>OZ057412.1:54274408-54874408 GCA_964056705.1 Troilus luridus | reverse complement strand
TCGTAGACATAGTCAGTGACCGATGGGTAGGCGTTCCTCACCAGCCGGGCAATATCCGCTTCAAATTCCTGCAGCGTCTCGTTGTCCTTCTGGACCCTGTTTCTTAACTGTGAGCGATATAGCTGGTCCATGTGGCGGTGTCCGAAACGCATTTCCAGTCTTCTAATCAGCTTCACGTAGTTGGACCGCTCCGACATGGGCATCCCCTGCAGCACTCTCAAGGCGTCCCCACGCAAGGCCAGGCACAACGCTGAAGCTTGGGTCTCCTGTGACCACCCGTGGATCGAAGCCGCTGTCTCGAAGAGAGTCATGTAGTCCTCCCACGGCGTCTTTCCGTCGAATACTGGAATGGTGTTGTGAGCTGGTGGCGTCCCATTATTGGCGGGCAGAATGGTTTTATGAAGACTGACCTCGGGGGAACGGTCGGTGTCGTTCATCGGTGGGTTACTCATACGTCCCTCTAGAGCTTCTACTCTTTGCCTAAGTTTGCTTTCAACTGAATTCAATTTTTCTCCTAACCTAGATTCTACATCAGCTACTTTTATATTTACATCGGCTAACTTATTATCTACATTAGCTAACTTATTATCTACATTAGCTAGCTTATTATCTACATTTTCCATTAACTTAGTCTCTAATGTGCCTAACTTAGACTCTAATGTATCCATTAAATCATTTTTTACAGTACCTAGCTCATTTTTAACAGTTCCTAAATCATTCTGTAAATTACCTAGCTTATTTTCTACATTGCCTAGTTCATTTTTAACAGTACTTAACTCAGTACCTAACTCATTTTTAACAGTGCTTAATTCATTTTTAAAAGTTGCAGACAACTTTCTTAAATCAGTTTCAAACAGAACGTCATCTGGATTTTCCCCTAACTCTACAAAAAATTGACGCAAGCGATGTTGCAGTACACTTTTATTTCCGGAAGAATCCAGATCACGTTCTTCTAATTCCCGTTTTAAATCTGCAACTTTTAAATCCATTAATTTAAGACTTTGAGAAGCCATTTTTCATACAGTAGCCCAATAATTACAAAATAATAACAATTACACAAAATATCCCACTTCTGACACCAATTTGTTACGGGCTACTGGGTGTAAAATGGACTAAACTATTACTTAATTCAAGAATCTAATATTTATTAACAAATTAAAAAGAATACACTGAGATTATTTAAAACAGTTAAATTATTAAACTAATATCAATTTACAATAACAATATTCTATTAAATGTTATCTAATTTCTAAGATAATATACAAACAATATAAGATATTGTTAATAATAAATAACTAAACTATTTATATATCAATTTGTACAAATACAATAATATTACACTATAGTTTACAATTACAAATTAACACTTACAGTTCGCTAACTAAAGTCCACCGACCGTAAGACTCTCCAAATATGACAAACTGCCACACAGTTTATTACACTTATTACACGGTCACTAATTGTCACTGTTGCTCACTAAGCACTTATTACAGACTGATACTAATACTAACTAACTCACACACACTGCCACTAGTTAACGACTGCTACTCACTGGCTTATTACAGACTCGTCTTATTACTACTCGTTACTGACTGCCGCGGCCGAAAACGCTGTCCTTTTTATATAGGCAAGGTAGGTCGTGGTGGGGCATTACTCGGAACACGGACGAGGACCACCTAGACCGATCTAGAAGGCTCTACGCCATTCTATAATCCCTTCCGCTTAATCCCATTGTTTGCCTAATCCGCTCTAGGCAGATCAGAAGCCGGTCCTACTTCCCGCTCTGACCGTAACATTATGATACCTCTAAAGGATCCTCAGATGACGAAAAAGAAGACTTCTGCGATTAGTTGGAAATGACTATTGATAACTGACCGAGGAGTGATTATTAAGATCGGTTTGGGGGACTTTATGGCAACAATAGGGGAAGTTGTCAGGCCAATGATAGGAAAATATATATACAGTTACAGGTGGCTCCCGAGTAAATGTGTAAACAATACTTAGAATCATAATCAATTACCCAGAATTGTTATGCACTATAAGATGCAGGTGGCTGCAGGTGGCCAGAAAAACAGTAAACAATTCCAGAGAAATAGCATCAGCATGGCTGATCCTATTTAACCGTCCCAGACCAAAGGGAGGGACCTTTTCGTCCGTAGACATTTGAACAGTTAATATCGCTATTTAGTTGCCATTTATTTACATGTATTCTATGTATCATTCATAATAAAGTTTTTAAAAAGTATTAGATACGTTCAGAACCTTTAACTGGCGCCCGAATATAGGAACTTAGGCAGATATCGAAGATATACACTAGTGACATTGCGGGAGCTTTGGGTCGAGAAGACGACACCAGAAGCAGCAAGACCACTACTCTCCGCCTAGAGGAAGAATCGCCACTGCGTGTACAGGTACAGCAAGCGTTCTCCACGGCTACAGAGGTATCTCAGTTATCTGAATATTTTTAAATATTGTTACCTGAGTCACGAACAAAATTGTTAAATTACGGATCTTCTTACTCAAAAACTTTACTTCACTGAAGATCACATAGATGCAGAATAAATTATACTAATATAATTAAATTTAAATTCATTTGATTACAAATTAATTTTATTTCAAATTTTAAATTTATTATTATTACAATGTATACTTTATAATTTATTTTTAAGTTTATTTCATTTATATGCCAAATTTAAAAGAAAGATTAGACCAACTTCGACAAATTAACAATTCTACTCCACTTACAATTGAAAACTTAGACAATTTTTTATTAAACGAAACTATAATGACCAATATGGAAATTAAGGATCACGACTTCAAATTAATACCGGAGTATGATGGTGACCCGTTACTATTGGTTGATTTCATTCGTAATACAAATTTTATTTTTGAATTATATTGCAAGGATAACAATTCTCATTGCGACACAAACCATTCTAAATTAGTTCTAACTTTATTAACGAAATTAAAGGGCAAAGCGAAAATTGCCACGTATGACAAAGAATTTAAAAGCGTAGGGGACATTTTACAATTTTTAAAAAAGAAATATCAGGACACTAGAACTTGCGAACAATTAATAGCCGAAATATTAAATACAAATTCACACGCGCATGAAAACCCACATGACTATTTAGACAGACTTAGTAAAAAGCGTTGCGATTTATACGCTCGAGTCTATGCCGACCCTGAAATAGAAGACAAACTCGCTGAGATGGCTAGATACGACCGACAGATATCACATCACGCCGTACACAATTTAAATCCGCAACTAACCGATTTCATTTATCACATTAAATTTGACACTTTAGAAGACATTGACGAGATTTTACGAAATTCCGCATCTCATATTGTCCATCGAATTTACGGACAACATAGGAAAGAAAAAAACGTAACATCGAATTCTAACTATAAGGGTAAACATTTAGATCCAAATTTCAAATTTAATAAAAACAATCCACAAAGACAGTATGAACCTAATCGCAACAACTATCAACAAAATCAACATTATTATAAACATGACAGATATAACCATCCAAATTATAATTATAATCAGCAAAATTATAATCGTCCTAGTAATCCAACTTATAATCAAAAACCCGTTTATAACCAACAATGGGACCCCCAAGACCAATATCGCTACTTTAACAAACCATCGTCGGCACAATATAAGCAAAAACAAATTGAACCGCCATTAGAAAAATTAGGAGAATCGCAAACGGTATCAATGCGAACAGTTTCTAATCGAGTTCATCTAGTTGACGAGGACAAAGACGCAATTATACAAAAACTTACAGACAAATTAAGTAACCTAGAAAACAAGTTCGATCATTTTTTAGGACTAGGCCAAGACTCCAACGACCCGCCGGATCGGATTTAAAAAACGCGATATTACAAAATAAAACGGACGAGGCCAAATCAATTATAGAATATAAATTAAATCACGAAACGGATAAAAAGGAAAGAATAAACTTAACGCGATTAATAGATTATAAAAATAACAGAACTAATAAAATCGACGATAATAAAGAAATATTAGTTGATAATAATAAAATCGAAATGAATAAGGAAATGAAAGCAATAATATGTAATAATATAATCTACGAAAATAAGGAAAGAAAAACTATGATAAATAGTAATTTAATTGATAATAATAAGGAAACAAAAAATATAAGAAGTAATGAAAATAAAGAAATAAATAATGTAGCAAGTAATGAAATTGTAATTGCCGAAGATAGTTTAAAAACCGACCCAAAAAATATAGAGACGATAAGTAATTCCCCAATACCCCTTGATAAAATGTCGACAAGACAGTTCTCGGGTAAGTCTGGGTATTATCAACAAAATATTAATGGGAACGTAAAATTAACTAAACCAATCTCGGAATCATTACAAACAAATTGTTACAAAAAATCAGAAATATTAAAAGAGAATAATAAAATTAAAAACGCGAAAAAGACAAGTCAACGAAGCACCAACTTGTCCGCTTGCTTTAAATCAAAGCCATCGATTAGTTTATATCACATTATTAATAATAAAATGGAAAAAAAATACCCCAATAATATAATAATTCAAAAGGAAATAAATATGCAAAAATCAAAAATAAATAAATTAGATATAAGAAAAACTGCGAAATTACATCAGATTTTATTTAAAAGTCAGCCCGCGGATATACGCAATTACCTTCGTGGGAAGGTTAAGAAAAGATTTTAAATTTAGAAAGGATTTATCGGATAATTATTATACGACACAAACGGCAGGAATCGGACTACAAATATTAATTACATTTACCATTATTAAAATTAAGTTTTAATAAAAGTATTCATAACAACAATGATATTATAATCTCATTGAAAGATAAAGATAGAATAAGAATACTAATTGAAAATATAAATATAAAATTATATTATAAATAATAGAAAGAAGTACAGTTATATAAAACAATAAAATTAATAATAATTAGAACTTATAAATATAAAAATAGAATAACGTATTAATAGAAATAGGTATTATAAAATAATGATTTATAATAACCACAATAATAATAATAAACAAACGGACTTAGAAACCATTCTCAAGAATCAAGTAGGGAACAATTTGGAATCTGTGACCCTGACAAATGTATAAATGTTGAAAATCATCAAATAATTATTAAAAGAGGAAACAAAGACGAATTAAACTTTACAAAACTATTCGGAAATAAAAAGAGACATGAACTAATTTTTACGGAAAAAGATGACTTACAAACTTTACTATACCAAATACTTGAACCAAACAAAACTTATGGAATTTACTGTTCCAGCAATATGCAAACACTAGATAAAATTTATAATGAATATTTTAATGAAATTCGAAAGATAATTGAGGACGAATTTCCAACGGTAAAAATTAAACGCTATTTTAAGTTCCTTCGAGACATTGAACAAATTAACGAACAAATTGAAACAATTGAAAACTATCATTTAGGCAAGACACAACATCGCGGAATATTAGAAACCTTTGAGAAATTAAAACGACAAATTTACTTTCCAAATATGAAAGACAAAATTACGGAATATATCAATAAATGTGAAATTTGTAAAAAAACTAAGTATGATAGAAAACCACTTAAAACAAAATACCAACTAACACCTACTCCAGAAAAACCGTTCCAAGAATTAATGATTGACATATTGAAATACGACAATAAACTCATATTTACAGCCGTCGATACATTTTCCAAAAGACTATTTACACAAATAATACCAACGCATAATGCAATAAACATTTGTGACTGTTTACAAACTTATTTGACATATTATCCAACACCTATACAAATCACACTAGACCAAGGTACAGAAATGAAAAATAATCTTGTTCAACAATTTTGCAAATATAACGATATAAATCTACATTATACTTCAACTAATCATTCAAATTCTCTAGGATTATTAAATAGAGTACATTTAACATTAACAGAGTTACTTAGACTAACTTCATATAAACAAAAAACATATTCTCTCTTACAAAAACTAAAACTAGCAACTACTGCGTACAACAATGCATTAAATCAAAATTTAAAATTAACTCCGAACGAGATAACGTTTGGATTCACATCGGAAAATAATAAAAAGACAGATCTTAATATAACAGAATTATACGTACAAAAATATCACAATGACTTACAACTCTTACACGAATTAACGCATAAAAAAATTACTGAAGAAAAAGAAAAACGTACCGACAAATTAAATAAAAATCGCGAAGACCCACCTGAACTAAATGACCATGAATATCTTAAAAATACCCAATCAAAAATCAAAAGTAAGGACAAATTTAGAAAAGTTAATGTTTTAATTCAAGGAGCTAGACAACTAAAGACCCATGTTGATAATATTAGGAGACCCAACAAGCGTAAACGTAAGAAACATTCTGTTTCAGATGATGAAGACTCTTTACTTGTTAACATTTCTGACACTACTTCCGATGATTCGGATGATCAAAGTTGTAGATCTGACTGACTCACCTGGACTGCTTCATTACTCAATAAATAATATTAAAGTAATTAATAAATTTTATGAAACATACCACTTTTATAATTTAAGTTTATTACATAAAGAAATTTCAAATATTCAAACTCATTTAATTAATTTTAAGGATCATAAGATGTATCATGTACTTTCTGATTTAACTAATGAAACCACGGAACAATTCCACTTGATGTATTTTAGGGGACTTAACAACCGCCATAAAAGGGGTTTAATTAACGGCTTAGGAAATATTATAAGCTGGATTACAGGAAATATGGATGCAGATGACAAAGCATATTATGACGACATTATTTCAAATGTAGAAAAAAATAATTTTAAAATAGAACACAATATAGAGACTTCGATCAATATTAATAAACAACTCATAGAGGACTACAAAAATAACATAGAAACAATTAATAAAAATTTTATGACTAACCGACAAAACTTTAAGATGTTAACAGAAAATGACAAAGCATATGACTTTTATATTCATATTATCTTTTTATTAAACAAAATCAAAAGTTTAACCTTATCGCTAGAATTTTGTAAACTAGGGATAGTTCATACTTCTTTAATGACAGACGTAATAAGAAACTTACCAAAAACAATAAAATTAGTATCAAATAACCCTGAAGTTTTATGGACAAATAGTAAAATATTTTGCTCAACAAGAGACAATATAATTCATACTTTTATTAAATTACCACTTCATGATGATTCTTACAAAGGATACTATTTACTCCCAATACCAAAAGTAATTAATCAAACCACCTTCGAGATTGATTTGAAGCGTGATCTTTATTTGCAACAAGGGCCCAATTTGTACACAGGGCATTGTATATTTATTGACTTTTATTATTGTATAAATCTTAAAAAGATAACTTCTAAATGTGTATTTTCCATCATCCATAATGGAAAATTAGAAAATTGTAATTTAACATTAAGCTATCACAATAAAATTAGATATGTAGAATTTCTAAAACAATATGTTACTGTTAATTTAAATAAAATGAGTGATTGTAAAAACAATACTGTATTTCTACCTACAGTCAGTTTAATTAAGATTGATAAGGAAGATTGTTTTTCGGATTTAAATAAAATTTATACTCACAATTTTCATTCAGTAGCACAACCATTTTATGATTATGTAATTTTAAATACATCATTTATAAACACTAATAATTATTCTATACCACCATTAGAAATACTTACATTTGCTACTCATCATAATATTTATTTCTATCTATTTATATCAACAATTGTAATTATTATAATAATTCTTTCCATTGTTTATAAGATAAAATGTAAATTACAAAACAATTCAATAACAACAACAGAAACTGTAACTATACCTAATGTAACCACTCCTGTAGACAATCATAAAACAATATTAAGTAGATTATATAAAAGTAGTTTTTGATAAAATAAAAATTCATATTGTATTTCCATTATGTTACAAATGTATTAATTTATGTAATCTTTATTATGTTATTATTAATTCTAATTTATGTTCACTATGTCATATGTACTCTATTATTATTCATTTATTTTATGTAAAATATTTGTTTTGATCAGGAGATTCAAAACTTAAGGTTGGGTGGAGTTACAGGTGGCTCCCGAGTAAATGTGTAAACAATACTTAGAATCATAATCAATTACCCAGAATTGTTATGCACTATAAGATGCAGGTGGCTGCAGGTGGCCAGAAAAACAGTAAACAATTCCAGAGAAATAGCATCAGCATGGCTGATCCTATTTAACCGTCCCAGACCAAAGGGAGGGACCTTTTCGTCCGTAGACATTTGAACAGTTAATATCGCTATTTAGTTGCCATTTATTTACATGTATTCTATGTATCATTCATAATAAAGTTTTTAAAAAGTATTAGATACGTTCAGAACCTTTAACTATATATATATATATATATATATATATATATATATATATATATATATATATATATATATATATATATATATATATATATATAAGTTATGACAATATTAGAAGGATTATAGGTTAAGAGTATGTTAGGATTAAGTCTCTGTTGATGTAAATAAAGATATCTATAAATGCTGTAGCTAAAGGAAAATAAAGTCAGTCTTTTACTATCAGCGCGAGTGTTTCTATGTCCCTTATCCTTTTATTCCAAGTGTTCAGTCTAATTATAACTGGTGCCGAAAACCGGGACGTTAATTGTGCTAAAGTCCGAAGTAATTAATAGTTAATTTCGTTAACCCATATCTCAGAACTATGGTTGACAGTGACGAACGGGCAAAGTACGAGTATCAGCTGGCTCAAGCGCAGGTTGAGAGGAATAAATTAGAGTCCCAACTAGCGAAGGCGTCCGAAACGATGCAGTTAGAGCTACTGAAGGTGAGGACACAAAACTCAGCGTTCATGAAGTGATTGGACAGTTGGAGCCCTTCACGGGAGTCGTCGGCGATTTGGAGCACTTCTTAAAGGGAGGAGACCAGATTAAAGACTTAATATCATCCAGGAAGGAGTCGGGGGCTCTACTCGAGTCGGACGTAGTATTGTTAGAGGCATCCCTAGTGAGTCGCATCTCGAGGCGAATTTTGAATTCAATACAGGGAGATACGACGCACTCATGGGACACCCTTAAGGGGCGCCTAAAGAAGTTATACGGCGGAGGTAGGTGGACTCCGGAGGAGGACACCTTTTACTTATTAAAGGAACGGAGGATCCCTGGGCAATCAGAAGGTGAATTCGCCGAGAAACTTCTGGTTTCATATAACCGGTTAGTGGAGAAGACGGTCGAAACACTAGGCCAATCAGAGGGGGCACAAAGGATGGAGTTCGTAAGGAGCATCCTAAAGGTACAACTGAACCACTATGCTGACCGGCCAGGCTCACTTCCGCGAGACAAGGACTTTGTGGAGTGTGCCCACGAGCTCATAGACGCAGGTGAGAGGAAAGGAACGAGGCTGGCGAATACGGAAGAGGAGTGGACGGAGGTCAAGGCCCCAAGAAGAAAGTTCCGGAGCTCACTCAGACGTAGTGGCGGAGACAGAGGATTCGAGAAGAGACCGAGCAGAGGCCCAGAAGACCGGAGGAAAAGGCAGGAGAGGCGCTGCTACGAGTGCGACCAACCTGGGCACGTAGCAGCACAATGTCATCTGACCAGATGTTACGAGTGTGGCAGACAGGGGCACGTTGCGAGGGAATGCCCCAGGCGCAAACCGAGAGGTAGCAGGAGAGGTCCCCAACCAGAACCTATGGAGGTCAACGCCCAGGAGGAGACCAGGAGGCGTACACATGGGAGGAGAGAGGAGCACTACTCCAGCGGAGAGTCTTCAGGAGAGGAGAGCTTACGTTCGGGTCACAGTACTCCGGTTCCACGGAGACACGAGGTAAGGAATGGGAATTTGCGAAAGGGGGGTCCTTTGGGATCCGAAATGGGAGCGCGACAGCAAAGGCTGGATTGAGGGTACGGTAGGTGGCGGGGCAACGGTCCAAGGGAGTTATTGATTAATAATAGCGAAGGGAAGAGTAAATGGACGAGGTTGCCCGTGGCGAGATTGAGGGGAACGGGGCTGAAATTCTTAATAGATACAGGGAGTACTAACTCGTTAATTAGTAAAAGAGGGGCGGTAAAACTAGGTATTTGGGAGACGTGCAAACAGTGCGAATGTACGATAGCCACAGTTAGCGGTCGATGTAAGACTTTGGGCGAGGTTCATTTTGACTGTGCGGAATTGGCCGGGAGGGACATAAGAGTAAAACTACACGTCACGGAGTCATTGATGCCAGGGTATGATTTTATCGTAGGATGCGATATTTTGCGGAAAGCGGGGCTGAAAATGCGGGTGAAGAGCGGGGACTGGCAGATTCGGATGGGCGAACGGCAGTATCAAGTTACCACTTCATCAGGGAAGGGGGGTATGGAAGTTGGGGCGGTAGAGTTCAATAAGGCGGCTATACAAAATGTGGTAAATAGGAATAGAGACCTCTTCTATCAGGACAATGAAACGCTACCGACTACGGGGAAAACAGTACATCGGATAGTTCTCAAGTCGGATCACCCAGTGTACGTTAAAGATCGGAGATACCCCCAAGCAATGAGGGACATTATTAGGGGGCAATTAGGAGAGTTACTCCAGCAAGGGATTATAAGACATAGTAATTCCCCCTTTAACAGCCCGCTGTGGGTGGTCGAGAAGAAACAGGGTGAGTCGGGCGAGACGGAGAAACAGTACCGTGTGGTGGTCGATTATAGAAAATTGAACGAAGCTACTGTAGATGAAAGATACCCACTCCCCCGAGTCGAGGATATTCTTGATCGGCTATCGGGCGCGACCATTTTTAGCACCCTTGACCTCAAGAGCGGTTATCATCAGGTCAGGATGGCAGAAGAAGATGTAGGGAAGACCGCGTTTTCCTGGGAAAGAGGGCATTACGAGTTTGTGCGGATGCCGTTTGGGTTAAAAGGGGCCCCATTAACGTTCCAGCGCCTTATGGACGAATTCCAGAAGGGATTGGGAGAGGATTTTGCACAGGTGTACATGGATGACCTGATAGTGTTCAGCCGGTCTCAAGAGGAACACGCGAGGCATTTAAGGAGGGTGTTCGATAGGCTAAGGGAGTTTGGTCTGAAGCTCTCGCAAGGTAAGTCCAAGTTCGGATTAAAAGAAATTAGGTTCCTAGGACACGTGGTCTCGAACGAAGGCGTGCAACCCGACCAGGAACGCGTGAAAGCAATCCAAGAGGCTCCATTACCCACCAATGTTCGTGGGATTCGTAGGTTTTTGGGAATGGTGAATTATTACCGCCGCTTCATTCCGGGAATCGCGGCATTAACACAACCGTTAACGGAGATTCTGAGAAAAGGGAGACGGTTCGCATTAGGGCCAACGCAATTAGAAAGCATCCGGAGATGCCGGGAAATTTTAACGTCGAACCCGTTGCTCGCATTCCCGGATTTCCGCTTGGTGTTCCGCGTAACGACAGACGCGAGTGAAAGGGCTATCGGCGCGGTCTTGTCACAAAATTTTGCCGAAGGGGAAAAGCCAATCGCATATGCAAGTCGGCAGTTGAATGAGGCGGAAAAACGCTATAGCGCCATCGAACGGGAGCTGTTGGCGGTGGTATGGGCGGTGGAACATTTTCGCCCTTATGTTTATGGTAGAAGCTTTGAACTATTGACGGACCATAAACCGCTGGTTTATTTAAGTACCCTTAAGGAGTCTTCAGCACGGGTATCGCGGTGGAAGGAACGGCTGGCAGCATATACGTTTAGGGTGATACATAAAAAGGGTGTAGAGAATGCGGTTGCAGATTGGTTGTCGCGGGATCTGGTCGTTAATGCTATCGACGAAGAAGGAACCTCGGCAGAACCGTTCGCTGTGCGATATTTACGGGATTGGGCTGAGAGTGGACCAGAGATTCCAATGGTTAGGCGGGATTCTGAGGAAAGCGCGGCTTCATCGGAACGCCCTCGAGAGTTACCAGAGGTTGACGAGATCATTAATGACAAGAGACGTCAGTTGATTCTGCGAACGAAGCAAGGGCGCGGAATTGAGACGCAAGCTGGTGAGTACGAAGGGCGCTCTAGCGTTTTAGTACGGTTACCGGCGACGACGGATGAAGTCGAATTGGAAAGGATCTTTCAGGAGTTCGCGATACCTGATCGTACACTGCACATTTACGTAGGGAACCGCGTTATCATGGGCAAGGTACAGCGGCTATGGCGACAGGAAAGGATCGGGGTGGGCTACTCGGTCGTTCGGTGTTTACGACAGGTGGAGACAATTCCTACCGCGGCGGCTCAAAGACAAATCGTGGCCGAGCATCACGAGGGGAAAACCAATCATCGCGGGGTAGAGGAAACTTTGCGAGCATTGAAAATGTTATATTTTTGGCGGAAGATGGGACACACCGTTCGGGAGTACATCGCGCAGTGCTCGGTTTGTCAGCGGGCGAAATATGATCGTCAACCCCCTGTAGCGGAACAGATGATTACCCCAACGGCGTGTGAGCCACTGCGGTCGGTTCAGGTCGACTTATACTCCAGCGAGGGACAGACGTGGGTAACCATGATTGATACCTTTAGTAAGTTGGCGATGGCATACCCTGTAGAAGAGAAAACACCGGGAGCAATGTGGGAAGGGGTATTACAATGGTGTGCGGCGTATGGGGTCCCAGAGGAAATAGTGTCAGACTGTGGCAGGGAGTTTAATAATGCCTTCATTCGGGAGGAGAGTGCGATGCTGGGGGTTACTTGGCGTTTAAACACTCCCCACCACATTAAAGGCAGGGGCGCCGTGGAACGCCTCCACAATACGTTAGGAGAACACCTTAGATTGTTTAAACTGGGTCGTAACTTAGTTCCATACGAAGCCATGCCAAGGGCGGTCATTGCGTACAACAATACCATTCATATGGCGACGGGGCTGACCCCGGTAGAAATTGTATTCGGTCAACGGCATCGCGACAGGGGGGACCTTTTAACCGTCCACAATAACGAACTGTATGTGAAAATTCGTGATAGACGCAAGGAACGTCAATGTCATTGGGGTAAAGTGCGCGAAAAATTAATTCGCGACAAACAAGCTAGGGTTACGAAGGCCAATGATCGGCAGGTGGTTTATCGGAAAGGGCCGTTGGCGTTAGGGACGTTGGTATACCGGCGGCTTCGAACAGCGCGAAACAAGACAGATCCGAGGTACGAGGGACCATACAAGGTTATTACAATCCGGGAACACAACCTGTTTACAATTCGGGACGTTCACTACCCATTTAAGGTCCGAACAGTTCATTTGGAAGAACTTAGGGTACCTCACAAAGTGTCTCACCACCAGTCAGAGGCTGGCGATCAGCAGTGAAACCTTGTGTGGATAATACTAAGTTGTTTGGTTTTGTTTGATGTATATGTTTTTTCTTTTTCAGGACGATTGTATAAAGGATGTATGTATCATAAGTAAACATTGTTTTAGTAGTAAGTTATCATTTTCCTTTTTGCGGTTTTGTTTAACTTTCGTATGAGTTTCAGGACTATTCTGGTTTATTATTGTTTATAGTTAGTACGTAAGATCAATATAATTTGTATGTATTGTTTTTGTTTTTGGTTTATTAAATATAGTTCCTCCTGTCGAAGGAACTGGAGGAGGGCAGTTATGACAATATTAGAAGGATTATAGGTTAAGAGTATGTTAGGATTAAGTCTCTGTTGATGTAAATAAAGATATCTATAAATGCTGTAGCTAAAGGAAAATAAAGTCAGTCTTTTACTATCAGCGCGAGTGTTTCTATGTCCCTTATCCTTTTATTCCAAGTGTTCAGTCTAATTATAACTTATATATATATATATATATATATATATATATATATATATATATATATATATATATATATATATATATATATATATGAAGCAAGAATGTTTTATCAAAAGGTTTAAAATAATAATAAGTTTTGAAATATGCAATACCTGTTAAGTCCGTCGTCTAGAATCCAAAATCTGTTCGCTACCGTCCAAATAATTTAACAAGGTTCTGAAAAAGAATGTTAAAATTCGAGTTTAATTCTAATTCCAAAATCTGTTCGCTTCTTCTAATACTCTAGTATCTTTAAAATAATTTAACAAAACAAAAATTATCACTCGTTATATTTTAAGAGCAGTTCAATTTCTTCCAAAATCGATATCTATAAATGCTGTAGCTAAAGGAAAATAAAGTCAGTCTTTTACTATCAGCGCGAGTGTTTCTATGTCCCTTATCCTTTTATTCCAAGTGTTCAGTCTAATTATAACTTATATATATATATATATATATATATATATATATATATATATATATATATATGAAGCAAGAATGTTTTATCAAAAGGTTTAAAATAATAATAAGTTTTGAAATATGCAATACCTGTTAAGTCCGTCGTCTAGAATCCAAAATCTGTTCGCTTCTTCTACTTCCTCTAGTATCTTCCTAACAATTTAACATGATTCTGAAAAATAATGTTAAAATACAATATTACTTCTTTGCTATATTTAGTAAAAGCTGAAAAAGAAAGATATTAAAATAATATCAAGTTTTGAAATATGCAATACCTTTTAAGTCCGTCGTCTAGAATCCAAAATCTGTTCGCTTCTTCTACTTCCTCTAGTATCTTCCAAACAATTTAACAAGATTCTGAAAAAGAATGTTAAAATACAATATTACTTCTTTGCTATATTTAGTAAAAGCTGCAAAAGAAAGATATTAAAATAATATCAAGTTTTGAAATATGCAATACCTGTTAAGTCCGTCGTCTAGAATCCAAAATCTGTTCGCTACCGTCCAAATAATTTAACAAGGTTCTGAAAAAGAATGTTAAAATTCGAGTTTAATTCTAATTCCAAAATCTGTTCGCTTCTTCTAATACTCTAGTATCTTCAAAATAATTTAACAAAACAAAAATTATCACTCGTTATATTTTAAGAGCAGTTCAATTTCTTCCAAAATCGAAGCATTCACTAATCCTCGTTATGTATTTCTTAGATCTGTTCAAATACTTCTCAAATCAAAAAATTGTATCCCTTTAATTCAGTTACTATCGAATATGCCTACTGTTCGAATATAGCATTATCTCAAATTGTATCTGACAATTTTCATCGTTTAGTTTGAATTCGTGTGTGTGGTGTTATTTAGTTAATTGTAAGTAAGAAAATAAAATTAACTTACCTCAGAATTGACGAAATACAGGTAAGGTCTGTAAATGTAGTGTCATGTAAATGGTAGTGTTGTGAATGTTGCAGTATATCTGTAATGTAGAGTGTAGTTTAGTTAATGTGTAGAGAGTAATGAATGTTCCGGTAATGTAGTGTAGGTAGAATTTTAATGTGTGTCTGTATTCCAAAAAAACTTCAATTCTGAAAAAGAATACATACTGAATCAATTCCTTGGCTTATTTAGTGATAGCTGAAAAATAAGGGTAGAAAAATCTTATACAATTTTAAATTACCTGGTAATTAACTCTAATCCTCAGATAAGTTCTATCCTGAAAAATAAAATAAAAACAAATGTTAATACTCATATATACACACACACACACACACTCGAACCAAATAACAAACACACACACTTAATAAAAATATTCAAACTGGACGATGGAGAAAATTTAAATACAATTTGAGGTAATGTTATTCTTTGGAACGTATAAAGATGAATAGATAGAATGATTTTTAAAACTTAAATACCAACGCCGTTTCTTCTGTAATCTTGTTCCTCTTCTTTTACTTATTTTAGTATCTACCAAATAAGTTAACTAGTAGCTGAAAAATAATGTCAAAATACAATATTAGTTATTTGATATATTGTCAGTAAAAGCTAAAAAAGAAGGATATAAAAATAATATTAACTATTGAAATACACAGTTCCATTATAAGTTTTCTTCTACATGCCGAAAAAGTTTAAAAATGATTTATTTTAAAATATTGGCTCTAAAAGTCGTCCTCTTGACTCCGTAATAAGATTCCTTCTAAATGCTGTTAAAGTTTAAAACTGATTTAATTTAAAATATACCCTCTAATGGACGTCCTCTTGGCTCAAAAATGAGTTTTCCTCTTACTTTCTTCAAATAATTCAATAAATTCTATGTTCACAAGACGGCTACTTAATGAATTTTGAATAACAAATGTGAGGAATGTTTATTATATTGCATAGATACGTTAACAATTGGATGATTTAGATGTTATACTTTATTTTTATATAATTCTTGGTATCTCGTAAATGCTAAATAGACCTATAGTAGACCTGGTCGCTCTGCAGGAAGTGGGTTTGAAAGGAAGTGGGATCAGAGAGTTGTTACGAGCAGCAGCAAGTTTCTGGAACAGGATTCATGGTCAGGACAAGAAAAAGAGAGCATTTTATAGGCTTCACCCTGGTCAGCCATCAAATCTGTGTCATTAGACTCAGGTATACATTCTACAATTACACTATTGTAAGTTGTTATGATACCTCTAAAGGATCCTCAGATGACGAAAAAGAAGACTTCTGCGATTAGTCGGAAATGACTATTGATAACTGACCGAGGAGTGATTATTAAGATCGGTTTGGGGGACTTTATGGCAACAATAGGGGAAGTTGTCAGGCCAATGATAGGAAAATATATATATATATATATATATATATATATATATATATAAGAAGCAAGAATGCTTTATCAAAAGGTTTAAAATAATAATAAGTTTTGAAATATGCAATACCTGTTAAGTCCGTCGTCTAGAATCCAAAATCTGTTCGCTACCGTCCAAATAATTTAACAAGGTTCTGAAAAAGAATGTTAAAATTCGAGTTTAATTCTAATTCCAAAATCTGTTCGCTTCTTCTAATACTCTAGTATCTTTAAAATAATTTAACTAAACAAAAATTATCACTCGTTATATTTTAAGAGCAGTTCAATTTCTTCCAAAATCGATATCTATAAATGCTGTAGCTAAAGGAAAATAAAGTCAGTCTTTTACTATCAGCGCGAGTGTTTCTAAGTCCCTTATCCTTTTATTCCAAGTGTTCAGTCTAATTATAACTTATATATATATATATATATATATATATATATATATATATATGAAGCAAGAATGTTTTATCAAAAGGTTTAAAATAATAATAAGTTTTGAAATATGCAATACCTGTTAAGTCCGTCGTCTAGAATCCAAAATCTGTTCGCTTCTTCTACTTCCTCTAGTATCTTCCTAACAATTTAACATGATTCTGAAAAATAATGTTAAAATACAATATTACTTCTTTGCTATATTTAGTAAAAGCTGAAAAAGAAAGATATTAAAATAATATCAAGTTTTGAAATATGCAATACCTTTTAAGTCCGTCGTCTAGAATCCAAAATCTGTTCGCTTCTTCTACTTCCTCTAGTATCTTCCAAACAATTTAACAAGATTCTGAAAAAGAATGTTAAAATACAATATTACTTCTTTGCTATATTTAGTAAAAGCTGCAAAAGAAAGATATTAAAATAATATCAAGTTTTGAAATATGCAATACCTGTTAAGTCCGTCGTCTAGAATCCAAAATCTGTTCGCTACCGTCCAAATAATTTAACAAGGTTCTGAAAAAGAATGTTAAAATTCGAGTTTAATTCTAATTCCAAAATCTGTTCGCTTCTTCTAATACTCTAGTATCTTTAAAATAATTTAACAAAACAAAAATTATCACTCGTTATATTTTAAGAGCAGTTCAATTTCTTCCAAAATCGAAGCATTCACTAATCCTCGTTATGTATTTCTTAGATCTGTTCAAATACTTCTCAAATCAAAAAATTGTATCCCTTTAATTCAGTTACTATCGAATATGCCTACTGTTCGAATATAGCATTATCTCAAATTGTATCTGACAATTTTCATCGTTTAGTTTGAATTCGTGTGTGTGGTGTTATTTAGTTAATTATAAGTAAGAAAATAAAATTAACTTACCTCAGAATTGAGGAAATACAGGTAAGGTCTGTAAATGTAGTGTCATGTAAATGGTAGTGTTGTGAATGTTGCAGTATATCTGTAATGTAGAGTGTAGTTTAGTTAATGTGTAGAGAGTAATGAATGTTCCGGTAATGTAGTGTAGGTAGAATTTTAATGTGTGTCTGTATTCCAAAAAAACTTCAATTCTGAAAAAGAATACATACTGAATCAATTCCTTGGCTTATTTAGTGATAGCTGAAAAATAAGGTTAGAAAAATCTTATACAATTTTAAATTACCTGGTAATTAACTCTAATCCTCAGATAAGTTCTATCCTGAAAAATAAAATAAAAACAAATGTTAATACTCATATATACACACACACACACACTCGAACCAAATAACAAACACACACACTTAATAAAAATATTCAAACTGGACGATGGAGAAAATTTAAATACAATTTGAGGTAATGTTATTCTTTGGAACGTATAAAGATGAATAGATAGAATGATTTTTAAAACTTAAATACCAACGCCGTTTCTTCTGTAATCTTGTTCCTCTTCTTTTACTTATTTTAGTATCTACCAAATAAGTTAACTAGTAGCTGAAAAATAATGTCAAAATACAATATTAGTTATTTGATATATTGTCAGTAAAAGCTAAAAAAGAAGGATATAAAAATAATATTAACTATTGAAATACACAGTTCCATTATAAGTTTTCTTCTACATGCCGAAAAAGTTTAAAAATGATTTATTTTAAAATATTGGCTCTAAAAGTCGTCCTCTTGACTCCGTAATAAGATTCCTTCTAAATGCTGTTAAAGTTTAAAACTGATTTAATTTAAAATATACCCTCTAATGGACGTCCTCTTGGCTCAAAAATGAGTTTTCCTCTTACCTTCTTCAAATAATTGAATAAATTCTATGTTCACATGACGGCTTCTTAACGAATTTCGAATAACAAATGTGAGAACGTTTATCCTATCACCTAGATACTCCAAATTCAGATGAGGTGAATTTTGTTCCCCTTGGCTCCAAAATCAGTTTTCCTCTTACTTTCTTCAAATAATTGAATAAATTATATGTTCACAAGACGGCTTCTTAATGAATTTTGAATAACAAATGTGAGGAATGTTTATTCTATTGCATAGGTACGTTAACAATTGGATGATTTAGATGTTATACTTTATTTTTATATAATTCTTGGTATCTCGTAAATGCTAAATAGACCTATAGTAGACCCGGTCGCTCTGCATGAAGTGAAGTTGAAAGGAAGTGGGATCAGAGAGTTATTACGAGCAGCAGCAAGTTTCTGGAACAGGATTCGTGGTCAGAGCAAGAACCAGAGAGCATTTTATAGGCTTCACCCTGGTCAATCATCCAACCTGTGTCATTAGACTCAGGGATAAATTCTACAATTACACTATTGTAAGTTGTTATGATCCCTCTAAAGGATCCTCAGATGACGAAAAATAAGACTTCTGCGATTATTCGGACATGACTATTGATAGCTGCCTGAGGAGTGATTATTAAGATCGTTTTGGGGGACTTTATGGCAAAAATAGAGGAAGTTTTCAGGCCAATGATAGGAAAATATAGCCTCAAGGATAAGACATACGAAAATGGGCGCTGCTCATTAAATTTTCTGCATCAAAAGACTTGTTTGTTTGGAGTACTATTCCCTGGAAAAGGGATATACAAAGAAACATGGCCCTCTCCAGGTGCTAAGACTGTGAGCCAAGTTGACCCAATTCTGGTCAGTAGTAAATTTCTAATTGAGCATTTCTAACAGATATTTTTCAGATATACGATAACATAGACTCAAGTCATATCAGAGAAAATTTGAAGAAGATGTTTAATATTAAGATATTAATAATGAAAAAGATATCGTGAAAACTCTAATTTTTTAATTTATTAACTGTAAACTATACTTTTATGCAATTAAAGGAGCATTTCTAACAGATATTTTTCAGATATACGAGAACATAGAATCAAGTCACATCAGAGGAAATTTGAAGAAGATGTAGTATATTAAGATATTAGTAATGAAAAAGATATCCTGAAACCCCTATTTTTTTTATTTATTAACTGTAAACTTTACTTTTACGCAATAAAATAAGCCTTTCTAACATATATATTTCAGATAAACGAGAACAGAGAACTAAGTCACATTAGAGAATATTTGAAGAAGATGTAAAATATTAAGAAATTAATAATGAAGAGGAGACCCTGAAAACCGTAATTTTTAATTTATTAACTGTACACTTTACTTTTAAGCAATAAAATAATCATTTCTAACAGATAGTTTTCAGATATAAGTCAAAATCCAATACGAAAACATGGAATCAAGTCACATCAGAGAAAGTTTGAAGAAGATCACTTAGTCGCCAGACTACCCAGTATCACATAAAGCGACTCATGGCGCGGCCGATGCAAACCCGTGCCAGCGCAAACGGCCTTTCTCAAGGCCTTGACAACTTTAAATTAATGGCTCTTTTTTGGAATGCAGGTGGTCTCACACGAGAAAAAAAAAAAAACCTGTACCACTACAACCCTTGAAGGGTCTGGGGTTCAGTATATGGTACATGGAGACTGTACTGTTTCATGGATAACAGTTCTGCAAGGAGGTGACTTGTCCTAGGTCACGCTCAACCACCATATTTTTCCCCCTTATTTTGGGTACCCTATTTTTACAACATTTTATTGAGGCTGGGTGAGCCCCAGGAGGGTCCTAGATCCTAGAATACTGCCTATAAGATATTCTCGATAGCTCTGTATAATCGCCTACTGCCCTATGTTGAGAGAAATATTGGAGAATACCAAGGAGGATTTAGACCTAACAGATCTACTATAGATCAGATTTTTTCCCTCAAACAGATGTGTGAAAAAATGAAGGAGTACAACAATACATTGTGGATGCTGTTCATAGATTTCAAGACGGCTTATGATACAATATCCAGGAATGAGCTTTTCAGAGCTATGAGCGAAATGCGGATTCCATCCAAGTTGGTGCGTTTGGTAATGAGCACGATGGAAAACACAGTTTGCAGCGTAAGAGTAAATGGCTCAATCACGGAAACATTTGGGATTAGTACAGGACTTAGGCAGGGAGACTCGCTGGCACCTCTACTATTCAATATTGTAATGCAAAGTGTCATTAAAAGGGCAGGATTACTGATGGAGGGAACCATCTTTAGCCGTAGTCTGGGTATTCTTTCATATGCTGATGACTTTGTACTAGTAGGAAGATCGCTGATTATCTTAAAAGAAGCTTTTGAGAGGCTGGAAGTGGAAGCTGGAAAAATGGGGTTACAGGTGAATGAGGAGAAAACCAAGATAATGGTAATAAAGAATAGTAAACAAAACCGACCACCTCATAGCTACACGTTTGGAAGACACACTTTCCAACAAGTGTCAAGTTTCCAGTATTTAAGAAGCCGTATAAATGAGAATTTGGATGAGGAGGAGGAAATCAGAGCCAGGATAGTATTAGGTAATAAAGCATGTTTTGGAATATCAAAGCTCCTGAGAAGTAGGCTCCTTAGCCTAAAGTCCAAGCTGATAATATTAAAACCGTGATTGGGCCAGTAGTGACATACGCTGGTGAAACCCTCACACTGAATAAATCCAGCGTGGAAAAGCTGAATAGATTCGAAAGGAGAGTTCTTCGGCAAATATTCGGCCCAGTTCGAGAAAACGACCAACTCAGGATCAGAAGGAACAAGGAGCTAAGTGAGTTGTATGGAGACCTAATGATATCGAGCTTCATCAGGATTCAACGCATCAAGTGGCTGGGTCACTTATATAGGATGGCCGAAGAAAGAACAGCTAAAAAGCTGTATAAAGGAAATCCGGATGGAGTAAGACCTCGAGGAAGGCCCAAAGCTAGATGGAAGGATGCCGTCTGTGAAGATCTGAGGCTGAACAAGGTCTCCATTACTCGAGCATGCGATCGGGACGATTGGGGTAGAGCGGTTGAGCAGGCCAAGGACTTCTTTATGAGTCTGTCGCGCCAATAATATAGTATAATAATTGACATATTTTGTATTGTTGAAGCAGGTTTGCTGCTGACTCTCTTGCATTTTTCAAGTATACAGACTTCCAGATTTACTCTCTTCCAAGAGGTAGACAGATATCATCACGGATAATTGTTGCAGCAAGGTCTTCCTTCGCAGTTAAGTTCCAAATTAAAAAGGAAGTGGATGCAAATGATAAATTGGAAGGAGTGGAAATAAATCTGTGGTCAAGCATTCTCCATCACCAAATATTTATAATCTATAAATATAATAACCCTTCAAATAATATCCCGAATTTAAGTTGGCTGGAAGACTCATTGACTGACAAATCTCTTTAGTATGGAGACTTCAATGCCCACTCCAGGCGTTGGGCATACACTAACTCAAACTCAACAGGAAAGACTGTGGAAGAATTTATTGACACAAATATGATTGAATTTGTGGAAAACGAAAATTTCTAGTCCACTTTTATGGCAACACCTCCCACCCTGATCTCTTATTGGCGCACCCGCGAATTGCTCCACTGGTTTCCCACACAATTGCTCCTCCGCCAGGAGCATTTGGTCACAAAATACTGCTACCTTACCTTAATAGCTCTTCAAAATCGATTAATAGTTCAACGCCACAAATGCTTAGATGGAATCTGAAATAGGCCGATTGGAATAAATTCTCCCGACTCACTCACTCACGCATGACTCCTGAAATCATGTGGATACATGCTGTACGCGACTTCAAGCAGCAATTCTGGAATGTGCAAAGCAACATATTCCTCGTGGATTTAATAAGAGGTACTCACCATTCTGGACTGATTATCTCCAGAAACTAAAAGAAAATAGCGATGAAGCTAGAAAACATGATGAAAGATTAAAAAAAAAAACGGCAGATATCGTCAGGCTAAAACACCTTTCAAGCGAAACGAAGGGCTTTCAGGGAGTTTTGCCCAGTCCGGACTTTCGGAGAGATGGGGTGAAGGCAAACAGATTTATTTCAAAGCTGAATAGCGGAAAAGATCCAAGGAACAATCCTCTTGTCTTTAATAACAGGGAGATATCTTGTAGGATGTTGTCTCCAGGATGCTAGCGTAAATGCTTTTGAGTGCACTGTTCGAAGAAAATTGAAAGAATTAGATTTTAAAAGATAGGTATGATATTGTAATTTAATAAAAAATTGATACATTATTATCATTTTCATTTAAATAAAGCAAAGAAACATGGAAGTTTATAGATGTGGGATGTAGATAGTCTAGGGGTGCAGTAAAAAAAACCCACTAAATAAGACAAACTTATTTATTATAAGTGCCGACGTTTCGACCTACGTTGTAGGGCATCTTCAGGGCTGACAGAAGGCTTGAGCTACTAATAAATAAGTATGTCTTATTTAGTGTTTTTTGACTGCATCCCCAGACTATCTATATCCCTCATTAGATCTTCCAGTCAACAATTTTCTTCTCAATCAGAAAGTTTATATATTTTTCTATTTTTGACAGGTCTGCTTCAGTGACGAAAGCACATTCGAAATTTTGCAAAATAAAGCTCTGTATGTGCGTCGACGTCATGGAAAAAAGTTTCATCCTGACTGTGTCGTTCCAACGGTTAAACATCCCACCAAAGTGATGATTTGGCCAGTCATCAGCGGCAAGGGCACTGGACGTCTGTACGTCGTAAAAATAATAATGAGGCAAGATCAGTACAAAGAAGTATTGCAAAATCGGTTGATTCCGCAGCTCAGAGAATGGTTTCCAAATGGGGAACCGTTCACTTTAATGCAAGAAGGAGCTCCCTGCCACACTGCTTGGTTTGTTAAGGCTTCTTTGGCAAAAGAAAATATCCCTCTGTTTGATTGGCCGGGTAATAGCCCCGATATGAACCCAGTTGAAAGTGTGAGGGAGCTGGCGAAAAGAGAAGTGGCTAAAGGTGTTATAACCAACAAAATCCAGCTCCTAGAAAAGATTATTCATGTGTGGAATCATCATCCTCAAATGGAGGAGACAGTACAGTCTTGCAATGATAGCATGTCGCGCAGAATTAAAGCTTTGATAGCGGCTAAAGGTGGTTCAACTAAATATTGACTTTTACTTACATTATTTTCAATTTACTTTAAAACTTATTAAACATATGATTTTCTAAATAAATTAATGGTGGTTTATTTATGTTCAATTAATCGGTCATTGATTGGATAATATAAAAATAAACAACAAATCAATTTAAAACAATAAAACGGTACAATATGACTCTGTAATTAATATTTTAAATGACATCTTGCAGTGCGTCTAACAATTTGGCCAGGGACTGTTATTGTATTAAGTAAGTTCCCAATGATGATAATAATTATAAATTTTACTTGAAATCACATTTCTTATTTTTTAATTTTTATTTCACATTTCTACTTGACTGAAACGACAAGAAACCCTTTGCCATTTCAGATTACTTACGTTTACTTAACGAACGCTTTAAGCTCCCAATTAGTTACAAAAGACTCATGTACATGACTATTATAAGACCCATTTGGACTAAGGGATTAAAGTTTTAGGGCTCCACTAAACCATCGAATTTCTGACGCTTCTTTACAATCTAAATCCTTCGTAAAAACCTCAATGCTCCTTACTTTGTAACGAATAAAGTCATCCATAATGACCTAGATTTGTTATCTCATTAGTTGGCTCGAACCCGATATCAATCCTTACATGACAAACTTTATTCGCACCCAAACTCACTATTTCCAAACCTACTCGTAGCAACCTCTTCAATTCCTCATATTTTTCCGAGGCCTCTGAAAAGAAGGTTATTAGAGTACTAACACTGGGTAGTTTCTTTACTCGCCATTATTTCATGTCATTGTATATCTTTTATTCAATTTGATATATTATTGTTATAAAGTTGTAATTATCAATATTTTTTTTTTTAATAAATATCATATTTCAACAACTAAAATTATAATCATTCAAGTCAATTCTGCTTCTACTTTATTATCTTGGATCAAGCCATAAAATTAACTCGAAATGTTAATTGATCACTCTTTATTGAGTCGATTCCGAAGCCAAGTTATACTGTTATTTATACATGGTTTTTAATTTATATATAAAAGGTAACAGAAATGGCCACTGTTGAATTCAGCTACATCATCGGGAAAGGGTTGTCATTCCGTAGAGTTAACGATCAAAACGACTATCAGCCCAAACTGGCCCATGCAAGTTAAACATCTCGGAGCTGAAAGATAATTGTGTGGCATTTTAAACAAAACTGCTGCAGGGAGATTTTAGAGGCGCCAAATTCCATAGGCCCTTAGTGGATCCAGCTCGCTCATTATCCTATAAGGCACGCTTAACACCGAAATTTCGATAATGTCAGAGTTAGAAAAATGAAACAGATGCCTTTCTAATGCTTATGCTCGGAAATAACAAGGCCGCTGATCAACTTTATTGCCTGCCGTTCAGCTAACTGATAAACACGTCAATTCTCTCTTACGGGATAAGCTACTCTGAATCCATCCGCCACAAGTTTTATGTTTCCATAAAATAAAACAAATCGTGATTGTTAGTATAAAAAAAGAATGTAATTATTGGAAATGTATTTCAATAATTATTTCGTTAAAATGAAATATTGAAAAAAAATTTCGAAGTAAAGATGATGATATAACCTAAGCAATACGTGTTAGTCGGTTCATAAATCTATATACAGTCAGTAATAGTTACTGTACACACAATAGGTAATAAAATTATTTTATTTTTGATAATATTATTAAAAATGAAACGAATAAAAAGTTAACACTGGTTGGACTTAACTCGAAGCGATATCATGCGCAACTCAACCTTAAATTGTTTCCTGTATTATTCTTTAGTGATTTTGTCTTGTTAATATTATATAAACAAAATCAAATTTATATATTGTCTATTGCGTTTAATTTGGTGTTTAATGTTATAGCCTTACTAATTTTGTTATTGGCTATTTTAAATTAACAGGATAACACCTTGGGAATTTGCGTCTTCGGAGGAAGAAGCTGTAAAATACTAGTAGAAGTTCGGAATGATTTAAAAAATTAAATTTAGTGAAATAGGGATTTATTATCAACGGGATTTTGACCAGATAAAATGGAGATGATTTCGTCGAAAGTGTAGGAAAAATATTTCTGTAAGAAGAGGAACGTGGCTAGATGGATATAGAATTAGCATTTTACCATTATATTTTGTTTATTTCAATTTCCAAGAATATTAATAAGAAGGTATAAGGTAGGTGTTTTGAACAATTATACAATCTGAAAAATAGGGGTTGGTCAGGTGATAGGTGGACAGGGGTTTCTCCCTAAAGTATTATAAAAAAACAAGAAAACCGGAGAGTTAACTAATTAACAACTTAATGTCACCTTATATTATATTGTTACGGTCAGACCGGGGAGGAGGACGGGCTGAGAAGATTAGGCAAACAATGGGATTAAGCGGAAGGGATTATAGAATGGCGTAGAAGCTTCTGGATCGGGCTCGATGGGACTAGGTGGTCCTTCCGAGTAATGCCCCACCACGACCTACCTTGCCTATATAAAAAGGACAGCGTTTTCGGCCGCGGCAGTAGTAATAAGACGAGTGAGTAATAAGACGAGTCTGTAATAAGCCAGTGAGTAGCAGTCGTTAACTAGTGGCAGTGTGTGTGAGTTAGTTAGTATTAGTATCAGTCTGTAATAAGTGCTTAGTGAGCAACAGTGACAATTAGTGACCGTGTAATAAGTGTAATAAACTGTGTGGCAGTTTGTCATATTTGAAGAGTCTTACGGTCGGTGGACTTTAGTTAGCGAACTGTAAGTGTTAATTTGTAATTGTAAACTATAGTGTAATATTATTGTATTTGTACAAATTTATATAAATAGTTTAGTTACTTAGTATAAACAATATCTTATATTATTTGTATATTATCTTAGAAATTAGATAACATTTAGTAGAATATTATTATTGTATATTGATATTAGTTTAATAATTTAACTGTTTTAAATAATCTCATTGTATTCTTGTTAATTTGTTAATAAATATTAGATTCTTGAATTAAGTAATAGTTTAGTCCATTTTACACCCAGTAGCCCGTAACAAATTGGTGTCAGAAGTGGGATCTTGTGTAATTGTTATTTTGTCTTGCATTTTGTAATAATTGGGCTACTGTTTGAAAAATGGCTTCTCAAAGTCTTAAATTGATGGATTTAAAAGTTGCGGATTTAAAACGGGAATTAGAAGAACGTGATCTGGATTCTTCCGGAAATAAAAGTGTACTGCAACATCGCTTGCGTCAATTTTTTGTAGAGTTAGGGGAAAATCCAGATGACGTTCTGTTTGAAACTGATTTGAGCAAGTTGTCTGCAACTTTTAAAAATGAATTAGGCAATGTAGAAAATAAGCTAGGTAATGAATTAAGCAATGTTAAAAATGAGCTAGGTAATGAGTTAAGCAATGTAGAAAATAAGCTAGGTAATGAGTTAAGCACTGTTAAAAATGAGCTAGGTACTGTAAAAAATGATTTAATGGATACATTAGAGTCTAAGTTAGGCACATTAGAGACTAAGTTAATGGAAAATGTAGATAATAAGCTAGCTAATGTAGATAATAAGTTAGCTAATGTAGATAATAAGTTAGCCGATGTAAATATAAAAGTAGCTGATGTAGAATCTAGGTTAGGAGAAAAATTGAATTCAGTTGAAAGCAAACTTAGGCAAAGAGTAGAAGCTCTAGAGGGACTTATGAGCAACCCACCGACGAACAACACCGACCGTTTCCCCGAGGCCAGTCTTCATAAAACCATTCTGCCCACCAATAATGGGACGCCACCAGCTCACAACACCATTCCAGTATTCGACGGAAAGACGCCGTGGGAGGACTACATGACTCTCTTCGAGACAGCGGCTTCGATCCACGGGTGGTCACAGGAGACCCAAGCTTCAGCGTTGTGCCTGGCCTTGCGTGGAGACGCCTTGAGAGTGCTGCAGGGAATGCCCATGTCGGAGCGGTCTAACTACGGGAAGCTGATTAGAAGGCTGGAGATGCGTTTCGGCCACCGCCACATGGACCAGCTATATCGCTCACAGCTAAGAAACAGGGTCCAGAAGGACAACGAGACGCTGCAGGAATTTGAAGCGGATATTGCCCGGCTGGTGAGGAACGCCTACCCATCGGTCACCGACTATGTCTACGAGAGTTTGGCTGTCGACAAATTCCTGGATGGACTTCGGGACCCAGAGACACAACAAGCAGTGAAGCTCGCCCGCCCGAAAACGTTGGGAGACGCATTATCTCAGGCCATGGAGTTTGAAGCTGTTAGACAGTCTGTACGGGGCCATGCGCGAGTTCGAGCAGCAGAAGCGGAACCTAATGTGGTCCCTAGCATCGAAGACATTGTGACGAAAGTGTTGGATGCTCTCAGGACCCATAAGAAGGAGATACGCTGTTGGGGCTGCGGCCAGCTTGGACATCATAGAAGCAAATGTCCAACCCGTAACGTCAAAGCCCCCAGGAAGACCATCAGAGTTGCGTCGATAGGAAGCAGAAGGAACAGTTTCTACGTTGATGGGATGGTGAACGGGCAGCTGCGAAGTCTTCTAGTGGATACCGGAGCGAGCATGACGATCTTGAACTCGAAGACACTTCCAGCTGAGAAGATCATACCGACCACTTGGGCATTACGGACTGCAACGGGACAGCCAGCCAAGGTCTACGGGGAGACAGATGCCACCTTCCACATCGGGGGCCAACATCTGAAGCACCTCGCTCTCGTGGCAGATATAGATGAGGACGTCATACTGGGTATGGACTTTATGATCACATACGGGATCAAGCTGGATATGTCGAGAGGTGTGATGACGCTAGGAGACGAGGAAGTCATACTTCGGCAGGAAAAGGACTTCTGCGCTCGAGTGCTGCTACCAGAAGACACCGCTTTACCAGCACGGAGCCAAATCGTGACGCATGGGACGGTCGAAGGGCATCTACCCGCGGGTCAATGTGCACTACTCGAACCTGGAAGGGACGAAGAACAAGAGGTTGGACGAGGCGTACTGGTTGCTAGGTCTCTCATCAAGATCGGACCCACCACTCCAATTCGGCTAATGAACCTGAACAGCTTCCCGGTAACGCTGAAGAAACGAACACCAGTCGGGGAGTGTACCACCGCTACCTCAGTGGTTCGTCAGCTGCAACGTCATCCCACCGAGCTTCGAGGACTCCCAGAGGAACTTAAAGGATTTTTGGACGAATCATGTCGCGACCTTTCGCCCGAACAGAGCGAGGAAGTGAAGAATATGATTATCCGTTGGCATGACGTCTTCGAGATCGGACCAGGACCACGGGGCAGAACGGATATCGTCCAGCACAAGATTGACACTGGGGATGCGAAGCCCATCCGACAGGTTCCGCGGAGGCTGCCGTTAGCCAAACGGGAGGACGCCGAGGAGATTATAAAGGAGATGGCGGCTGACAGTGTCATTGAGCCTTCGAGTAGCCCCTGGATGTCTCCTGTTGTATTGGTGAAGAAGAAAGACGGCACAACGAGGTTCTGCGTAGACTACCGTCTTCTGAACAATGTCACCAAGAAGGACAGCTATCCGCTTCCCAGGATTGACGATACGCTGGACACCCTAGAGGGGTGTAAACTCTTCTCTACTTTGGATCTCCGCAGTGGATATTGGCAGGTTGGATTGGCACCTGAGGATAAAGAGAAGACGGCGTTTTCAATTGGCACTGGGCTCTGGCAGTTTACAGTAATGCCATTCGGGCTTTGCAATGCTCCTGCCACATTCGAGAGGCTGATGGAAAACGTGTTAAGAGGTCTCTCTTGGGAGGTATGCCTGGTATACCTAGACGACATTATTGTGCTGGGAAAGTCCTTCGCTCACCATCTGAAGAATCTGGAGAAGGTCTTCGAACGACTGCGTGCAGCAAACCTAAAGTTGAACCCGAAGAAGTGTAATCTCTTCCGAAGGCGAGTCAACTACCTGGGGCATATTGTGTCAGACAACGGAGTTGCTGTTGACCCAGAGAAGATAGCAGCGATCACCGACTGGCCAGTACCTCGAGATAAGCACCAGGTGAGGAGTTTCCTCGGGCTCTGCACCTATTACCGGAGGTACTTGAAAGGATTCGCAAAACCTCTTACCAGGCTAACCGAGGAGAAAAGGTCTTTCCATTGGGATCACGAGTGCCAGGCATCCTTCGAGGAGCTGAAGAGCAAATTGAGTAGTGCTCCTATTCTGAGCTATCCACGTCCCGAGGGCAAGTTCATACTTGACACAGATGCCAGCAACATCGCCATTGGAAGTGTCCTCTCTCAGCTCCAAGACGGAGAAGAAAGGGTGATTGGATATTTCAGCAAAGCACTCTCAGCTCCGGAACGAAACTACTGTGTCACAAGGAAAGAGCTTCTGGCAGTAGTAAAGTCCATAGAGCATTTTCATAAATACCTATACGGAAGAAGGTTCCTGCTGAGAACGGACCACGCGGCTCTAATGTGGCTGCTGCGATTTAAGTCACCTGAGGGACAAGTGGCGAGGTGGATTGAGCGCCTTCAAGAGTATGACTTTGAATCTGCTCATCGTTCTGGAACGAGCCACAGGAATGCGGATGCACTGTCAAGAAGACCTTGTGAAGAAGGCTGCAAGCATTGTTCTCGACAAGAAGAGAAGCAGGCAGCGGTATTGAGGACTACAGTTGTCATCGACAGTTGGCAAGATGCAGAGGTGTCAAAGGAACAGGACGAGGACCCGGACTTAAAACAAATAAAGGAATGGAAAATATCAGGGCGAGGAAGACCGGCCTGGCAGGATGTTGCTCCAATGTCGAAGAATGTAAAAACGTACTGGGCCCAATGGAACTCTATTTTAGTGGACAACGGGCTGCTGAAACGGGCATTGGAGAACGCGGAAGGAGATCAGCGCAGGCTACAGCTCATCGTTCCAAGGAATAAAGTGCCCGAAGTGCTTAGGGAACTACATGACGGTGTAACTGGCGGCCATCTTGGAGTTCACCGTACATTGGAAAAAGTTCGTGAACGCTTTTACTGGGCAAACCTTAAGGACGATGTGTTGGACTGGTGCAGGCGTTGTGCGACTTGTGCGGCTACTAACGGACCAACAAGAATAAAGAAGGCCCCTATGAAGAAGTACAACGTGGGAGCACCGTTCGAGAGGATAGCAATCGACATCGCTGGCCCTTTCCCTGTGACGGACGAAGGCAACCGATATATTCTCGTGGCCATGGACTACTTTTCTAAGTGGGTGGAAGCGTATGCCCTTCCGAATCAAGAGGCAGTCACGGTTGCAGACGTACTTGTGAAGCAGCTCGTCAGCCGGTTTGGAGTACCCATGGAACTTCACGCTGACCAGGGAAGAAACTTTGAGTCTGCAGTCTTCTCCGGGATGTGCGAAGCACTGGGAATACGGAAAACCAGGACGACACCTCTTCACCCTCAATCGGATGGCATGGTGGAGCGCATGAACAGGACAATGGGTCGATATTTGTCTAAAGTGGTCTCCAAGCATCAGCGAGACTGGGACCAGTATCTTCACTTGTTCTTATTAGCCTACCGGAGTTCAGTCCATGAAGCAACGGGGCAGACCCCCGCAAATGTGGTCTTCGGCCGAGAACTTCGCTTGCCTTGTGATCTGAAATTCGGGTTCAAGCCAGACGAGGAAGTTAACGGAGAGGAATACGTCACGAATCTACGGAAGCGGATGGATAATATCCACGAAAAGGTTCGTGCAAACATCCAGGGAGCCAGTGACAGAATGAAGGAGCGTTACGACATCAGGGCAGAGAAAGGTGGATTCCAACCTGGAGATTTGGTCTGGCTACATGATCCTCGAAGAAGGCGAGGCTACTCACCTAAACTTCAGAACTCCTGGGATGGCCCGTTTGAGATCATCAACAGGATAAACGACGTCATCTATAGGATCAGAAAGCAGCCAAAAGGAAAACCCAGGGTAGTCCATTTTAATAGACTGGCCCCATACAAAGGAGACCATGGCCCGACAAAAGACCAGCAAGTCAGGTACCTCAACAACGTGGAGGCCAGTAAGGTATCAGTTGCACAACCTAAGGTACAAGGTTCCCGTGGAGTAACTCAGGCAGTATACAGAGATATCTTCTCGTTGCCCGCGGACTATTCTCTGGCCCATTGTGTAGCCGAAGATCTGAGGACTTCCCGAGGGATTGCAACGGTCTTCAGGAAGAAGTTTGCTGGAACTGAGGAACTGGAACGCCAAGGACCACGCGTCGGGAAAGCACTCCACTATATGCACGACGGACGACACCTGTTCTACTTAGTTACCAAGTGTGCTACTGATCAGAAGCCCACATATGACGCACTGCGGCGAAGCCTCGACGACCTGCGGAGTAAGCTTCTGAGACTGCGTGTCACCAAGCTCGCGATCCCTAAGTTGGGCTGTGGATATGACGGCCTGGAGTGGAAGGTTGTCAGGAACATGCTTGAACAGATATTCGCCAACTCTGGAGTCGCCATATTGGTGTGCACATTCAACCCCTGGAAAGGAAATACGTCTCCATCGAGGGAAGCTCATAACCGCCCGATTTCTCCGGACTATGCTCTGGGGCAGAGCACTTTTAAGGAGGGGGCAGTGTTACGGTCAGACCGGGGAGGAGGACGGGCTGAGAAGATTAGGCAAACAATGGGATTAAGCGGAAGGGATTATAGAATGGCGTAGAAGCTTCTGGATCGGGCTCGATGGGACTAGGTGGTCCTTCCAAGTAATGCCCCACCACGACCTACCTTGCCTATATAAAAAGGACAGCGTTTTCGGCCGCGGCAGTAGTAATAAGACGAGTGAGTAATAAGACGAGTCTGTAATAAGCCAGTGAGTAGCAGTCGTTAACTAGTGGCAGTGTGTGTGAGTTAGTTAGTATTAGTATCAGTCCGTAATAAGTGCTTAGTGAGCAACAGTGACAATTAGTGACCGTGTAATAAGTGTAATAAACTGTGTGGCAGTTTGTCATATTTGAAGAGTCTTACGGTCGGTGGACTTTAGTTAGCGAACTGTAAGTGTTAATTTGTAATTGTAAACTATAGTGTAATATTATTCTATTTGTACAAATTTATATAAATAGTTTAGTTACTTAGTATAAACAATATCTTATATTATTTGTATATTATCTTAGAAATTAGATAACATTTAGTAGAATATTATTATTGTATATTGATATTAGTTTAATAACACTGTTCTGCAAAAAAAAACTTTTCTCCCCTCCCTTGAACAATTTTGCCTGTTTCTCATGTTTTCAGGTGTGCTGAGTCCGAATCCGAACTCAGAAAAATTCTATCACCCTCTGATTTTGAGAGAAAAGAGGTGAAACTTGGAAAAAATGAAAAATTGTATTTGAAAATTATTGTCTTTATTAGAACAGATTTTTTTTCTTTTTCAACAATAAAATATAATTAATTGAATCCTGCATGCTATCAGGTATAATACTAGATATGACACAACTCAAAAAATATACACACATCGTCAATGAGTAGTTTTTTTTCTTTTGTACTCTTCCTCCTCTGTCTCCCGCTGCAGTGTCCAGGAGTAATCCGCCAGCATCTTCTCATTCCATTTGTCAGAATATCTTTTTTCCATTCTGGATATGTCTTGGTGGAATCGTTCTCCATGTTTGTCCAAAACTGCACCCAAATTTGGGGCGAAAAAGTCTAGGTGACTATGCAGGAAATGTATTTTTAAGGACATTTGCATCCCAATGTTTTATATGAAGTAAGCAGTTCTTGGACTATTTTTCGGTAGTCTCTAGATTTGTTGTTTCCCAAAAACTTAGCACATACCTCTCGAAAAGCAATCCAAGCCTTTTTCTCAGTAGTATTTAACTTTGCTTCAAAAGTGAGATCCTTGAAAAACTGAAAAAACACTTTTAGCCATATTTCTTTAACCACTTGTAATATTCCCATCAAATTTTTTTCGTTCAAATATACTTCATTGCGCTCAAAATCATCGGGCTTTTGAATTTTTTTCACTATGTTTTAATGCCGAAAAAAAATTCGTCAAATCCACAAAAACTCACCTTTTTGGATAAAAAACTAGAATTTCTCAGGAAACTGTGCGTGATAGACAAAATCTGACTTCAAATTCGTGTTCACCACATCTGATAACAGTAAGAAAGCATGTTTTGGTTTGAAGGAGGATTTTCGTGCAGAACAGTGTAATTTAACTGTTTTAAATAATCTCATTGTATTCTTGTTAATTTGTTAATAAATATTAGATTCTTGAATTAAGTAATAGTTTAGTCCATTTTACACCCAGTAGCCCGTAACAATATCATTGATACAGTTGGATTGATATGAGCTGTAATTTTTTAGTCCATGTGGATATTAAAAACATCGTTTATACTTTAACTCCCCTCATCACATTACTTACCACGCTTGTTACTAAGTTCATTCTTAATGGCAGTCCGTAATTCCACTTCAAGCCAATCTCTAAAACTCCTTCTCTGGAGTTCAAATGGAGCCTCACATCGAAGAAACGAACTTGACATAGACACATGAACATGACATACCAATACTTACCGAAACCCATTTTTCCCATAACATAAAATTTTACTTACGGTCAGTATGTTATACGATATATCCCTATCCAAGCGGTGCTGCCCATGGAGAATCTGCAGTAATTGTGAAACGTTCATTATATCACTATCCTTTACAAATTACAGCCTTACCCGAAATTCAATTAACAGCGATTTCAATTGAAATTAATCACTGCAGTATTTCTATAGCTAGTGCATATTGTCCCCCTAGGCAACGAGTTTCCCAGAAGTTGTTTAGGAACATATTCTCCACTTCAGGACCCAAATTTTTATGCGGGGGAGATTTCAACTTTTAAGAAGGTAGGGGAGATTCAACTCAATTTTATCAGGATCAGAATTGTTTATTCATTTAACGTCAAATTATGCCGTTTGCTAATCCGACGATGCCACAGTGGGATTCCTAAATTTTGTCCATCCTGATATAATTAGGATTCGGATCTTTAACGAGTATTTGACACCACACAAATTTAGGAACCTCCTTTTACGTCCTTTCCGAAGTACAACATAACCATAAGGATTTTTCAATCTTTTTAAAAAGTCCTAAGGCCATCTGGGGGGCTGCGAACTCCGATGGTTGGCATAATAGATTGTTGTTATCTAATCCGGGAACTATCCGTTTACCTTATACTCTGACTTAATCCATTCCCTGAAAATATATATAAACTTAATAAGTTTTATAGCAAGGGAAACAAAGCGCTATAAAACAAATTGAGTGTTGAATATACATTAATTCCTCTGTGTAGGTGTTTTAAACAAAAGATTCGATATTTTATTATTTATCATCATCTTCAATAAAAGGCTTACTCAAGACGATTTAAAGTAGAATAATAAAAAATGATATTAAATACAACCCGTTAAGGTTCGGATTCAGTTATTAAGAGTGGATTAGGCTCAGAAGGTTATCAAGGTATATGGCTTATAACAGAATAGCGAATAACAATATAAGAATAACAGAATAATTTTCTCCTACTATCAATTTTCTTGCGTTTATACCTTGAGCTACTCCACATCCTGAAAATATATATAGCTAGGAGAAAAGTTGTTGCCGGTGATATTTAGTCCTAGGCCAACATGGCAGAAGGCACCCCGGGGGCGATGAAATACATTTGCAACTGTCAGCTCGGACACTGCCCATTATTGAGACTGACATAGGCGGGTCTATTACACTGTTTGCCGCGGCGGAGAGAACAGAGAAATCTTTTTGGCCATATTAGTGCAGAGCTGTCATACAGCTCCTGACAGCCACGCTCTGCATATCATCCACCCTCGACCTCCGCTCTCCTGCAACAAAAGATATCTTCAGGGTCTCCTTTCATAAGAACGGATAAATGTTTTCGGGGTAACCGATAGCCCAAAGATTCGAGCTGTTTTCAAACACTTCTATGTAACTACTTGTTACACTGTCAATTTGAACCAAAAGTAGAATAATTATATGTTTAGTAGAAATAAGAGCTGTAATAGCCGGGTTGTTGTAAATGGTTACCCTTACTCGGTGTCAAGGGCTTTGCTACAATTTACTTTCGGGAGGAGGTTCAAAACCTAAAATATTCTTTGACTTATATTGTAAATATGCTTTATCCGCATTTCTCAATTATATTGTAACGTAATTATTCCGCAGGTTGTAGCTTCGAGTTGAGTCACAACTTTTAATTTTTCATTCGTTTCCCTTTTAATATTTTCCAAAAATACAAGTTATCATAAGTTTTAGCATGGAAAATAGAATGTATTTAAGGGAAATGTGTATACTCCGGTAATCATTTCATCTAGAAATGAACGTTTCTACAATCATACATTAACTATACTTGGAAATGTTAGTTTAAACTTGTACTTATTGATGAAATGATTACCGAAATCCACTCATTACCCATAATTAGATTCTCTTTTCATACTAAAGCTCACTATAGCTCCTAGTTTTGGTAAGTATTAAAAATGAAACGAATAAACAGTTAAAACTTACGAATAAACAGGAACTCAACTCGAAACAACAAACTGCGGAACAGAAACATTTTTTTTTCAATTAAACTACGGGTATTTTTTGCTTTAGATGCGCCAATTACTTTTACTGGTTGAAAAGGTGTTAAAAAGAATAAATCCCTGCACAATCGTTCTGTTCGTAACTTAGAAGGCTTCTATACCGGTTAGTAAGTAATAATTTCTTGATTTTTTTTCTTTAATATCCTATATCCGATGTTTCTTAAATCTCCGAACGCTTTGTATTGTCAAATTTTTGCGAAGTATGACACTATTTTTTTTTCTTACATAAAGTTAGTTTTATGAACCTAGTTTACTAAAAAGTCCTACTTTAAGGAATTGGGATAAACTCTAATTATATAATAAATAGGGAGTGGCTTAGTAGTAGGGCACTCAATTGCAGTGCCTGTGTTCCTTTTCAAGTTATCCTGGGTTCAAATCCTGCTGCTAGATTTTATTTAAACGTTCGAATATGCATCCTATGGGATCTAGGACCATCCTGAGCCTCGCCCGGCACTTATAAAGTAGTAACCCAAAATGGGTGAAAATCTGGCAGTTGAGCGCGATCTAGAACAAATCACTTCCCTGCACAACCGTTGTCCAACAGTACAGAATTGAATTGAATGGGCATCTCCCTTTGTTCTGACGTGAGAAAAACTAAACAAGTCACAGATAATTAATGTTTATAGATTAATTGCGCAAAAAAACGTATTTCGTTCTTATTAATGTATAAATTAAAATATAAATAATTGTAATCAAAGAAACTGAACTACATATATTTTGTTACGATCAGGGAGAGAGAGGGACAAAGCTGAAGTGATTAAGATAAGCCGGAAGGGTAAAAAGTGCACTTTAATTAGCGAACTGTAAGTGTTAATTTGTAGTTATAAACTATAGTGTAATTTTTTTGTATTTGTAAAAATTTAGGTAAATAGTTAGGTCATTTAGTATTAGCAATATCTTGTATTATTTGTATGATAATAATAATAATAATAATAATTATAATTTATTTTATTTTAGTTGTTACTAATTTTTAAATATATTCATTTGAAAAAAAAATGGTAGAGTCCCAGACTAGTGATCTGGAAGACCCGGGTTCGAGTCCCGGTCCTGGACATATCTTTTCTTTTCAAATGAATATATTTAAAAATTAATAATAATAATAGTTAATAGATAATAGTTAAGCCCAGGTTATAATCTGTAGACTATTGTTATTGTAAATTTACATTAGTTTAATAATTTAATTGGTTTTAGTTATTCCATTGTGTTCTTTTTAAGTTGTTAATAAATATTAGTATTTTGAATTTAGTAATAGTTTAATTCATTTTACCTCCAGTAGCCCGTAAAAAAAGAAAAATATATATATGAAAAAAAAATCAACCAACTCCTATTATGAGTTTTTAAAGTCCTTGGGAATCCTTATGTAGTTTTCTTTTCGACTTGGTCTCTTACTAGTTAGACTGAAGCGTTATTTGCTTCAGATTACGAAGAATATAAATGGAGACTATTAATCACATATATAAGAAAATTATGATAATCTAGTATAGTTTAGTTATGAATAAATTTTAATCGAAATATGAATCAAGATATTTTATTACCAGTGAGCGCAGCGTAAATAAGAATCGGAAGATTAAGGATGAAATGATTTTCTCAGCAGAATACGGTCCAATAAGATGGAAGAGAAGAAATTGACTTTGTTACTACAACTGGGTTGTGAAGGTTGTAGCTCCTCCATTGAAACCATACAGTTGTTCTATCGCCTGATAACATCTCTAATATTCGCTTATCTATTATTCATCATATTATTTCATATCATATTATATTATGCAAAATCTTTTGTCGTTTTCAAGAAAACATTCATCAAATTACTTAGGTCACTTGATTTTTGAACCTGATCATCGAATTAAAACTATCGAAAACAAATATCAATATTTATTATTTAAAAAATAGACCCCTCTACATTTCATTGGAAAATCATTAAAACCCTCTCTTGTGTGTTATAAAAGTAACATTTTAATTTTTTTAAGTTTTTCTTCAATCGTTATGCGTTTGGCTTTATACTTTCCTTCCTAATTTAGAGACTCAAAAAAATACGGCTACGACATCGATTCAAATCCAGCCTATGCGAGACCAAATTTTTTTTGTGATGGACCTACGGGATAAATAGTAACCGTATTAACAAGCCACGGTGTCGAAAGATCGTAAACACCACTAAAAATAAATAATAAATCATATTTTATAAAGTTTACGAGGAAATGGTCGAGAAAGAATATTTTTATATTTATTGAGCGAACTCCTATATTTTTACGTATAAACTAGAACTTATGAATTCCTTAAATTTTCTTTACATTTCTCCTTCAAGCGTGCTTTCTCCTTCAGTTCACGATTTAATAAAACAGAATGAATCCAATGAAGGTAAAAGCCACATTCACTCAGATAAACCGTTTAATCATTTGGAGAGGTCTTAAATTGTTTCTCTCCTGGTTCCTGCAGCTTGTCTTGTAATGGAGTACCACTTCCTCTTCTGGAATTAAAAATCGAGCAGCTCAAACAGCCTGAATGTGAACTTTGGCCTCGACGGGATGCCAAGTGTAATAGATAATATCAAGTTAACTCTCTTGGTAATTTATTGGTGACCCAATAAATCGCGGCGGACACGAAGAGCAGGCGATCCGGCTCATCGTCGTCACGAGCTTATGCTGGTCTTCCTCTTCTTCGCCATGAAGTCAGCCAGCAAATCTCGACAGTTGGAACTGGGTGGCGTAATATAAAACATTTACTTAAGGTCATCCTTTCTTTCATGTGGGATGTTGCATGTATTGCATGTGATGTATTACAGGATGTTTTAGCATGTAATCATAAATAAATGTAACAGTAAGAGTCTCATTTTTCCGTTTCACTTAGTTTTTAACCTATAATATTACTCTAAATAATAATAGATGTGGTGTAATTATAAAAAGATTTAGTCTTTTCAAAGGTTTACTAAGTACAGCTATAAAGCTTCTTCATTTGTTCTTTTGCCTTCCTACGTTGGTTCTCTCCACCACTCAGTGATGTTTCTTTCAACAGAAAAACAGAACTCAGTTTTGTCTTCTTTCTGGCGCATCTGGGCTTCTTAAATTATCACAAACCCATCCGATCAGCGTTTCTTTATCCTTTATGTTTTCTTTCCATATATTTCATTGGCTAGTAGCGTACTCTGTTTTTTGTGCATCATATCTATATCCACCAAATATACTTAATGCTTTGTAATTCGATTCAATTTCTTCATTATTTTATTGCAATATGTTCACGCCATTAGGCGTTCTTTGTTAAATAAATTAATGTAATTGTGAAACAGGGTCGAAATCACGAATTACCCACCATCTAGTGGATATTAGTGGCAACTAAATCTTGACTAGAGATAAGATCGCGGTCTTTTTCCCCCCACCTTTCTTTTCTTCTTCGTGCTTTGGCCCCCGTACGAGACAGTCGCTTTGTTAGCTTTCATGTTCAAGGTTTTTCCTTCCAAATTTCGTTCAAGGTAGTTGCCATTAAAAAAATTTTTGTTTACCCTTTTACTTGCAAATGAGTGTAAAATCAGCCAAAGGAATTCTCAACCAATTGGCTCACCACTCGAAAGGCGCCGCCTAACTTTCTCTGGACGGACAAATGCATTTGGATGCCCAGGGAGGTTTTGCCTGCTCAACTTCATGATCTACTACCATAGTAAGTCAATTTTATTTAATTGGTTTAGATTTCTTCTGATTATTATTTATTTTTTCTCTCTACAATTGCGAACCTTATTCAAATTGTATTATATACAGTCCTACCCAGAGCGTAATTGTTATTCAGACGAGGTTCCGCTTCGTTACGAATTACAAAGTTAAACTATGAGCTGTGACTCAGCACAATATCATAGATAATAATAATTGATCTTATATATGTGGGAAAGAAAATGGTCGGGGTGGAGGACAGAGAAATATTTTTTAAAAAGGATTGAACCATTTATTTAGAAACAAACGTTTCGACCCAAATTTCAGGTCTTCTTCAGGGTCACAAGAGAAAGTGATAGCAGACAAATCACCTCCTACTGTAATCGTTAGCATAAAAATAGTAGAAGGTAAACCCATGACCATTAATGGAGCTTACTTTGTCTTTTTAGCACACTGTCTTTCCCTTGTGACCTCAACACAAGCCCCGAAGAAGACCTGCAATGCGGATCCAAACGTTGGTTTCCATATAAAATGTTCAACCCTATGTAACAGTTCGAGAAAATACTTCTCTGACCACCATCCGGACCATTCTCTGTCCCTAAAAATACAACCTTATGTCTGATATTAATATACCTGATCTCCTCACTCAGCTTATGCCGCTACCATCTGGTTTTTTAGGCATCCTACTCAAAACATATGGTAACCTGAGTTGACACTCCTATTCGGTTTTCTTCACTGAAACTATACTTCATTCATTCCTAAAAATTCATTATGCAAACAGTCTATACTTTTTCCCTTCTTTTTTGAGAGCAAAATCATGTTTTTCTCTCAAGAAAGACATTCAATGTTCTTGAGAAATGCTTCTCCAGGGACTGGACAATACCCCGCTCCATTAATTGAACTTAATCTCTATTAATGGACTTGAGTTCAGTTCATGACTGTACTCATTTTAAGCTAAAGATTGCAAAAGGAGATGATTTGTCTGCCATCACTAATCCTATCATTTGAACAGTGAAATATGCACTTCAATAAAAGAGGAATAAAACAAGTCGATATTCGTATTTCATATGAATATTCAAATTTTTACGAGCGTGTAAATCCGTTCCTAAGTGACGACACAAATATAAAAGTTTTAGAGAAAAAAAAAAGCAAGAGAAAAATATTATAACAAACAATAGCTCCCCAACTGTAATGACAATGCAGGTTATAGCAACCCTTGTATTTTTAGGTCACTAAAATCCTAAAGTTCAAAATAGCTTTCAACATAATAATCTATACAATGTTCAATCACATTATTTTTACAGACATTTTAATGCAGAGTAGAAAAAAAATTCTAAAGATGAGCATCGATGTTTTTCAAGTGAAAGTCACTTCGGAACTACCAGCTGTGCTCATGGTCACTCATGATAACTTACTGTCAAGGAAGACATGCAGACAAATCATACGTTGATGGGAGTTCGTCTAAGAAATTTTGACGGAATTCTACCGCTTTTGGCAATTCAAGATTTTTTTTTTTAATGCTATTCGGAAGAACTGGAACAACTATAACCATTGCAGACATACGAACTGTAACGAATAGAAAAATGATCGACATATACAGCAGAAACATGCAAGGGAGAGAGAGACGTGTTCTTGAAAATGGAACGAGGAGAATGGAATAATAATTCTTTCGAGAAAATAAAACAAAATAATAACTCTTCTGGACACTGGTGACCCTTGCGGTATGTTCATGAATAAATAAATATAAATTGGTTTTTAAATTTCAAATTCAGAAAGGTCCTCAAACAGAAGTTTTTTAATGTAACTTCTTCCCTGTTCTTCGTTGATAAAATTAGTTATATGAGCATTGCTGACTTACGTTTTTATTATTTGCTAAAATAATAACAAAATGAGTTTCTAATTACTTTTTCAAACAGTAACTTTTTTTTATTGAAACTTTCCCTTTTCGGTAAAACTTATTTTTTTATAGAGTGGACAAGCTTTCTATAGAAATGATTAAATAAGGAATTAGGAATATGTTTTATAACTTTTGTAGTTTAATAGTGTTGTATTTATGGTTTAATTTTGACTCAAACATTTTTGTTTATTTCGTTGTACATAGTATCCCCTTTAACTAATTTTAAGGATAGTATAGAACCTCCTCGAATGACCATAGATGGACCTAAGATGCTGCTCACTACGATGTAAAACATAAATGTATTGTTATAAGTTATTAAAGTTTTATTTTATCTTTTAAAATTCTATTATGTTATAAGCACGCTAGGATTAGCTTCAACGAGAGGTTTATCTACCCACGCTTTCACGTGAATCCCTTGTGGGAGGGTTTTGAAAGATCACAAATACAAATAGAGCAAATGGCATTTGTATAATTTCTGAAAATAAATATTTATTATTATTATTCTGTTATAAGTCTCTTTTAGCCCAATGGAATCCGGGGATTTTACTGAAGCTCAGTATAATGTGGATTACTCTTCATTGTGGAAAATCCTTGGCCAGATCACCTTCTTCCACAGCCGATAAAAACCTAGTACATAACCTTAGAGCCACCATAGTTCTTTTTAGTAATTTAAACTATAGTAATAAGTATTCCAATTTTTTCTTGAAATGAATAATATTCATGTTCTCGAATATATATAATTCGATTTTTGAATGAGCCATCACCCATCAACGTTGATTTATGCTTGGTGAGTAATCTACTGCATTAGTAAATAGGTTTTCCTGTAGTGCCTCCGAATCGTAAATACTAACGATTGATGAGCTTTATTACAGTTATTTAATTACTATTAATAGCTTATATTTGTACAAAGCGGTATTTCAATACGGCGAAAAAAAAGTAACTATATTTTACAAATCTGCTGATGAATAAATGTTGGTAAAGGCAAAATTCCGAATTTGAGGAAGATATCTCAATAAACATGTATGTTTAAACATAATTAAGCTTAAAATTATCATTAATAACAATCCTATGAACTTAATGATCTTTGTAAGAAGCATATGCCTCCTATGGAATTTCTAGGCCTACAGGGAAATTTGTCATAGTATGAACTTAGGTGACAACTTATGATGTAAAGAACGATTTCTCATCCTTCAATGTAAATAATAAATTGGCTTAAACATTAGGAACAGAAGTTTCTAGAATATGAGAAAAAATGAAAGAATAACAAACATTAATGATATTTTTTACAATCAAAACTATTAAAAAAATTATGCGAGAAAAATGTTGAAGAGAGGGTTATTTTTTCAATCACCTATATTAATTTATGAGATAATGGGTTGAATTGGTCAGAGGGAGCAGTCAAAAATAATATAAAATAAGCAAAACTTATTTTACTGCGCCAACGTTTCGGACTAAGATATAGGCCACTGGAAGAAGAAACAGAAAATAACTATTTAAAACATTGGAGAATTAATTGGTTGACTGGAAAGTAGGCGTAAGGAACGTATAGAAATAACGTATAGAAATCCTCCTCCACTGTTAACCTCAAGATCGATTCAAACAACTTATCCTCTTTCTACTCACAAATTTTCAACTTACTAAAAAAACCTTAAATTAGTTTACCTTGTTATTCCTTCCCATTTTCATTCTGTTACTACTATATTCTCTTTCCTATAATACTTATTTTGACCTTTTGACATCAAATCCTACTGTTTTATCACCCTACCTTTTCCCATTAATTTAGTCATTAATTTTCGTGGCCCTCTATAAAATAGTCATGATACACATTTAAATATAATAAAATAGTCAATATTTCTAAAAAATAGTCAATAAAAAATTACTATTAATATACAATTAAAAAATATATCTCAAAAATTAAAAATTAGTCATATTTTTGGCCGTCAGATATAGCTGGCAACACCTTCATAACGTATTTTCTTGTCAGTTAGACCGCGTCTACTCTTGCTCCAGCTTCCTATAGGTAATTACATTTTTAATGCACATATCTTCTCCTCACTCCTTTCCTTCTCCATTTTGCACACCTTTTTATTTTCTCATATTAGCTTTTTGGCATCCATCATATGTTATTATTATCTAAGATTTCATTAGCATTTAACATCACTATTTCATCATATTTTATTCTATTTCCATGGTCATACCATATTGTTACTTATATTTCTATACGTTCCTTGTATATTTATGTCATATATTTATACCACTTCATACTATAGGTATGCATTTTAAAAACTGTTATACTCTATATTTATATCTTGACTTTCTACTGTTATTTTTTCTTTATTTACTCTTTAATATCATTTTGGTTATACCTTCTTTCATTTTAATTATGTAAACTCCCTAGGAGTCTATTATCTTACATTTTATAGTTTTTATATATATTCTACTACCTTTTCCATAATTTTACTTCTCACCTCTGATGTTTATACTTTTTCTTTCTTTTTTTAAAATATCTTTCTGTTTACTTCCGTCTTTTAACTTTGTAAAAAAAAAATCTTTTTGGCATCACCACCTTTCTGTACATTTTCTCTGTAATTTTTTTTTATTCATATATATCCCTCACTTTTGTTCTAAATTTCTACCTCTCTACATATATATTGTTTCTCATTTATCATATGCTTAGTCCTCAATGTATTTTTATAGTTCTGTTATTTTGTCTGTTTTTCTTTCTTACCCCTGAAGATGACCCACAAAGTGGGTCGAAACGTCGGCACATAATTAAATAAACAACCACTTATTTAGTGTTTTCATTTGACAGCACCCCCAACTATTTTCTTCTTTACATATACATAATGTATCTTGGTTATATATTTATTTTCTGTTTCTGCCATGAAGATAGCCTACACCATAGGCCAAAGCTTTGGTGCATTAAAATAAGATTTGCTTATTTTGTGTTATTTTTATTGCACTTCTGCAACCCATTATTAAAATTTAATCAGTCAACTATTTTCAACTCCAACATAATTTATGAGATCTATGATGAATTTCGGTGATCAACGATATGTGTTACTAAATGCGATAGAGATTATAATAAAAACATTTTATAGTTAGTTCTAGTTCAAAGTCAAAATACTTCATAACAAAATATTTCTGTTTCATATGTTCAAGAATACAACCATCTTTAAAAAATATAATCTTTTTCTGATATTATTTATTAAGGCAATGAACCAAAAATGTAAAATACCATTGCCAATACTTAATAATGCCAATAGCTTAAGAAATATTTAATTTGAAAAGTTGGGGTTTGGTCAAGTTGTGAATGATTCATCGGATAGTTCCGAAGATTGTTTTTAAGGGGGAACTATCATGGTTTGAATTTAGGATACGCGTAGAGTAAGCAATATTCAGATATTTGTTGTAATGTTTGTTTATATCTTTATTTATATATATATATATATATATATATATATATATCTTTTTTTTTTACTTTACATTCTTCACGTTATTTAAACTTTATAGCTTCTCTTCTTCATTTCCTTTCCCTCTATGCTTCTTAGCGTGGAGGTAAACTTTATAGTAATGTTTTATAAACTTAATAGTAATATTACATGAACCTTTTATTAATATTCCCTAAATGTAAATATTTATCTTCCATTAAACGATTGTTGGGCAAGTTGGAGTGGGATGCAAGAAGGAGATGTGAAAGTGCATACCAATAGCTTAATAAGGAATCCATTATGAGACTACTTAATACATAACATCCCGATCGAAGATAAATCGGCAATATATCGCTAAAAATGCATTTGCTCCCACGTTGGACTCCTTACCCTTGTAAGATGAACTGCATCTGTAGAACAAGGCTATATTTAATATCAACTCCATTACATTCTGATTTATTGAACGACTTTTGCAACATGGAACTCTCCGAAACTTTTTGTTATTTATCGCCATCGGTATTCAGCATTGGGAATGGGCTTCAAGATTCTTTGAGGTTGACAGAAAAGGGCGCTTTAATCGAAAAATGATAAAGGAGTGTGTTTTTTTGGCCTTCTCTGGAAACACAGTTATCACATATGTATCTAATTAAAATGATTTGTGACGTTAACAAAACTATTCATATGTTAACTATTTTAAAACCTATTCCAAAAAATGGGGAATCAATGTTCTCAAAAACTGGTAAAATCATCTTAATCCTATAGATGAACATAATTATGAAACGAAGACTGTTTGAAACGCTATTATAATTATTACTTTTCTACAATGTTGGAAGATCCGCGACTATATTTATTTATTGTATTTATTTTTATTTATTGTTCTTTTGATGGTGATAATTTTTAAATATTTTTATTTTGAAGAGAAAAGATTTGTCCTGGCCGGGATTCAAACCCGCGTCGTGTGCATTCTAGTGTAGTGCTCTAAACCATTGAGCTACCAGGGGTCGTATCCAAGCCAGACAAATCCATTCTCTTCACCAATCCTATATCGCTGTGTTCTCGCAATATTTGCGATTTTAACAGGGGAGAATGTTAATTGAACATTACTTTTAATTTTAGCATCTTTTTGACTTACGTCATTATATTATTTATAATTTTTAATCATTGCTTTAATTTTTAAATATTTTTTATTTAATATCAATTGGGGAACAATTGACCTGTAAGAAAAACATTTTTAAACATTAATAATGGCAATAATGAAAAAAAAGATTTTATGACTTGTAACTTTTTCAAGTTATTAACTAAGATGAAAGAATACAAGAATTTTTTATATAAATAATTGAAAATGACATTTAAAGTCGAAACGTCTTATTAAAAGCATACTTGACTGGATAAAGGTTTTTTATTGTGTTAATGAAATATTAGATACATTTCAGTACAGTTTACATCCTTTTTAAAAAGGTTTTCCTTATGAAAACTGCAATAATACAAGATAAATCCAAGAGATGAGAACCAATTTACGAGAAATTATTTTAAAAAATGTTTAGTTAAATGCCTACAAACCGAAAAAATGTTTCACTTGCATCGTGGTTTCATAAAACCACACAACTTTTTTTTTAATAAGCTAATAATAATAATGCTATATTCTTTTAAATTGCCCACCAGTGAATAAATTGGTCAGTATGATCCGGTTCATTTATATGTATAATTCTTCACGATCTACAGTTCCTGCTACCTCTACCTGATATCTACAATTCCTATTTAGATTTCACGGCTCGTTACCGACAGTATTGATCTATATAATTTAGCGATTCGAATCATTCTGAATGTTCGCCGGTGAAATTTTAATACTGCTGTTTCGGAGAAGTGTACTGCTTTCAATTGGTCTCACCAATGCTTCCTTATAGCAGAGGGCAAAATCAGTATCATCACGGATTTGTTTTCTTTGCACCTATATCTGTTTGCTCTTCACACCTACCTATTGGATATCATTTAGATTATTTAACCTGTGGGATAATTCTCCGGGTCCTGAAGCAGACTTTCTTCTCATCTTAACACTAAAAACTATCCTCGGGTTAATAACCATGGTTTTGAATCTATCCTTCCCTTTGAAACTTTCGTTAGCAATTTGTTATCGTTAGGTGATAATTTCATCCAGGGGAACTGCAAGTTATTATTATTTATACACTATTCATATACATATTTATATAATACTATTTGATTCACTATATTGTATGTTAAACCTAGGAACCAAATTCCAATGGATTAATAATAAATATATTTATTTTTATTAATTTTGGCATATAGGCATAAAAAGTTTATCATTGAAATTTTCAGGTTTTCTCTTTTTTAAATAATTTTTAAATATATATAATTGAATATAATTGATCCCCCGGTGAATTGGTCAAATCGAATGACAATGAGTGTACTGAATTGAGGGAAGCGGGATTCCTGTCATTTTCGTAGTTTTTGATTTGAAAGGGAGTTGAATATAAACAATAACTATATTTCAGGATAATGCCTTATTTCGGCCCTACTCACTACGAACATCGCACTTCTCCGCCTGCTTAAGTACAAAAAACTTACTTTGAACAAAATTTTCCTGAACCACTTATTCACTGGGCTGCAGATATTTTGTATTTGATATTTTACCTTAACTAAACGACAGATAAACTATGTGTAATAGAAAAAATACATTAAACTAAAATAACCATAAGATCACAAAATATTTATACTAGCAACACTTTAAAAATTATTTAAGCACAACTCCACTGATATCCTTTTAGCTGAATTGAGATTGCGCACGAGGAATTATATTTAAAAAATTGAGTTGTCGAATCCAAGTAGCAGTTGTGATACCGTTCCCTAAATCCATTATTTGTGTGCGAGAGTTTTATTAACGGCAAAGTTTTACATATTTTACAATTTAATATTATTAAATCAGATTTAGTAAATAACCTATGGAAACGATAGCTAACCCCCTAAACAAATATGAACTGAAGAATTGACCTTGTTATACAAACACATTAATAAAAAAGAACAAATATTATAGCACACGGTTGTGTCTTCTGCCAAGTACTAAGGTCTGTACTAAGGCATACATCCCTTAATCATTCAGGCTAACTCTTACTATTGGTTGGATCAACTGGGAAGTTTCATGTATTTTACAAAAATAAAAATTATTGTAGTTCGAAAAACTATAAAACACGCTTTAGAAGTTAGCCAAACTAAAATGTAGAAAATGAATACTAGTTTTAAAAAATTAAAGGACACGAGTTTATAGCCAACGCAATTCTAAAAGTAGAATACAAAAAAAAAAGTTTAAAAATATAAATAAAACAGGCTTTAATAGAAAACAAAATGCTGTTTTTAAAGATATTTTCATAATGATTCTACTTTCATCAATATCAGTCAATAAAATATTTTCAAAAATTAACATCGAGCACCCAACGTTTTTTTTACGATACAATATTAATTTTCGTTCATATATTAAACTTCTTGAATTTGTTCCCTGCTCTTTAGTTTTGTTGCCAATTAAAGCGTATTTTTAAACTATTATTTACAAAAATCTAATTTGTTTGGGGTATAATGATCCTCACTTAAGTTATAACCGGAATACTGTATGCCATTACAAACCTTTTCTATTTTAGTGCCAGACATCACAGAGCCTCAACTTTGTGCAGACTCATATCTTCGAAGAAAGCTAGCCGATCCCTGAAGTGGCTAATCCATTGAGATGATCCCTAATTACGAAGATATCAGCTCCGCTACGGAATGGACAGGTGTCAGGGCAGGTAGGCCTGGGCTCGTGCTCGATTTAGAATTAATGAAGTGGCTCTCTGAGGTGACATTGATATCTATAACACTCCTCACGAGGGCCTGTATCCAATCATGTCTTATAATCTCATCCCCGTCTTTAATTGATCAGTAATCCGTCTTAAGAGGGTGTTATAATAGCATTTCTATAATACTGATTGATCGTATGACTAATTACTGTCATTCGTGTGGGATAATTCCCACCAATAACAACAATAGATGTTTAATACACGTTTCTTTTTCTTTTTTAAATAAATAATAAGTAAATCACGTATTAACATTAACTTAACGTCTGTCAAGATCATTACCAACCTAAATGGCCAATGAAAACATAATCGAAAATCTCACAACTAAATTAATAATTTTTCCTGGATGTTTACAAACATTTTTCGATGGATGATCGACACCATTTTGCCAACAACTCGACATTTAACCACACCACTCCTTTTTGTAGCACTAAATTTTTGGTTCATTCTTAACACAAAAATTGTATAGATTAAGTTTCTTCAAAGATTTTTATAAGGGAGTAAAAATCCTCAAAAAGAAAAACCTCAGGGAAGACTCGCTGATTTCCAGGTGAATTTCCGTAACTGTACATTCGCCTATTCTAGGGGAGGGTTTTCTCAAGAAAGGAAGTACTATCATACGAAATCACCATGAACATGATAAGAATATATATATATACATAGTTGGAAAAACTAAGCAGGCAACTTGCATTTGTGTTTTAGTACGCTTAGCCTAACTGAAAAGTAGAAAATGAATATTAGTTTTTTTTTAATCTAAAGAACATTCTTTAATAGCAAAAAATATATAAAGTTTTCATTTGAAATATATGCTATTTTCAATAGCATATAAATATATATATATGTATCTCTCTCTCTCTATATATATATATATATATAGAGAGAGAGAGAGAGAGAGAGGGGGAGAGAGAGAGAGTAGAGAGAGAGACGTGTATCATCTACTTTCCTTGACTGTTAATAAAATAAGTTTTATCTCTTCTTGAGATTCAGTCGTACGTCATGCCATAGCAGTGAAAAAAATGAGCTTTTAGTGAATTATATTAAATAACACAATAGCCTACCTAAGTATTTATAATAATTGTTTGCCAACACATCACTCAATAAAAATACCTATTCAATATTACTTACATATATTTATATTCTATAATCTATAACTAGTTTATTAAAGATACAATTTTTTATTTATCAGATCATAAATTTAATATAATTAGTATTATTTATATGGTTTGAAGGTGACAGTAGTTAATTAATTGTGGTACTTATGTCTAGCTGTAGATCATTTTTTAAAACAAAAGAAGTTTATTCTTTCGACTAGATAAAAAAAATAAAATCACTTGAGATCAGTGAAAATAAAAGATATGACCACGACCAAGAAGCGTGCTTGATTAAGGCCAGGATAGCTCAAATGGTAGAGTTCCAGACTAGCGATCTGGAAGACCCCTGTTCGAGTCCCGGTCATGGATATATCTTTTCTTTTCAAATTAAAATATTAAAAAATTAATAACAAATAAAATAAATTATTAAAAAAATAAAACTTTATTATTAGTAATTTTAATCGGATATATTTCTAAAATAACAGAGCCTTGTAGAATATGAAGGTCAAAAATATGGAATTTCCTTCAGGATTTTTCGGCTTTATGACCAACTCCCCGCCCTCTGCAGACCCACTCAAGGATACCTTCATATTTTCAGAGGATACCTTGAACATTCGAGGCCAAAACTTGAGATGGATGTCGATAGTAGTCCACATATAAATAACTACAAGAATTGTACATATTTTATTGTTAACTACGGGGACTCCCAGCGGCCTCATTTGGATAAAATGATCTGGATTTGGCACGCATGGTAATTAGCTATGAAAAACCATATCGTAGAAATAGAGGAAAATTAGAGTTAAAATTTTGATAATAATTTAGGACATTAACCGGTTATCTAGAATTTGTGTTCTTGCGGCTAACAGATCAAAAGTCTTGCCAGCAGCGGGATTTGAACCCAGGACCTTCGGCTTGGTATCTCAGCGCTCTACCACTGAGCCACTCCGCTCCCCCAACTTGATTATAACACATTACTAAATAAATTAAGGTAGACAAAATCGAATTTTCGTTTATTTAATGTTACTTATCTGAAGTCGCCTAACTTGAGAATTCACAAACCTTTTGCTTTTATTATTTTACGATTTCTAAAACAATCGGTTGTTCCGATGATTGTAGTGAAATCAATAACTTTTGAAAGATGGAATACCCCATTAGAAGAACGATAAATTTGTTAGGAGAAACTTATACGTCATATTTTATCTTCATAATGATATGCTCAACACGAGTCCTACCCTGAGGGTGCTAACAAATCTACTTATCAGAATGCCCTTTGTGATAACAGCTAACGTCAATCGATTTATGTTCCTCATAATTTAATTAAGTATCCCATGAAGAGGCTTGTTTCGGGTTGTTTATTAGTGTAGGGAACGTATGGTTTGGGAAGACAAGATAGGTTAGTAGAAATACAGCTTTCTTTCACCAAGACTTCTGTCGGAGGAAAATGATCGAATATCCGTTGCAGAATAAAAAAAACTGTAAGGGTCTTGGGTTCCGAAAATGGTACAGGTTCTATTGTTAATAAGGCCAACGGTTGTCCAGGCGGGTTATTTGGCCGAGGTGGTGGAGTATTGTGCGATATAAGGCCAGGATATTCACTAAGTAGGTGTGGCAGATCCAAATAGTATGCTAATTGAGTTGGATTTACCTTTCAAATTAAGGAAGAGTCATGGCTGTTATTTCATCCAATGGTTCATTTGAATTTCCAATAAATTCGACACCTTAGGTACACATCATTAAGGTGTGATGTAGTTGTTGCGGCTGTATCTTGTACAAACTGCTCCCACTCACAAAATATCCTGTTAAGATAAAATAGCGCTTGAAACTGTCAATTACTAAGCACAGTTTCGGTGGAGTGAAATAAGTTAATCTACTAAATAAATAAATGAAGAAAAATGTTTTTCTTCCTGGTAACTTCTGAAAGTGATAATAGGATTACATAATACATACATTTAATACTATCTTGATCAATCATCAGCGGTGAGAAGTTATTAATAAAAATTCATCGGGCGTGTCGAAGATTAATGGTAGGTTCATGAGGAATCGGGAGCGTGGTGACTCAATGCTAGGGCGCTGATTTCCCCGGGTTAAAATCTGGCTTTGGCAAATAATATAAGTTAACAGGAGGAGATGTATCCTTTGGGAACTGGAGACCCTCCTGGGGCTCACTCAGCCACTTTAAAGTTGGTGCCCAAAATAGGGAAAATACCTTGCGGTTTAGCGTGATCCCGGACAAATCACCTCTCTGCACAACAGTTGTCCTAGAAACAGTACAGTTTTTTTTTTTTAAATTATTTCCTTCATATTTTTACTTAAGACATTCCTCACTTTTTCCTTCTCAACTATTTGCATCACTCTCTTATATTATCTACTGCAGGCTGTTTTTGGAATAAATTTCGGTTTATTTTAATATTTGTTTCTAATTTCATTCAACGTGCATGAAAAATATCGATTTTTTTATTGTAAGTATTAGTGGACGAAAGCTCTATGATTTATCCTATTTTTATTTTTGTATTTTAACTAATAATTCGGCAATAAAATAAGTAACGAAAAACAAACCAATTATTTTTTTTTTCAACTTCCAAAGTGACGCTTTGAAAGAACCGTTTATATATTGGTTTATATATATTTACATTCAGTATAAATAAATCCACACATTATGTAGCTTTTGATGAAATATTTAAAATATAAAAACTCAACTTATATAATAACCATGTATACAAAATATTATCTGTTCCTTTCTATTAGAACATTTTAAAAAAATAGATAAGATTTAATTACTCATTACATTGAATAAGTTACCTTGGAGTGAAAAATCATACACATCCATTATTTGTGTGATTTTTTTCCTATTATACCTTTTTATTAAGTATAGACACAGTTCACCACAATCATTCTCTTCAATCCATCCATTGCTTGGTCAAGTCGAGTTCAAAAATTGTAGCAATTAATATGTTCCAAACAATGGGCGAGATTCCAGTTGTTCATAAGGTTTTTAAGCAGGAAACACCATTCGTTTTAGACAATAATCGTCCTTTGGACTTTTATATGTTTATGATTATGTAAAATATCAGAGCAGTTATATATTATTAATTTCATTGTAAGTGAATACAACGCGTTTAGTGTTTCTGTCATGGACACTATTAATCAGATGTTATTCATAGCTCTCTGTTTATAACATCATCTTCCTCCCAAAACATAACTTAGCGTATATATGAAACCGTGCTGTGAAATGAAATATAAATGTGTTTATTAACAACATTAGATAACTTCTTTTGTATGAATTATAGCCTAAATTAATCGCGTTTATATTATGGTTATGACAAATAAATGATTAATTAGATTAAAATTAATTGGTTGTATTTACTTTACCACTTTATTTTCTATATTATGTTTGAACTGAACATCGTCGTCTTTTTATACATGATGTGATGAAGCTAACTGCTTTCAACATTATGGACTATCAAGTCCATATCTAGGTTATGTATTTATTTTGGCAACCATATTACTTCAACACTATCAGTACGAACCTAAATATGCTGTTGGGAAGAACTTATTTGTCTTGGAGTTCATCGAGTAGAAGCACCACAGTCATGCCTTGATTCATATGCCTATTGATCATCAGGGGTGTGCTACCTCCAAAATTACACCACCACAGCTCAAATTCACGGCTTGTTCGACGCAGATTAATCGCTCATCTGCAAACAACGCCTTCTTGGGCAAGCTCAATTTTTTATATATATTTGGTTTCGAAGGCAGATCCTTATTGGGCAATTAATGTATACCAGTGGGCTAATGAGTAGTTGTCCAGAATTACATGTGGATGAGTAATGCTTCACAAACTGAAATTAAACATTACTATTGTAAATTCCAAGACTTCATTCACAGTCTAAGAAGCATGACAAATAATTGATATATAACTATTTATGTAGAAGTTTGCATTTTTAGTTAATTTCACCATATTAAATAATGTAATGGCAACGTTAAAAAATCTGTTATAAAAACATTTGTTTTTAATTTTATTTATTTAGTCATCGTATGAATTACTTAATAATAATTACCAAAATAGAGAATCGTGATCGAAATCTTGTTAGTTAGATTATAATTTAATTAATTACTTTATTACTTTTTTATTTCATAGCAGATTCAAGTCTTGAGCCAATTGTTGGTACGAGCCTTATAACTGCCTGATAGCAATGCCAAAACATTAAAATATACATTTCTCAATCCCCTTATTCACTCGCTTTCCTTTTGAAACTTTAGACCAGCCCACAATCCTATCGAAGTGAGAATCACTTACAATATTTTATCCGATATTTATTTGGAACTGGTCCAGAGGAATGGGAGTGCAGCTGTGCATCCGAAACCTGTAGGATCGCTCTTTCCTTGGATATTGCATGTGTTCCCTCACGTTAGGTAACAGCTGATACCAGTACGAATTAACGATTGTCATTCGGAACACTCATTTCCTCATCGTATGCCTAAACTTGTGAGCGCGATGTACCGTTAAGATGGATCGCGGAACTTGGGGAGGTCATATGTTCTGACCCGGACCAAGTTTCTCCGACTTCGCTACAGGAAATGGAAATCAATAGAGATAACATGAAACGTGAAATCTGCCTTTTAAGAAAGCATTTAAAAAGCGAGATAACGCGCAGTCATAATGTCTTTTACTTACAAATTGCTTTTCGATACAAAGGAATGATTAATAAACGACCTTACATATTTTTTCATAACTAATTGGGAACTGAGGAAGAGTAGAGAAGTAACTTACAATCCTGTCTGCTAGTATTTAGTAGAAGTAGGATTTGAAGGATAGCTTTGATCCTGAAGTGTAAAGAATGGTTAATGGTTAATTAGACCGTCAATTAACACAAGACCGTACTAAGGGGTAAGCGTATTAAGTAACTAGTGACTCGAAGGACACAGATGGCTTATCGCATCTTAATCTTTTTTTTTTGAGATGACAAAACAAATAACAAAAAAAGATAATGAAATTAATGATTTTTTTAATGTTTAATTACAGCCATTACTTTTAAAGATCTTTGCAGATCTCAAATTTGTTACTGCATAGCATGTGACAGACAAAGTGATTAGTGGACCAAGCTTTGGTGCCTTGCGTTCTCACTTGTCTTCAAAAACTCTATAAATCAATGATTAAACATTTTGAATATTTTTATTTTTAAGAGAAAATATTTCTCCCGGGCCGGGATTCGAACCCGGTCGCCCACGTCTCCGTCTAACAAGTTAGAGCACCACGACGGAGACGGATTCGAATCCCGGCCCTGAACAAATCTTATCTCTTCAAAATAAAAATTATAACTATTATTAAGAAAATTAAATTAAATATTCTCAGTTGACTTGGCATAACTGTCAAGGGTTCAGCAACAGCAAACGAATTTTAAATGCCTTCTAGTTTTAACATACGTTATACGCTATCATGAACAATAAATCCGTTAATTTCTTATTGGATTTTCAAATAACATTATGTAATTCTGTATTCCTTTGTCTAAAATGATATGTAGAAAAATCTTGGCTTTGAGAACATTCTGCCAGATGTTTACCGTTCAGTCATTTCTTGATATATTACTTATAGAGTTTGTTTTTCTGAATTTGTAGCGACGAAATAAGCTTACTTATTTCTGAACCCTTCAGAAATGTAAATATTAATTTCGCAAAAAATGTTATGGGGCTAAGAACCTCTATTGTAGATACACCAGTTCACTGAGTTATCATAACCTCAAAACGGTTCCAATTGTCACTTTTTTCATTTATTTCTGCCTATGACTTGAAGATTGTTCTTAAAATTATTATTTTGATTTTTTAATAATTACTTCAGTATGTAAATATTTATAAATTATTATCAATTCATATTCAATTATGACTATAATTTTTTGTTCGGAGTGGTTAAAAATTATATCAAAGAAAAATAAAGAAATTTGGGAGGAACAATGACAAGTGAAAATCACTTGGAGCAAGATCAGGACTGTAGTGGGGATGAGGAAAAACTTCCCAGTTGAACAAGTTCAGGAGTTCTTGGGTATGGTTTGCCGTGTGAGATCGGGCATTGTCATGCAAAAGCAAAATTTTTGAGGACAATTTTCCTCGGCGCTTGTTTAGGACAGCTCTCCTAGGGTTTTGCAATGTTGGGCAGTACCGCTCAGAACTTCGATAAGAAGAACACCTTAGCTGTCCTGGGACACTGTGCACGCTGGTTCGGCCATTTTTAAACTGAATGCACCACTTCCCGACAGAACTGTCACTCATTACGTTTTTCCCGCACACATTACACAGTTCCCGATGAATTTCTATTGGTTTTAAGTTTTTTGCCAACAAAAAACTAATCACAGACCGAAGCTCACAACTGGCGGGATTTTGGATTCCAGCACACATTTCAAATTTGAATATAAAAAAAGGGGTATTACGTATGTTATGATTATATATTGTAAATGATTATTTCAAGGGTAAGGAAAATGACACACTTCTATGGAATGAGCTGATAAACGGGAGGAAAAAAATCCATAGTTTTCTACAGTATCCATTATTCATTTGTAGGAAGTAGTTTTTATATAGCATTAAGGTTAATATTCCAGTAAAAATCTTATATTTAAATTGTTTATCAACTTTATTTATCGAATAATTATATTTAGTTGTAATTTGTGGAGTTTATATAAATAGTATTGGTTTTTGAGAAAAGAAAACAAGGAGAAAAACAATGGAAGAGAATAGTTTAAAAAATATGTAATAAACAATTTATTTATTCCCGTTGTCACAGCTTGACGCTGACTGAGGTGCCGAGCACGAGCACACCAATGTATACGCTATTGGCGGGCGACTGGCGGCATCAGGCGGAAACGTTCCTTAGTTTTTGAATAGTCCTCGTATGAAATAGAAAGAATAAACTTGTAAATACGTCTACCGTTTAAAGAAAGTAATAAAATATAGAAGACGCTGATGTATTTAAAAGCCGCGAAGTTAATTCAAGAAATTTATGAAATGCATTCGTCGCTAATGCCCCCAGCTGTCGAAGCTACGTTAAATAAAATGAAATAAAATTAAAAAAACATGAATGTGAATAAATTTAGTTTAATAAACAATACTTAACTGTTTAACTATCCTTTACTTTTGAAATATGGCTAAAACATTTTAATATGGTCTCCGGACAAGTGAAATTGCGTATATACAACATTCAGACACCCGATACTTTGCGACATGGCGGGCCAATGTACCTGATCCCAGTACTTCATTAATGCATGCCGTGCTTGCTCGGACCCCAAGGCATGACCATGTACTTGATATATCACTCGATCGGTAACGAACCTCAAATGGAGAACTGATTTGTTATTCCTTTTTGGCCAACCAAATTAAAGGCCTCTATCGACGTCATTGCAGGCTATTATTGTTGTATTAGCTTATTCTTCGGATTTGCTGACAGGACTCCTTACCTATAATTACGCCCCCCACAGGAACTCCTTGCCCCACGCCTTGATCCTTTGTTTCCATACCAAACCCTGACCTTATAAACACCCGAATATGGGGCTATATTTTTATAAGACTCGCCAATCACATGTTTTAGGTATATGTGCAATTCAATCAACCAATCATTTTCATAAAATAATTAATAGCATTCTTTTTATTCCCCTCAGCTAATCCATATTGGTGAATCCCACATGGTATCACCAGCTTTATGATCGTTTTCTAATGTCTAATTTTGGCTTTCCTGGAGAGATTCTTTTTGTTATAAATTTCTGACTAAATATCCACAACTTACCCCTTATTATATAGTATATATATATATATATATATATTCAGTGATATATCTCAAAATATATAGACAGGGAAAAGATAATGGTCGTATAAAGGAGTGGCATAAAATCCAGAGTGGTTGCAAGAGTCCAAGATTAAGACCTTAAACAAGATGGGTAGAAGAGAGATACGGTTTAGAAGAGAGAAAGGTCCTGTCAAATTATATTGGATTGCTTCACACACAGCACACTTAATAATTTAAGATATCATCAATTTATAGAATTTTAATAAATACAAATTATATCGTAGAAAAATAAATACATTGTTTATTACATATGTTTTTAACTATTCTCTTCCATTTTTTTTCCGACTTGTTTTCTTTTCTCAAAAACCAATACTATTTACTGAAACTCTGTAAATTACAACTAAATATAATTATTCGATAAATAAAGTTAATAAACAATTTAAATATAAGATTTTTACTGGAATATTAACCTTAATGCTATATAAAAACTACTTCATACAAATGAATAATGGATACTGTATAAAACTATGGATTTTTTTCCTCCCGTTTATCAGCTCATTCCATAGAAGTGTGTCATTTTCCTTACCCTTGAAATAATCATTTACAATATATAATCATAACATATGTAATACCACTACAGTATTAAAAATCTTGCTTTTAAAAATTTTTAAAATATTGCTTGTTACATAAAATATGCTACATTCGTTTAGTAAATTAATCTATTTTCTCTATTATATATGAACAATTTTCCGACGTGAAGTATATATACAATGTATGTTATTTACATTAGCTATAATTATTATTTACAAAATAAAATTATGACCTACGGAATAATCAATAATGTCACAAACATATTAAAAATGACTTCTTAATCAGAAGTCACCCAATCGGATCTCTGGAAGAATAGGCTCCGCCTCCGGATCCGGAAAGTTATGAATACAAATATAGAAGAACATTTTCAACCTCAGATTAAACACTGAGGAAGCTAACGGTATAGCCAGCGAAACGTCAGCAAAAAACTTGACTCAATCGAAACCAGAAGAAATAAGTTATGAATGGATTAAAAATATTGGCCGTGGCAATTTAAGGAAGTAATTAGCAATGGAGTTTATTGTGGTTGTGTCCCCAATTCTAATTTCCTCTACCAACATGCAATAAAATTTCTCTAGATATCTTCATTGCACTTTGGTAGGAGTAATTAAAATCAAAATATATTCCAAAAATTGCCAACATTATATAATAAACTAATACCTCAGGGCAGGGAGAGAAGAAGAATAGTTGGCATGACAAAAGTGAGAAATGTCTGCCTTATTAAAAGAAAAAGATTATAATTGATAAAATAAAAATAGTTTGACCAACATTATAATAGCTAATTACTTGCAAGAGTTTTATAACAACCATACTGACTAATATACTCTAGTGACTCAGTGAAAGATGGAACACCGTTGGAAGTAATATTTTTCGGTTAGGCAAGAGATTGATGGAAGCCATTTATGAACCTCATAGCTCTTCCTTGATATCCCCCTCGGGACAAAGCCGGCGGACCAGGAACCTTTAAAAGTTGTCAGTGCCAATTAAATCCGAACATCAAGGATGCCGTTCCTGTGGGATCCTCCACGGTCGAGACGGGCCGTTATGCAAACCGAAATCCAGGAGTGGATGAATAATAGGAAGGAGGTAGGATGGGTGTAGCCTGATCCGGCGCCTGCAAAATGGACTCCTTTCAGTCATCCCTTGCAACTGAGTGGGAACCGAACAAGATGATAGCCTCTTCTAATAAAATACATTTCGATCAGGTGCTATCCCGATTCAACTTCTTGTGTTTTTAACATAATAGTTCGTTCATATAGCGTATTTATCTTGAATTTTTATTGTGTATCATTTTATTTTTCATAAAAATGTTTTCGCTTAGGAAATTGATAGTCAAATCAGTAGGTTTCCTCAAAAATCGGTAATTTTTATGGTTTAACTATTAAAGAAATGGGTGAATATATATTTATCGCCAATAAAAACTGTATCGGCCTAGCTTCAAGGCTTTTCTGCCAAAAGGTACCTGTGACACTATTTGGGTCCTAATGTTATTTATTGCAAGCTCACTAACAGTTTTCCTTTTTTTCCAAAAATGTATGTTGTGACTTATGTTACTTACGAAATACTGGAATATGTTGATTTTCTCTGTTAGTTTGGCCTGATATTTATGGGACTGAGCAGTTCTTGAATATGGTCCACATTAATAAAACTTCATGAGCTGGAGATTGCAGGAATTGACTCTTTATGCTGGTTGTTTGATTGACCATTTACTTCCCGAGCAAAAAAAAATCATTTCATGAAGGAAATGTTCTTACAAAACTATTTTCTAGCCCTTTTCTTTTAGGCTATTTGATTTTACATTTCAATAAATGTTTGAATTACCTGGTCTCATTAGTTTTTAATGATTATTAGTATTAGTTGTCAAAGAAACATTATTTAGAAATTTTGCATGAAAATAACTTGCTTTCATAATCATTTTAATGTAAAATATACTTCTTAAGTTTCGTGAAATTAACGAGGCAACTTTCACAAATATTAATTTGGTAAAATGAAAATTATCATTATGTAATACATAAATAATTCTATTTCAATTTACCAAATATTGATTTTAAAATAAAGAAGATTGATGAAGTTTACAGGCTGAAGTAAAGTTTAGAGTCCTTTGAAATATTCGCTTCCCCATAATTCATTTTTCCTTCCTCGGTACAGTCATGCGGAGCGCTTTCGCTAGCCAGCGTTTCCTAGATCAGCCTAATGGTTTAAGAATCTTTTTGTTTCTCCCAAGTTTTTAACGCTAAGCAATATATATTACACAAACACCCGGTAAGGTGGCAATATAATTGGCAGAGCTCCTAAGTAATTTATGTAGTATAGGTGATATAGGAACAGAATATATGAAGAACGATTGTAATATGTTTGCAGCATTTAGAAAAATGTACGAGCTAAGATAAAATATTACTGTGCATATAAATAGTATATACAAGGGATAACTACGGTTAGAAGATTTCTAACATAAAAATCGCCACAAATGGTATCAAAAATATTTAGAATAACCAAAAATAATTCACTCAACCATAGCAAAGTTCTTCTTACTGTACCATTATAATCCATGGATGGTTTTGGGTTCAGTACGTGGTTGAGACTGTAATGTCTCGTCGCCATGTTTTCGGTTTTCACATCAATAAAGGGTACCCACTCTGGTGTGGCTGTGGCTGGGTCCGCTTCTATCAAATCAACTTGAAAGGTCACGAGGCCGTCTTCTTTTCTGACGCCTCGAAGGATTTGATGTAAGAATTTGACCATTTTTATTACACAAAGATATACAATTCGAACACTTAGTTTACAATATGAACGTTGGTTCTGTAAATAAAACTAGAATCCAAATCAAGAAACATACTAATCTGGTCCCGGAATATATTATATCTTTCTGGCATGGATCTAGATAAAGGTCATAATGTATAGGTATGATGCCGACCAAAATGAGAGCTGACTAATAGCTAACGGCGACCTTTGGCCGCCCCCGGTAGCGGCCCCTGTCACCCCGGGCCACCTCCGAAATATATTGTAATTATCGGACCACCTGAGGAGGGGGAGATTGGGGCCAGGCAGGGAGGGCCTAAATGCCAAGGACCTGGGCCCCTCCCTTCAGGGTTCTGGGATGTGTCCGCTATTTCCTAATTCTTGAGGATTGAGTATCAGGAGCACTTGTCCTCCCTACATATCCAAAAGGATCACGTAACACGTAGCAAAGAATATTAATCTGAGGTATTATTACAGGTACATATAGCCTGTTAATTTAAAATGTTAAAGTGTATAAGTTTTCGTCTGATGAAAACAGTAGAAAATCCAATTCATTTTCATTCCTTATGTCATGGCTTAAAACTCATACAAGGTTTAAAAAATTAAAAAATAAAAAACAGATAAAAGTATATTGCTTTGTTTCATATGAAATGTCTACTCCCTAAGAAAACATTTTAGTAAAACAACTTTTTGAAATCAAAACATTTCTTTTCAAAATATTTACCCTCATTTCTTACATTATACACATGACTATGTAAATTTAGTAAATTTACACCTGACTATGACTGAACAAGCTAATTTGTTAAATCGCAGAAAAATAAAAGAATGTCATGCGAACTATGATAGGAAGATTATTTTTTATATAAAATAAAAACTAAAGATTTTTCATTCAAGATGATACAGATCTTCCGAAGAAATCATTGAAACAATTTTGATGCTTATGAGATTCATAAAAATATTGTTCACTTATAATTTTTTTTATATATCTCGGAAAAATATTAAGATAAGTGAATGAATGAAGAGGCTTTCTAAAAAAATAACCAGGAGTAAAATCTAAAAAGGAGTCCAAGTATAATATTTTATGCATACTCGTATACCAATGGGGCGGCAACACATCCTCCTTCCTACGAGCATAATAAAGAAGAAATCGCATGAATAATTTAATTTATATGGTATGTAAATATACAAATATTAAAGTAAGTTGTAGCTTATTTTATTTTTTGCATTATTTTCATTTAAATTAAAAATCAGTACTATAGATTGAGCTACCTTAATGATTCGCCAATCTGATAACATTTATATATACAATTTTTTATTTTATTTAGAATTTAATTGAGCATGACAAAAGACTAAACAATAATTTCCTTGATCCGTTGCTAGGCAATGCTGATAAAATATTACATCACTAACAATGTTTTTATAATAAAAAGAGATAATAACTTTGAAGCATTGAAAATAAAAATGAATTGAATATTCTTTGACAAATTAATCAAATTCTATGGAAAAAAAAACCTTGGGCCTTTGATTACTTAGTCTTTATCACAGTCACAGAATAGCGTCACGTTTTAGAAAATTAATAGTTCCTTTCTGTCAAGAATTTCTCCTCGTCAACTGTCACTTGTTTAGCTTGTTCAACTGTCTAGGAATAAAAATCAATTTCACACCGAAATATTACTCACCTTCAGAAGAGAAAAAGAGAGAACTTCCAACGTGTCCCATTAAATCTCCACGTTTTAACCATAATTCATCCTCACTATAAATAATTTTCTAATAATAACTTTTTTAAATTTACAAATGTAACTCATACAGTTTTAAATAAGAAAAAAATAATTATTAATTATTATTAATAGTTATTAATGATTAATAATGGAAATAAACAAATAAACATAATTTAGCTAAATGTGAAATCTATAGTTTTTATTAATTTATTACAAAAATTATTAATAGAATTCAAAACAGCATTGATTTTCATTGATTGAACAATCTTATAATAAAATAATTTTACTATGAAAAAAATCAGAAGGTATGGTGACGTTGTAATCTCCAAAATCATGAAAGATAAAACGGTGTAATACGTTAGATTTAGATCGATCAATGGCACACCATAAAAATACTACGAAAGAATGAAAAGAAACCCATCTTTCAGAGTTGTTCATTGAACAACTATATCTTTATATTTTTCTCACATTCATTTCATACAGCAATCATTTCACTCTTCACTCATCTCTGAAATTTGCTCATTGTATGGATATCATTCTTTTTACTCCTATCATTTCTGTAACTGTTCTTTTTCTACGGTCCAGCAATATTATTAACAAAATCGAACGAGTTATTGACAATAAAATGAAATATAGTTATACTTTTCATAAATTTTATAACATAATGAACGCAAATTTGAACAATAATTTGCTTCCACAATACTTTGAGAAGTTACAAGTAAGTTGTATTCTTAAAAGTTTTGAATAAAAACCGAAATATTTCCATATTCCATTCGAAAAATATTATTTGTGTTTGTGTCGAATACACAGTTCGACATTACAATCGATATATTTAATATATTTGAGGAAAACAAAAGAAGTTTATACTTGTAAGCTATGTCTGATAAAATTTGATAGACCTTAATTCAGTGAATAATGTGCTTCAATGATTCGATATGATCATATTTATTACGAACAATTTTGGATCATCTCAGGAGACTTGCCAAGCGCAGATACCCTCTTCGCCTCTACCTAGCTACTCCTCTGGTTCCCTGATCAACTGGGATTTTTATTTTGGTTATTTCTTGTTCGGAACATTATCGACTAATTAGCTGCTGAAACAGGAACTGCCAATGAATATCTTCAACAGCTGTTGCGAAATATCACTGCCTCATAAGGACAGAACTGTTTCTCTCATCAAGACTGAGCATTTCGGAAGTCCTTTCCTTTGATCATCAACAAGTCGCAGTTTATTTTTCTAGGAAAAGGATCAAACAAGGCCAGGGAAAGGATCTCAGCTCTGGAAGATTTCAGGATTGTATGGTCTTAGTCAACCCTAATTATTCTTAGCCTTTTTCTCAATAATGAAATTGGTTTATAAGACTCGTTAATGTCTTATCGATCCTTATTATTTGAGCTTTCTTATTAAGCATAATGCAAAAAATATGAGAATGATCCAGTCCAATATCTGATTTATTTGGCGGCTTCGTATCACAGCTCTGCATCAACAATATGTATAGCCTCTTGTAGGTGTTCCGACTGAAGAACAATGGGTGAGTAATACATTTTATAAAATTAATCAAAGGTGTATTACGAAGTTTCTTAACTAATATCGTGATCAATGATTGTTCTTTCTCGATAGGATTGATATCTTCATAGGAAGTTTTGAGAACTCAATAAGTGCTTGCAAATTTGCATATGATCATAATGATTTATTGAATGTTATTCATTACAGTAATTTCATAAATCAGTATATAAAATGTATTATAAGAAAAATTGAATAGTCTCAAAAATGGGTATGTTATTCCATCTCATCTACCCCACTAACTGAATCGTGAATCGATTTTTATTTGAGATTACTATTTACAGGTTTTAATCATTTATAAGACTTTTCGAATTATTATTTAGTCACTTGTATTCATAAGATAGTACGTACGAATATATTGCAATCATTTATATCTATTTTATTGTCTTAGGTACTGCACAGTTTTTATGTTTGTTTTTTTATTTTTGTTTTGTTTCTCTCAGCTTACTTAAGCCGAAACGTCGGAAAATAATAAATAAATTATTTATATTTAATGTTGCGTATAATTTGTGTTTTTTTATTTTATTATTTGTAATTGACGGATCCTATACCATTATATCCTTATTCCCAAGCCTATAGGGTATTTTACTTACCTTTAACATTTATGTAATTGTTTACCTTATTATACCAACTGTGGATTGCCTTTGGAGTCGGGAGAGTCTCCTGGGGCACACCTAGCCTCTATAATGTATTTTTTTTACAACGCTACTATACATTTTCTTGCAGCCCAGTTGCAAGCATATCTTCTTGCGTTGTTATGTTTGGTATTACCGAGTGGAATTCTGATTACTCAGAGCATAGGTCAAGGCTGCTAGCAGACATCTCTTCAGAAGACTAGAGACACATGGTTCACCTTCAAGAACTTCACTTCAATGAAGATCCTAGAGGAGGCAGTCGTGACTGATTGTCCCCGAGTCAACGAAATCGCTATGTAGCCTTCCTGAATTCTAAGGGGCTCTTCCATAGCTCATTAATCTTGAATATTACTCTCCGATATCGTTCAACAGACTGGTAAAGCATTGGCAATCGTGAGTTTGATTCGGCCAACCTATTTACTTCTAAATTCCCTAACTTTCAGCAATTTTAAGCAATTAAAGTTCGAATGAAACAAGTTTTGAGAAATGCATTTTTCTTGTTTGCCACTAGCAATCCATTCAGAAGTGTGTATTATAGATTCAGGTCATCTGCAAGAAAAGTTGTCGGTTGATGAGTTACAAGTAGCTTCTATATTTTAAGACTCATTCAGAGATTAATGGTTTATCTTTATCAAATAAAATCATGAGTACGTTAGAACGCCGTTTTATAAGGATTTGCAGAGCATAGATTTTGTAAAATAGTTAGGAAATCGGCAGTAAACATTTTTTTTCTTGTTACTGTGTACATTAAAGTTAATTTCTAAAAATTTCGGGATCAAAATTTACAGCGATATAATATTATTTTACAAGAAATTACAATTCCTGGTTTTAGACCGCGTCGCGCCGTTTCAGGCCACTTACTTACTAGACTTACACTTACTAGACCAACGCTCTAAGCTCCCAATTAATTACAAACGACTCACAGACAAGACTATTACAAGCACTTACAGAGGAGAGTTTTGAGCATTGAATTCATCTTGTATCCAATACTTACTATATAAATCCTCAATGCTCCTTACTACGAATAAAGTCATCCAAAAAGACCTCGATTTCTCATTTGTTGCTGATTTGGCCCGAACTTGATGCCAGTTCATGACAAACTCTATTCCCAAGCAAAACCACTTGTTTCAAGCCTAGCTACTTCTTCAATTCCTGATAATCCACCGAGGCGTCTGAAAAGAAGACCTCGTGACCTGCTGAGTTGAATTTGTTATTTGGCTATTTCCTCTATTTGCCTTTATCCATGCCTTTATACACCATTTATTATATTTATTTGTTGTATTGTAACAATACGGCTGTAAATAGACTCTGTAGCCTATTATTTAACAAAAATCACATTATTTATGTATTAGCATATCAGTACGCCTACCTTTACTTTATCTCAAATTTGTGTGTGTTTTATACTTACTTAGCCATAGCAGATTTTCCGTTAGCCTTCTGAATTATCCGAGCAATCTATTAACCGCTGATGGGACCAGTTGGCTAAGAAGGACAGTGAGAGGTTCCCCAACGTTCTTGACAAATGGATTCACTGCCGGAGGTAGCGAGCGGCCTGAAGCAGCAGTCGATACAATGTATGCTTAATTACCAATGTTTTGAAAGTTCACCGACTTTGTAACGGACTTCTTAATTCAAGTTTGCGTCTACTACATCTTACATGATTCGATCGAGGGCTCTGTAGCAATTTTTTTTTGTGTTTCTCAAATTTTCAACTCCCATTCAACACCAAAAACCTATAATTTCTGCCATAAGTAACATTCAATCTTTACCATGATAAACTAAACACCATACAGTAGCAAAATAATAAAGTCTTGCACTAAAAACTTGTAAGTTTGTAGCTTACAAGGAACAAAATATCGTTTCATGTATAGTAAATATATTCGCAAACAGTGTCTCAATATATTTGACGTAATAACAATTTAAGACAATTGTATTTATAGAAACACATACTGAAAATGAATTTATGAGTCAGATCATTAGCCAACAATTATATTAATGCAACCTGTGTCTATCAGAAAATAATGCTTAAAAATGTTTAATACATTACTTGAATTATTGTATTAAATTCGTCCACTTCGAATTAGTACTTAGTCAGAACGTCTATGTGTATAGCAGTGCCATGTTTTCCACCAATTAAGGCTACCCAACTTTACATAGACACAAAAGGGCGCCCCATCTCACAGGGCCGATCCATCCCTTAGTATAAATAATTTATAACACAGACCTTATGGATAATTCAGAATCTCTATCTCAGCAATCCACGAAGGGTATTGGACTCAATACAAGGTAGAGACTGTATTGTTCCTAATACAATGGTTGTGCTGAGAGGTGACTTGTCGGATATTCCGATTGAGAGATGACTTGTCCGAAAATGACATGCGACATCATGTTCAACCGTCAGGGATTCCCCCAATTAAGGTTTCCCACTTTGTAGTGGCTGGTTGAGCCACAGGAGGGTCTACAGATCCCACAGAGTCCAATAATTTATCTGTTACAGCCGGACTTGAACCCGGGATATTCAGCATTGCAACTCACTGCTCTACCACTGAGTTCCCCCGGTCCCTTATGATTATCAATTTGGTTGAGCTCTTCGGTAAAAGGATCTTTATTGGGTTATTAGAGCACTTATAATTCCAAATTCAATAGAAACTAATTCATCACTCATGCACTGCTCGATTTCATGATAATGTTAATTAGGTGATCGAAGGTTCTGATTATGTTGTTTAAAGGGGATACTTGAACACGTATGTGCATTTTAAACATTTGTATGTCTGTGAGTAACAAAAAATAAAAATAAAAGCTATATTGACCTACTTGGCTGACTATATATTCATCGGTTCCATTATAACTGTCTTAATGTATGCCCCATTGTATTTTATATTCTAATTCCATTATTTCTTCAGGCATCCACTATATTTTTCAATTATATTAATCGTAAAAAACGAAATCGAACAGCATAAATCGGCTTTATGCGAAAGACATTTATCTGGAGCGGAAAGACATATATATCGAAACGCACTTCTAATTGACAAGGAGCTCCAGCCTGAAAAAACTGGAATTAATTCATAGGTCCTTGTAACTCCTCTCCATCTTTATCTTGTCAATTGTATACAACTCTGATCGGCACTGAGCTTTTCTGGGGCGTATTTATCTTGCTACGTATGATATGTAATTATCGTTAATTAATGATTGTGTTTATAAATCAGACTTTTATAATGAAGCACAGTGTGTATTACCACATTATATTTTCACTATGTAAGTTGGTAGATGTTGACAATTTTATTTTTATATGGTATATATTTATATATTTTTCCATATATTTTTTATATTATATTATCGTATATTGACATCCATACTTGTGACCCGATTTACAAGTCCAGGATTAGACCTACAAATTGGTTCGAAGCGTTGGTTTCGAATAAATAGTTTATCACTATTTATTATCTGCTTCTTGTTTTGTTCTGTTTCTTGTCTTGGCTTGCTTCTTGTTTTGCCTTGCTATCGATTAGTAATTTTAATAGATGGTGTAATATATTTATTTTAGTATTACTGTTTTACAAACTAATCGTTTTTATATTTCTTTAGACTATTTATCCTTTTTTTGTTATTGGTATTATAACAGTGGCGGTTCTTAGATAGATGTAGCAGTAATAATGCAAATAGCGTCACTAATAAAGACCCTTTCAGTTTTGTGGTTATATTAGACCAGCTTAGCCGTGTAACGCGAACAGTTTTCAGAGATCTTGAAGGCGTTAAAGCGAATAATTGTATATAACAAGGATCGGCAACGTTTCTTTTACGCGAGTAAAAATCAACTGAAATGTGGGTCTTTGGGCCAGAAATATTTTTAGATTAAAACAGTCTTTTAGTAAATAATAAAAAATATTTTATTAAGAAAAAAGTTGTGTGGTTTTATGAAACCACGATGCAAGTGAAACGATTTTTCGGTTTCTAGGCATTTAACTTAAAAAATTTGGAAAATTATTCGACTTAGGGTATTAAAATTTCGTTTTTAATCTTAACTTAATTATTGAAAAATTAGAATGATAATGGGAAATCAATAGTAGACGAAATATTCAATTATAAAATTTAATTTAATTTGCGTATTACAGTACGGAATACATAATTAATACAATCATTTAATGATAAACGCATATAAAAAACTAAGAGCAGTATTTATTTAAATCACTGAATCATTGTCAACTTCAATTATTCTATCAATAACTTCATCTTCCCCTCGAGTCCCACAGTTTATAAATGTAATTAACATTTTATGGTAACTAAAATAAGTAATTGCTTGTATCTCGGCTCGTGCTTGTATCTCGACTCGCACTCGTTATACTGCCGCTCGTGCCTTGATTAAAACTGGCGTCCGATTTTAGCCATTTGCATTTCTTACGATATCTGCGGCATCTTTCCGCATTTAGTCGCTTTCGATACAGAATTTTTTCTGTAACAATATTTTCAGATATAGGTTCGCCACTTTGAACGATAAGCGTATTAAATCCAACACTCTACGCTGGACCCCTACTAGTACTCGGCATGACATATGTCGGCAGTCTACTAATTTTTTGAATGCTTGTGAAGATGACTGAAGGCCTAAATAAAATAAAATTAAATATATTGAATGAACCGGATTTTTTTTTTCAGAACCTCCTTTATTATATGAATTACAATTACAAATAGGTCGTAAAGACTATGGCTTCTATATAAATAAAAACCTTCTGTTACCTTTCGGTATTATAAGGCGTTACATCGGGCTGAGTCCGCTGAAGGCGGTTTTTACTCGAACCGGCACGAGGCCGCTGACATTATACAATACAAAACGGTGAGGGACCGTTTAGCGGGATCAAATGACCCCTCGAGCGATGTGCCACATACGATCTTCCTGACGCCAAAGTAGAGGATTGAAGTGGATAATCTTCTATCCTCTCAGTCCACAGTAAAAGTCTTCGGTAGAGGTTTCTTACTCACACTCTGAAATGACATCAGGGTGGCATCCGTCTTAGACGGATTCACCCTGTTGCCAATCAGTTTCAGCTCGGTCAGGATAAAAATTAAAATACTTCATCAAATATTCATATGAAATAAGTAATGCGAGAAGGTAATGTAATGCGACATGAACGAAACATTTTGGGGCGATAGAAAAAAAGTTTCACTTTAATAATTAAAAACATAGTAGAAATAACTAAAATTATAAATATTATCGATATCAATAGTTATGTTTATAATTTATTTTTAATATATATACTTTATTTTCAGAATTAAAGTAGGTCAGTTGAAATTATGAAATGGGTTATTCGGTGACATGCGGGTGATAGTTTTTCCGAACCATGTCAAACAGTTTCATGTCTTATCATTAAACAGGAAATACTATGGGAAAATGGGGCTATCCGTGTTAATAGTTTAACTACAACGAACTTTACACTTTTATACGTACATACACACCGCTAAAGGAAACCTACATACGTCACTCTTTATGTTGCTGGTTTAACCTTTCCAAAGTAAAGATGACATCGCCCCTTTCTTGCGCTATAAGCACTAGATCGTCTGTTAATAAATATACTCGTGAGATCGTCGGCGCCAACTGGAATGTTCATTTTTTTGCGACGCCAAGCTTAATCTGGTACAAAATTTATCAAGCAAAATTTAGCTAATGCTGAACCGGAATAATATAGTTTAAAAATTTATTCACAGGGTGGTTCAAAAGCCATTAAAACAATTATATTCAGCAAGATTTCGAGATTACAAAATTATTACTATAACAATAATAAAAACTAACAAAACTGATTTGGAAATGTTTGACTGGATATATCTTGGAAGAGTGTAAAATGGTTGGGGGAGAGGGTTGAGTCAATAAATAATATAAAATTCCAAATTAATTTAGCGTATAAAAATAAGTTAAAGTTATTTTGTGTAATATTTGTTACATTCTTGTAATAACTAATATCACACCATATCTCACTCCTCGACCATAACACACTCCTATAAAAACTAATTATAATAAAAGAATGTAGATATGAGTTACACAAAGAGTGTGGGAAAGATTACCATTTTCGTAATAATTTATTTATTTTATTTAATCTACTCCTCTTCTACCGCCAACGGTGTGAGGATCTCTCCTGTAGAGCCTAACCCATGACTGTCTCTCCTGTACCAATCTTCTTCTCCTTCCCCATTCCAAACCTCTTCTGTCAAAGGCCTCCTGGATTGCGCCTTCCCAAGTCTTCCTTGGTCTTCCCTTCGGTCTTGTACCTTCCACCTTCGTCTCATATACAGCCTTTGCCACACTGTTTTCTGCCATTCTGGAAACGTGGCCGAACAATCTCAGCGGATGCTCCTCGATGATTTCCTCCGCTGGCCGAAGCCCCACATTGGACCGCATTGTTATGTTTCGCACTCGTTCTCTTCTGCTCTTCCCTTCCATTCTTCTTATATAACGCATCTCCATGGCTTGGATTTGGCTCTTGTGCTTTTTTGAGTCGATAAGTGAGAATCGGTAAGAAGGTGTTTTTATAAACTACTTTTTTTTCGTAATAATTACCTCATTATAGTCTTTATTATTTGTTTCATATATATAAAGTATTCATTATTTGTATTAATGAATGAATACCGAGGTCACCTAGATATATACTTCAAAATTAACATAAAATATCGTACGTAAAAACTAGTAACTGTAATTTTTGCAAAGATGGGCTTTGAAAATTTCTACCAGTGTGTGAGTGAAATTTACATCCCATATTGATATGATTATGCAATTATTGTTAATTATTGATATTACAAAATTATGCATTATTAAGTACTTATATATATAATGAAGTATCTTACTCCTATCTAACTCTGTCCGAGTAAAATAGGAAAAACTTCACCGGTGCAATAAAAGCATACCTAATCGAGGCCAATTGTAAAATGTATTATAAAAAGCTGTCACACAATTAAAATCTAAAAAAAAATGTCTAGTAATAGAGGAGCTAAGAATATACTTTTTTACAGTTTATTAATAATTGTATCCATAATTATTTTCATGAGGAAATAAACACTTCAGTAAATTAATTATTAAAAATAGCTGTTATTAATTATTTCATTCATTCGTTTAATAGTTGATTATTGTTCGCAGAATTAAACTAAATACCATCAATTTAATTTTTTTTAAAGGTAATCACTCTTATAAACATTAACATTTGTTAATGAGTAAGGTGTCCTAAATGCTTTTTGTTTTTTATTTCAACCTCAAAGTAAGGAAATATAAGACAATATATCGTCCAATCATCATATAAGGGGCGAGGCGTGGACCCAATATCCAAGCAGGAAGAGAAATTATTAAATGCTTGGGAGAGAAATATTCTTAGAAACATATATAGCCCAAAAGAAGGAAATTTTTCCCGCATAAAAAAAAAAAAGGACCTATATGGAGAACCCGATATATTTTCTTGAATTAAAAAAGCTAGATTAAGATGGTTGGAGCACGAACACAAAATGGATAAAAAAGAGGCTCCCTAGGCAGATCATGGAAGGACATCTAGATGGAGAAAAAGGAAGAGGTAGGCCATAGAATGCGATGACTGGGCGATGTGGAAGCAGACCTTAGGCTGCTTGGGGTAAGAACATGGAGAAGAGCGGAAGATCGTACAGTGGAGGAAAATTGTCAAGGAGGCCAAGGTCCACCATGGACCATAGCTCCATGTGATGATGATTTCAACCAGGATTTATTTCATATAATTGATATGTTGTTACAATGCTGATATTTGAATAAATTACCGATTTTCAATTCATTTGTTATTTTTTAATGTTTTGAAAATCTTTCGATAGTTTAATACATAGAAGAATAATATCTTAAAAAATATATAAATATAAGATAATGATATACATAAAAGATAACGGCCGAAATGTTTTGAAAGCTTTCAAATAAATAAAATAAAGTTAACTGAAATTTGAAGTTTCCTGCAACAATTATTATTATTAACATGATATTAGTTATATATTGCATTTATTGCACTTCAGCTTAATGCACTGCAATTTAATCCACTTCACCTAATAGGGATGATGAGATACCTCTATAAATACTAATTACAACATCATTAACAGTTATTTTCATGCTAAACACCTCCATTTGTTGTATTCACTCTTATTATAAATCTCTTCCGTACTATAACTGTTTTTACATGCAGAGCTTTCAAACATCTTAGATAGGACAGCTCTCTAATATTATAAAACCTAAAAAGAGAACATTTTTTTCTGCCCCGGTTGAAACGATTTATGAAATAAACCAGGATAAGAAGTGACACTGCACATAATTAGTCGCTCCACCGACTTCAAACTATTTGGAAACTTCCCGCACTACACCAATAAGCGGGTCTAGTATAACTACAGAACTGAAGGCGTCTTTATTTGTGACGGATAATCAATGTCTTATGAATATCATAAGATGATTTTCTACAAAGCATATTTAAGTATTTTTCAATTACCTTACCTTTCTACTGACATATGCATAATTATACTTTAAGTTCTCGATGGCCTGATGTTTCTTAAAATTTATTTATATGCTTATACGTGTATTAATACAAACATATAGATATTTTCCATTTATCGGATCATATATATCTCTCGATTGTTTTGAAAAATAACTATTTATTATCATATGACAATAAATATAACAACCACAAATGACATTGAATAAAACTATGTAACCACTAAAGCTGATTTGCAGAGGTAGGCTAACTTCCTGATTTATTTATAGTCGTGGAAGAAATGTTCACGAAATATGATTAAAATTTATATAGTCAGATTTAGACGAATTCGCAAGTATAAAATCCTTGAGCTTGATTAAGCATATAATTATCTAAAATTCATTGATCTTCATTTAGTTTCAAATTGCTTAATTTAATTAAAATTATTTAATTTCCTTTAAATAATATTCTACCCCTTTCAGATTCCATACAACCTTATTTATTAAAAATATAGTTACTCTTCTAATGCTAATATTACAGGCAGTGCCCACTCTGCTATATTTGAAATGTCACATATCTGATTCTGATCAACTATTTAAATAGTTTGACTTATTTAGTGCGACCTGTGGTGTAATGATTAGCATAATGACCAACTATGCCCAAGATTGCGGGTTCATAGCCCGGCCGGTTTAATAGGGAGTAAAAAATCCTTGGTTATGCCGTCCTTCGTAAGGGGCGTAAAACGAGGGTCGCGAACCTGTGCATTGTCATGTACTCGTTAAAAATCCCTAACCTAATAAAACCTGAATTGGCTAACTTTAGGGTTCCCGCTGCGTCCGATCAGCCATAGCAGCATAAAGTGGCGTTTAAATAAACAAACAAAAATTTGATCCATAAATTTAGCCCTTAATTAGCAATGAGGGCAATAAACAAGCGAATAGGATGTAACGATTGTAACGGTATACTATTGACAAGATGAGCATGGAGAGAAGTTATACGGATCGAATTAATTCTTTAACTTAATTTCTTTGAATTAATCCTATATTTTTTTAAGTTGATATTGATACGGTTTAAGTTGAACTTCGCTGTCAATAAGCAGTTGCGATAAATTAATCTGTATATTTTATTTCGTAGCTTAAGATTTAAAGAATCTAGGAATGCAGTTTGATCACAAAAGATAAAATTAGAATGAAATTAGAATATCGACTAAAGGGTAATTTTAACGTGGCCGATCAATACGGCAATTAGCACAACATGAACATATTGTGTGTGTGTGTGTTTATAATGTGATAAATGTTTATTTCGACGAAAAGATTGTTAAAAAAAATTGTGAATGAATATGTGTATACTCGAAGATTAGACTTATAGCGGATCAAATTCCCTACCTAAAATTGTTTTATATAGGTAAAACACACTGCGTAATAAATTTAAGTCAGATGAAATTTTATAAAGCCCTTCGATTTTCTTTATAAGGCATCGCTCTCTCTCTCTCTTCTTGTTCCGCTGAAGTACGGTGCTTCCGATCTATTGTGGGAAAAAAAAAGATCATAAGTAATTTTATTTTCTAAATATTACCGTAAAGACAGTACGTCATAAATACTGTGTACTCATCTTATTTTAACAGTCATGTTGAAACTTGTAACGTTTTCATCTAAAATCACTGTTATATACCTAACCAAGCTTTGAATAAATTTCGAAAAAATGCCCTTTTAAAATACCTTTTATGCAGTGATCCACATATTTAATTGATTAATGTTAAATGCGATCGAGACAATACTAATCATGAATTATTTTAGAGGCACATCATATATTTTATAAAAGAAAATCTACCTAGGTCATTACATCTATGTCATCTACCGGTTTCTTCCTGTATCAACATTGCTGGATTGATAGCTGTTATAAACCACGAATGTTATAAGGCTTCTTCCAGCCATTTTATTAGATTTACGAAAGGAATTGGCAATGCTCAATAAATATGTTGGTAATTATTCCGTAGGTTGTCGCTTCGAGTTGAGTCCCAACAAGTTTCAACTTTCCATTCGTTTCCCTTTTAATATTTTCCAAAAATATAAGATATCATGAGCTTTATTATGGAAAAGAGAATGTAATTATGGAAAATGAGTATACTTCGGTAATCATTTCATCAGGAAATAAAATTTTCAACTAACATTTCGAAGTATAGATGATATGTTATTTGAAACCTCAATTTTTAGATGAAATGATAACCGAAATCTTCTCATTACCTGTCAAGGCCAGATGCTGTAGTAACATTATAAAATATTATTTTTTTTAATCATAAACAATTAAATTTTTTTTTTATAAAAGAAAGAACATTTCTTTTATTTATTTTTCACCTTTTTGTAAATATGATAATTTGAACTTAATTTCAGAATTGTTTTCAATAATTTAATTAAAAAGATAAACAGGCATTTGTTTAGTTATAAGTCTAATATTTGTCATAAGTTTGAAAACACATGTTACAAGAGTGCAGAAAGAAAAACGAAAAAGGTAGAGGATCGACTTTTGTTCGCTCTGGGTTCACCAAGCCTCTTGACGTGCACGTCGCAAGCTATTGTCGCATTTTGGACTTAAAGAGCTACTAAGTCGCTGCCCACCTGCAAGTGTAATTAGTTTAAACCTCGTCATCGATTCGATCAATTCGAATTGACCCAGTCTATCATCTCAACATCCTCGCTCGCCCTGCCGACGGACTCCTCTAATAAATAATATATCAAAATCCTCGCTCACCCTGCCGAGAATCTACTACCTACTAGAATCTACTTCGACAGACAGTCGTTTGTTTTTGTTTTTTTTTGCTTATATAATTTAAACTAGAAAACCAGATAAACATTTATTATTTTGTAATCGATTTTATTTATTTGTAATTAAATAGGGTTAAATTTACTATCGTAAGATTAAATAATAATTGTTTTCTTTTTTTTATTAGTTAGTTGTAATTCTATAATTTAATTAGTTTAAGTAACTTAATTTTCTCATTATAAAAACGTTCAAATTGCTCATTTTAATTCAATCAATTGTTTTTTTATTATCAAAAGTAGTATTTATTTAATTTAAAAATGTGATTCTAAAAAAAAAATTCTAAAGACTGTAGTTATAAATAATTAAATAATGAGTCAATCTTCCGAGTGGCCGCTTGGTCTAGGGGTATGATTCCTGCTTTGGGTGCAGGAGGTCCCGGGTTCAAATCCCGGAGCGGCCCGTAATTTTTTTTTCTATTTTTTAAGTTTAACTAACATATTGATTGATTATATATTAAGTATTTCCTTATTCAATTAAGGATCAGGCAAACTAATCATTATTGTTATTATTAATTTATTGCTTTTCATTCCAAACCAAAATATTTTCTTGGCCAAATGTATTGCTTATTATGAAGTTATAAGATAGTACCTTAATGCAAGGTAGTATGATAGAAGTTAGAGTAAATGACCTTAAATTCGTAAATGAAATAATCATAATCATTAAACTTGATAAAGAGAAAAAAAATATGAGCGATTCATATAGTCCTAACATTGTTTGGTATGGTTAAAAAATTGTCTTGTTATTTAAAGTGTTGTACTAAAACCTAATTTGCAAGAAGATTCTAACAGACCTTAAACGCTCTAATTATTTCAAACGATTCTTAGATATTTTTGTTAAATTAACATTGCAGAATAAAAATAAATGTAAAACACTAAAATGCTAAAAAAAATTGTGAGTAAATAATATTTGAAATTTTTTTTTCAGTCTGTCATCATAAATAGTTAATTGATGGTAAGTACTGAGAGCAACTTTTTCAGGACTTCATTATAATGAACTATTATTCTATTAAATGATACTAATGATAATGCTTCAATCTAGACAATTTTTTTATTATTTAAAATTTAATCCCATCAATCAGTTTTGATATTCTATCGGAATTATTCCATAATTGTGAGGATATTTCAATAGAAGTAGAAGATTCAAATTGAGTTGAGTCCAATCAAGAGACCAACAGAGTTGCAGTTGGATTCTTCACGCCTCTGCCCTGAAGATGGCCTAAAATTAGGTTGAAAGGCAGTTGAAATTAGGTACTAATAAAATAAGACTAACTTTTTTTAGGTAATATTTTACTGCACCTCTTCACCATTTAACATTACTTTAAGAACTGTCCAGTTTATCATTTCATCATGGATACTTGTTAAGGTTGGTAGATAGATATTTACTAGAGGTGGGCAAGGTAGTTCCTTTTACTGAATCGTTCCTTTTGAGATAGTTCATTTTTCAAAAGAACTAGAAATGTACTAAACTAAGAGAGGAATTTAACTATGGAAAAAGGGGGAGAAACTGAGAGGTCAAATGAACTACAAAGGTTCTAGAAAAAATAAAAAACACTTCTATCTTATTTCTACATTTATTTTATATTATTTATATTTACGTCCGGTGTTTTTTTCCTAAATAATATACCTTCTTCTTTTATATTATTCTCTAAATTTAATTCACTCATTTTAAAAACTTTAATATTTACTTTCTTATTAATTTTCATACCCTGATAATTGGATTTCCGTTTTTTCTTATAAAGGATAAGAAACTCATTGCAGATAATTGTCTCGGTTTAAAACACAAAGTGGGGCCTATCTGACACACTTTTTCCTTCAATTAAAAATATTTAAGAAAACTTATAAAATCTCTACTGGTGAGTGGTGTGAGCTGAAAAGAACTATAGTTCACCAAAACAGAGAGCGCCCTTTACAGTTCATTTTCCGGATCTAGTTCAATGAACTAGTTCATTCATGTACTTCCCATCTCTAATATTTAGCAACACAAATCATTCAGTGTTAACAGTAATCATTAAGACCATGCTGAGTAGACAAGATAATTACAAATTTATTATTTCTGTTCTTTGTAATTTAAACATACCACAACGATGTTTTAATAAATTTAATTGAACTTCAATTCATTGGACAAAATTAAATTAAGAGCATAACCCTGAAAAATGGATGTGCAGTGTTTATTTAATTACCCTCAATTTGTTACACCAATTCCATTATTGTCAGAGATTAAGATTCCTCAGTCTTGGGACATCCAAAATTCTTAACATAATAGTGTGAAGAAAATATGACACAAACATATTTATAGTTACTGGGCCTATTTGATTTAAACTCAAGATCACTTAAGTTAATTAGCTCTTATGTCTTCATCTTAGCCACTAGTAAACTAAACACAAAAATACTTATTTAAAATATATATATATATACTAATACAACAATCTATGTATCAACCCACTGGCTATAGTGGGGTAAACCTGTACCACTACGACCCGTGAACGAGTCTGGGGGTTCAGTACATGGTTAAGACGGTACTGTTTCACGGTTCTGCAAGGAGGTGATTTGTCCTAGGTCACGCTCAACCGCCAGGTTTTCCTCCCTTATTATGGGTAACCTATTTTTATAATATTTTATAGAGGCTGGGTGAGCCCCAGGAGGGTCCTAGATCCTATATGATCCATCTCCGGGTGCAAACAGACTAAATAAAAGTAACTGCCCGCAGCGGGATTTGAACCAGGATTTCCGGCATGGCAACTCAGTGCTCAACCACTGAGCCACTTCGCTCCCAGCTACAGTGGGGTATGTCTTATTAATTTTAATTTGTATAGATATGCCCTGTAGGGAGTGATTTAGAACCAGTGGAGATGTCAACTATAAGCCTCTAAATCCACTAAGCCTTTTTTTTAATATATCACTGTTAATGAGTTTCATCCAAAATTCCTATGTCAATAGAAATAAAAATGAACGATAGAGAAATAAGTTTTTAAACTGCCTAACAACAAACTAAAAAACTGTTAAAATATCACTGAAAAGAGTCTACCTCTAGGGCCTTACCCAGTCTCAATAATATATATGTATGTATAATAGATATTTATGTATGTATATATATGGGTGTGTATATATATTTTCTTCTAATGTGGCTGTTCACTCATCTAGTTAGATATGGTTTTTTTTAAATAAGTGTAAATCACTGATGGTATTGTTTGTATTTTTCTTCATTATTTTTTGTTGTTTGCTTGGCATAAAAGTTGATACATATGTAACTATCAATTGTTTCTCTTATATAATTATTGTTATCTCATTCCTATTTTTTTTTCTCTTCTTCTAATCTATTTTTTAAATTATTGTTATTGGAGGTAATTCACATTTTTTAAATTTCTTTATCACTTATTAAATTATTTGTTAAAATTAATTATAGGTAATTATATTATACTCTAAGCCATAATAGCTTATAAACTAATACCTGTATTGTAATTCTAAAGGGACTTGTCCCAGAATAAATTAAGATTTTTATTTTTCTCACAGAATTCTCTGGCACCAAATTCACATTCCGGAATTTAAAATTCAAGGGAACAGCCAATTTTTTACTGATTTAAGAATTTTCTCACAGAATTCTCTGGCACCAAATTCACATCCCGGAATTTAAAATTCAAGGGAAGTGTAAATTTTTTACTGATTCAAGAGTTTTCTCACAATTCTGCAGGTGTCCAACAGAACTGCCTTTTGTGCCAATTATAATTTGTCCAAATGGAGACCAAGGTCTTCTGTCTTCGACAAGATGACTATTGGAGTTAGTAGCACTTTCTCCAAATGATAAAGTAATTTTAACTCAATAGAAACTTCTTGGTATTTCCTAATTTTTTGCGGCTCAGGTGTTCATAACGTTTGCATCACATGGGACTGCTATTTCTATTAAAATATCCGGATGGTTATGTAATACCCTGTGGTCCGTAATTATTTCCTCACCCCAGTAATTTTTATTTATTTATACCAGACCAGTATTAGCAAAGATAGACTTCCTTGCAACTATTATACAAGGAAATAATTAGAACCAGGTCAAACTTTTAGTATTCAGTTTTCAATAGACTTTTTTTTGTTTTATTAAGTTTGTAGAAACATAGCTAAAATATGTTTCTACAGGATGTAGTACTGATCTTACAACATTGATGAAATTTGCAGCAACCATCTCGTTAGGCTCTAAATCTTTTTATATAAAATATATTTCTGTTATGTATGATGAAAAATAATTTTATTGGATATAACTAAAAAAATATACATTTTATCGAAAATTCTATTTTACCAATTAAAAGGTAAAAAAAATAACAATAATCATACCAGTATTATCAAACATAAGGTGCTTTGGGTTAGGTACCCTAGTTTATTTTTAAACACATTTATTATTTGATATATAATTTTTTTTTTATTCTTCATTAATCAGTATTAAGTATTTTCCAGAAAGCCATGTGATTGCACAAACCATTTGTTTCAGTATTGAAAAATGATTCATCATTTTTTTCAAGCCATGTAATATACAAGTTATAAGGTACCAAAGCTAGAATAATATAAAAATGTGTTTAAAACAACTTAAAATAAAACCAAATATATTTTTGCCTAACTGAAATGAATAAAAAAAAATAATAAAATACGAGTAATTTGATAAATACCAAAATTATTAACCAATATAAAACTGTTCAAGACAATTTATTGTTATAAAAATATATAAATAATAAAGGAACATACTGAAATTTATATTTAATTGTTCAATTGGATTCATACAATTAAAAACAAGATGAGGTGTTCATCATTATTTTGTTTATGTTGTTACCAGTCTTTGAGTATAAAAATTAAATTTTATAACGAGAAAATATAAAAACTGTTACATTATGAAAGTCTTAAGAGTCATTCAGCATTCATACCACAATTAACTATAGATTTGATTTTATAAAATCATAAAACACAATCTTATAAATAAAAAATATATATATTAATGTCTAATTAATTTTAACAAGATTTATTTAGTATAATAAAATGAATGATGTTCACTATTTACAAACATCCACCATTGAAAAAAAAATTTAATTGTAATTTACAGAAATATAAATGGATGCCATTGGATATAAATGTACAACTGTACATAAACATAAAGATCAAATGTACATTTCACTCATCTACTCTAGACCAGGTGGAGCAGGTTCATTAAAAGCATCTGGAGGTTCCTCCTTAATGTCAATAGTCAGCTCAGAAGCAGGCGATAGCTGAAAAAAATATTAAAATAATAAATAATTAAATATTATTAAGTAAATCATAAGTTATTTTAATCTAAAAAATAATAAAACATACCGGCTCTTCTTTTATGTGGAAATCCATATTTGCTCTCTCTTCCTGGCCTTTAATGATGTCCATAATATTTTGAGGAATATGGGCCCTCTGAAAACAAAACAATAAAATAAAAATACCAAGAAAATATTCGATCAGAGAACATAAGAAGAAAATCAGAATTATTGTAATTTAACATAGACCGATCTGTGTTACTCTTCATATTCCTCTGTTGATAAAAAACGTAGATCTCATTTGAAAAAACCTGATCGATTCATTAAAATATTAATTCAAACTAAAGGCAACTTCATATATTTGCTTAGTGCTTGATTCCAAAAAAAAAAAGTTTACTACTAGCTGTTAATAGGATAATTTAAATCTACCTTGATGTTTGTAACAAAAAAATATTAAACCTTTAAAAATCATAACTTACATTAAACAATATTTATAAACTAAAATGTATCATAAATTTTTACTTATATTGTAATAATTTTAAATAATTACTAATATATAATTATTAATAACCACCAGTACAAAATATTTTTAAAAACTCTTAGATGTAAGTGTAAGACAGGAGAGAAATTATCATAACAAATTATGCTGATTAATAATTTACCTGATTTTCAGTGAACTCCATAATGTGAGACAATAACGGTTTCCTTAAATCAGAGGCTTCTCGGAACACATCAATCAGTTGCTGAGGAGGAAGCTGAAGAAGAACCTGAAAACTAGCAGGTTGCGTTCTCTGGCAGCATTTGATGAAGCCTTCCCAAACTTTCTTTTGCTTCCACACCTGAAATCAAACAATAAAAACGTATATAATAAAGAAAAGGAATGTGTAAGTCACATTGATAGTGTTGATGATTAACTATAAGGATACACATGTTTCTAACTAATTTGAATTGTGGAACACCTCAAAATTAGAAATTGTTAAAAAAAAAATAATAATTTTTTTTTATATAATTCTAAATGCCTTCTCATTAAAATACACTTAACATTTATAATATCGGTAAGGTATTATGAATGTCCAATATGTTTTGTAAAATAAATTAAATATGATTTTCCAGCAACTTAAAATTTTAAGTCATAGCACTACCCGTGTAAGTGGATGATTAGTTTGATAAATTTAAAATAATCAACATTAGAACGTAATGAGTGTCAGCAGGCTCACATCATTATAAAACAATGATAGTTATTAAATATAAAATAACTCATACATTATCCCGGTTTAATGGTGTTTCAATAAATAAGAGTGATACTTTAAATCCATTCATCAGATGTTCCTTCTGGTTTCGACCATGCAGTCAAATTCTAAATGCCTTCTCACTACACCTCCGCCTACAGACCCAGAAGCTATAAATACCGAAGAATCGGAAAACATTTTCTGTCTCAGATTAAGCCTTGAAGAAGCTTGCAGTATTGCCAGCGAAACATTGGCAAAGAACTTGACTACACGGTCAAAACCAGAAGAAACATCTGATGAATGGATTAAAAATATTGCCTGAGGCAATTTAAGAGTAATACTGAACTATATGAACTGCTAAAGTTTAATTTAATTTTTTTTTTATTTGGTACACATCTTTCAATAAAAACTAATTAAGTGAAGGTCTTATTGATGATGCACTAATGTCTTAGAAATCCTCATATTTCTTATGTAATGAGCATTAAAAAAAAAAAAAAAAAAGAAAGTTAACAATTAGATTATCATGCAGGATCTAGCCAACAGAACTATTGGTTGCGATAAATTTAGGTTGTCAAGAAGTATTTAGTGAGCTAAATAGCCCATCTGGATTCTTTGACACTTTCAAAACTAAAACTTTAAAATCATGAAAACCACAGGCATTAAGCTCTGTTGATGTGGTCTAAGCTTTAGGTAGCCTCAACTTAACACTCCATCTTTTTGTTAGGCTAGGCCCCTCATTCTGAAGGGCTATGTTGTAATTGTTTTATGAATAATAACTTAAAACAAGAATTGCTATTCCAATTTTAAAAACACACATTGTATTTTGGTAACCTCCAAGCTTTTCTATTAAGTTCTATAAACATATGATCTATGCCTCCCTGATAACAAATATACAATATTATTTATATAACAATTATGCCCCTTGATTAGGGTATAGTAGGTTGTTATGCTAACCACTAGACCACAGGTCACCCCTATTTTATGAATATTTTGTTATGGATATGGGTTATAGAGCCCTGAAACATTATTAATGATAAGACCTAAGGCGTAATGATTTTTACCAAGGAAAAAAAATATGCAATGATAGAAGTATAGTTCATTATTACCTTCAATTAAGTAAATAAAGGGTATATGAGGTCAAACCCAGAAGAAAAACGGACAAAATAACTGTTATTTTGTCTGTTTTTCTTTCTTAGCCCTGAAGATGACCCACAAAGTGGGTCGAAACGTCGGCACGTAATTAAAATTTTTAAATGTCGGAATTATCTGGTTTTGATCTTTAACACCTCATATACCCTTTATTTACTTAATTGAAGGTAATAATGAACTATACTTCTATCATTGCATATTTTTTTTCCTTGGTAAAAATCATTACGCCTTAGGTCTTATCATTAATAATGTTTCAGGGCTCTATAACCCATATCCATAACAAAATATTCATAAAATAGGGGTGACCTGTGGTCTAGTGGTTAGCATAACAACCTACTATACCCTAATCAAGGGGCATAATTGTTATATAAATAATATTGTATATTTGTTATCAGGGAGGCATAGATCATATGTTTATAGAACTTAATAGAAAAGCTTGGAGGTTACCAAAATACAATGTGTGTTTTTAAAACTGGAATAGCAATTCTTGTTTTAAGTTATTATTCATAAAACAATTACAACATAGCCCTTCAGAATGAGGGGCCTAGCCTAACAAAAAGATGGAGTGTTAAGTTGAGGCTACCTAAAGCTTAGACCACATCAACAGAGCTTAATGCCTGTGGTTTTCATGATTTTAAAGTTTTAGTTTTGAAAGTGTCAAAGAATCCAGATGGGCTATTTAGCTCACTAAATACTTCTTGACAACCTAAATTTATCGCAACCAACAGTTCTGTTGGCTAGATCCTGCATGATATATGAGAGTGGTAGAGCACCTATTACAATTCTTAAGGGGGGCGACCTGTGGTCTAGTGGTTAACATAACAACCAAATAAGCCCAAGATCATCCGTAGCTCGACTGATGGCCCTAGGATTTTTTAATGGGAGTAAAAAATCCTTGGTTATACCGTCCTTTGGAAGGGACGTTTAATGGAGGTCCCGAGCCTGTAGATGTCAGGTACTTAATAAAAATCCTTCTCCCAAATAAACCTGGGCAGACAGAATATAGGAGTCCCTGTAGCATCGTCCGATTAACCATGGCACCATAAAGTGATGTTAAATAAACAAACAAACATATTATAATTAATTTTATTTTAGTTGTTACTAATTTTTAAATATATTCATTTGAAAAGAAAAGTTATGTCCAGGACCGGGACTCGAACCCGGGTCTTCCAGATACCTAGTCTGGGACTCTACCATTTGAGCTATCCTGGGCCCTAATGAAGCACGCTTCTCGGCCATGGTCATATCTTTTCTTTTTTCTGATCCTAAGTCCCCGCATTCTTGCATTTTGCGAAGTATGCGAGAGGAAGAATGTTCTTTGAACATTATTTTAATTTGGATCTAGTTGACTTACGTCATTATAATTATTATAATTAATTTTATTTTAGTTGTTACTAATTTTTAAATATATTCATTTGAAAAGAAAAGTTATGTCCAGGACCGGGACTCGAACCCGGGTCTTCCAGATACCTAGTCTGGGACTCTACCATTTGAGCTATCCTGGGCCCTAATGAAGCACGCTTCTCGGCCATGGTCATATCTTTTCTTTTTTCTGATCCTAAGTCCCCGCGTTCTTGCATTTTGCGAAGTATGCGAGAGGAAGAATGTTCTTTGAACATTATTTTAATTTGGATCTAGTTGACTTACGTCATTATAATTATTATAATTAATTTTATTTTAGTTGTTACTAATTTTTAAATATATTCATTTGAAAAGAAAAGTTATGTCCAGGACCGGGACTCGAACCCGGGTCTTCCAGATAACTAGTCTGGGACTCTACCATTTGAGCTATCCTGGGCCCTAATGAAGCACGCTTCTCGGCCATGGTCATATCTTTTCTTTTTTCTGATCCTAAGTCCCCGCGTTCTTGCATTTTGCGAAGTATGAGAGAGGAAGAATGTTCTTTGAACATTATTTTAATTTGGATCTAGTTGACTTACGTCATTATAATTATTATAATTAATTTTATTTTAGTTGTTACTAATTTTTAAATATATTCATTTGAAAAGAAAAGTTATGTCCAGGACCGGGACTCGAACCCGGGTCTTCCAGATAACTAGTCTGGGACTCTACCATTTGAGCTATCCTGGGCCCTAATGAAGCACGCTTCTCGGCCATGGTCATATCTTTTCTTTTTTCTGATCCTAAGTCCCCGCGTTCTTGCATTTTGCGAAGTATGCGAGAGGAAGAATGTTCTTTGAACATTATTTTAATTTGGATCTAGTTGACTTACGTCATTATAATTATTATAATTAATTTTATTTTAGTTGTTACTAATTTTTAAATATATTCATTTGAAAAGAAAAGTTATGTCCAGGACCGGGACTCGAACCCGGGTCTTCCAGATAACTAGTCTGGGACTCTACCATTTGAGCTATCCTGGGCCCTAATGAAGCACGCTTCTCGGCCATGGTCATATCTTTTCTTTTTTCTGATCCTAAGTCCCCGCGTTCTTGCATTTTGCGAAGTATGAGAGAGGAAGAATGTTCTTTGAACATTATTTTAATTTGGATCTAGTTGACTTACGTCATTATAATTATTATAATTAATTTTATTTTAGTTGTTACTAATTTTTAAATATATTCATTTGAAAAGAAAAGTTATGTCCAGGACCGGGACTCGAACCCGGGTCTTCCAGATAACTAGTCTGGGACTCTACCATTTGAGCTATCCTGGGCCCTAATGAAGCACGCTTCTCGGCCATGGTCATATCTTTTCTTTTTTCTGATCCTAAGTCCCCGCGTTCTTGCATTTTGCGAAGTATGCGAGAGGAAGAATGTTCTTTGAACATTATTTTAATTTGGATCTAGTTGACTTACGTCATTATAATTATTATAATTAATTTTATTTTAGTTGTTACTAATTTTTAAATATATTCATTTGAAATGACATCTGGAAGACCCGGGTTCGAGTCCCGGTCCTGGACATAACTTTTCTTTTCAAATGAATATATTTAAACAAACATATTCTTAAAATGTATGCAAAATTATAATCCTAACTTGAACAATTAGAATCCTAATGGATTGAAGTACCTGCTTGCTAATAAGCCTTTGTAAGATGTTCATAACAAAGCCTATCAATCTAGGATGTAAGGACAGGGCTTGAATAACTGTCCTCATTAACAATGTCGGAAGGGGTGTAACTTCCATCAAGTGCTGGAGAACAACTGCCAAAACCTCTTGTGTATAGGCTTCTTTGTCACTAAAGCAAAGGGAAGTAGCTGGAACAGAGAAAAAAAAAGTTAATCTAGATAAATAATGATACTAACTATTTTTATCCTCACTCCAAAGAAACATAAATGTATTATTTTACAATTTTATAAATAAAATGTATTCAGCATAACAATAGTTTTATAATGAAGGGGCAATTTTCTTTTTACATTCACCCTACATTCTACACAAGAGCTTAGAATACTGTTAAAAATAACTGTTACATAAGATACTGCATCCTCAGAAAGAACTTCTATATCACTTTTACATCATCTTTCAAGGAAAATCTCAATGCAACTGCTTTTTTCTACCTTAACTCCATCCATAATCATCTTCTGAGCACTCTGCTATCCTCTTGTACAGCGAACATAGTGCAACAACCTTATCCTGCACCTCTTTATGAAAAAAATTTTGTTTCTAGTCATTATTAAATAGAATACCATTATCGCTCAGAATGACAGATGAGTGCTTCCCTTTTCCATGGCTTCAATAATCTTTAAAAAAAAATGTTAATACCCAAGAGTTGCAACCAGTTTAATAAATTTTTAATACAAGCATGCTCTAAGCTCTGTCAGAGCCTCTGAACTTCAATTCCTTGAAGAACAAAATAACTTAGGTTAACATCATCTGCTATTTCCTTAATTTCTTCTATGTGCTCGTTCTTATTTGCGACAAGAAATCTCAAGTGGTTAAACTGGGCATATGGTGTTGAAATTTTGTCTTTTTCACTCTTTTTAAATAGTCCCAGACAATCTTTTCATAGCATATAAATTTAACTAAACTAAATAAGAACTAAAATGGTAAAATTATTCTAACTAACAACATAAAACATCATAACATAAAAAATGAGAATATGAATTTATGAGAAATGAAATTTGAATTACCTTTAATAACTGTTTTAAGTTCACACTTTGAAGGGTCTATTAAGTGCAAAGCTGTAAGAAGTTCAGCAGGAGTTATTGGAGATGAATGGCCGGTAGAATCAGCCTGTGTGCCAAGCAGTCTATTAAACACCTAGAAAATAAATAAAAATAATGTAGATAATAAATATAATAGAAATCATATATTATGGAAAAAATAATAATCCATCTAGAGCACCACATATATTTATATTATTACGTCAGTTTACAGATTACTTATTAATATTATTTTTGATACAGAACCTCTAAAAACATTATTATATTTCAACTATAGTTGAATATCTAATAATGCTTAGTTTTTAAAATAAAAGATAAAACCAAAAAAAATTATATTAGGGTGAATTTTATAAAATTTCTTAGTTAAATTTTCAAATGAATGAACAAAATAAAGTATGCCAAGTAGTCTTAAAGTTGCCTAAATTCATAAACAAAACATCATAAGCACACTGGAAAGAGTTATAAAATTGGAATAAAATTACAAAATTCCAATAACAAAGTTAAGTCCTTAAGTTCACTTAAACAGGCATGTAATAAAACAAAAATGGTTGATATAAAGTATCAAAACATATGCAAAAAAACAAATCCAGTAAGAGATTAAGGTAAAGGTCGGATACTTAATATTCCCTCTTTAATGATAATATTTAAAGAATCCTAAGAACTCCAGTCAATGAATGCTAAAAAAAAGCAGGACGCAAATGGAAATGATACGTTGGCCCATATTGATTTCAGAGCTTTGTTTGGACTAGTTAAGCGGTGGATTTTCTAAAAGTCTTGGACCTAATAGCAGGGGCAGAAGAAGTTCATGTTTTTTGAGTTTTCATTAATATTTCGTAAACAGTTGGTCTCAAGAAATAACATTAAAGCGTACAAAATGAAGAGCATTTAAGTTCAAATAATAATGTCCAATATTTTTTTATCTATTATAACTTTTAAATATGCAATGATCGACATAAAATGTTAAGTAAAGACAACCAAAGATAAAGTATAGTCTAATATAATATTGTAAATATTTTTTTAATATATTAACTTTAAGAGCACACATTTCTAAGACGACAACAAATAAAAAAACATTATTAGGAACATTCTTGTATGAAATGAGGTGTTTAGGATCAAAAGTGGAAATCTCCAAAATTCCAAATATTCACATTTTTCACTCATTTAGTCAAGTAATTTTAGATTACTGAAACTTCAGGATCAAAACCGTATTAAAACCATGAGAAAGAAGGTGGCAAATTGTCGTGTTGACAAAATTACTTGACTAACTAGTGAATAGCCAATTTTTGAAAATTCAGAATTATCCGCTTTTGATCTCTAACACCTCGAATGATCTTCGACAAACCGTTTTCAAGAAATAAACAGAGAAATGAAAATCATCAGCAATGACTGTACGTTCTTGTTTCTCTGCTAGTGCTCTTAGCTCTCAGGATTTGTAATATGTTTACCTCTCAACCAGTCCAAATCAAGTCTTGAAGTCAATTTAGGCAGGCAATCCCCCACCCTGATGTCAATTTCCGTTCACAATCCCCTCGTTAGCTGGTCTAAATACAATGCTAAATAAGTGAATCAAGAAATCTTGATAAGAACGAAGGTTACAATTGAGCTAAGGATCGGTGACTAAGTTAAGCCCTTTTATTTAAATTAATCTAACTTAACTTATGTTAAGTATGACTTGAATAGATCTATATAAATAGTTATTAGAAATGTATGAGTGCCAAAGAGTTAAAATATAGTTCCTCAAGACATCAAACACCTTAACTATTACTTTTGAATAAACTAAAATTTTAATACCATATTATTTCTAATTCAGTACCAACGAATTCAGTAAAAATAATAACAAATAACTTAAATAACTTATGTATCACCAGCAGTCTGGTGGTTAGCATAACAACCTACAAGGCCCAAGATCGCGGGTTCGCACCCTGGCAGGTGGCCCTAGGATTTTTTAAAAGGGAATAAAAAAAAATCATTGCTTATGCCTTCTTTCAGAAAGGACGTAAAATCCTTAAAATCCCTATCCTAATTATACCTGGATAGGCAAAATTTAAGACTTCCACTGTAGCATCGTCTAATTAGCCACAGCAGCATAAAGTGACGTTAAATAAAGGAACTTAAAACACATATAAGTATCGTAGATGCATTTGTAAAACTGCTAAGAAGTTGAGTAAAATTGTAACAAATACAGTGGAAAAGGTCGATCTTTTCTTGTTTGTTACTAAAAATATAAATTGTTCCCAAATAACAAATTTATGAACTTTTATGATTTTTTAAATAACTTTCAACTAAATTGATAAAATTCTATGAAAGGAATATTTATAACATTAAAACTTTACTCATAATGACACACAAGAAACTGAATAATTACACTTCTTGTGAATTCTTGAACATCCATTTGTAATAAAGAGGTGCATCATTTTCATTGACATTAAAACTTTAGAGGAACAACCTGGTAATCCAAAACAGAGAACCATGTTGAGATTCCTTTTGTTTATCTCTGAAAAAATAACTATTTTTTAACCAATGAGCACTTACAAAAAATAAAAACCATATGAAGGAAAATTATTTCAGCGATAATACCAAATAATAAAACATAAATAAATTTATAAAAACAATTTAGCAATTCAGTCACAATTGTTTCTTTATAAAACCAAGGTAATTATTAACTAGATTTCCGTACCTGTTTATTTTGATTTGATAAAACAATTATCACAAGTTGCATTGCTATTGTTCCAGGGCCTTACTTCCCACATCCAGAACAAAATATTCTGCAATATTTAACATCCTACTAAAATATTTTGTAATACTCAACTTTAAAATAACCACATAACATTTTATGAATAATTTAAACACTGTAACAAAATAAATACAATAATCTTATTTATATGTGTTTAAACTTCTCCCCATCATGAAATGGACATCATTTTTAATGTCCATAATAATTCATCTTAGATCAATAATGTATGACAAGAAAGCCTATTAACGCAGATAACTATCAACATAATCATATTTATATTGTTAAAATGTCTAGATTATAATGAAAAATATGATGTAGTAATAGTTTAAAAATAGAGTTTAATGAATGTTAAATAGTGCATAATATTTCATTCTGAGAATAGCCAGATTTACATTGTAGCATTTAATTAATATTGTACTAATTAATAATAAGCAACAATAAAAGTCATATTGTCAACCTTTTCCACCATGTTTTTATCAAAAATTAAGATTATTGAATAATAAGAATATTTTTACAAACACCTATCCCCCAACAACCATCATCGAATATCATAAAGCCTAAGCTTACAGTAAAATTTACACTAACAGTACTAACTTGACTGTTATTGAGAGCACTATCAGCTTTCTTCCTTTTTGTGCCTTATGTCAGATTTAGTTGTTATTTTTAAATACAGTTTTATATTATTTTAAAAAAAAATGATCCCCCCTCTCTAGAAATATAAGTACACGTTAGCAAATATAAAAAAACAAAAACAAATATCTTAACTTTCAAATTGTTTTGTCCTTTTAAAAACTCCTGGGTATCCTTCCATTTTCTCCCATAAAAAAAAAAACCTGTACCACTACGACCCGTGAACGGGTCTGGGGTTCAGTACATGGTAGAGACTGAACTGTTTCATGGACAATGGTTCTGAACGGTTGTCCTAGGTCACGCTTAACCGTCAGATTTTCCCCATTATTTTTATAATATTTTATAGAGGCTGGGTGGGCCCCAGGAGGGTCCTAGATCCTATATGATCCATCTCCGGCTGCAAACAAACTAAATAAAAGTAACTGCTGCGGGATTTGAACCAGGATTTCCAGCATGGCAACTCAGTGCTCAACCACTGAGCCACTCCGCTCCCCTCATTTTCTCCTATAAACTTATCAAATACCATATAAAACAAATCTATTACCGTTATTTTTCTTGTCAAAAATTAAATCTATAGTGATATTGAAATAAATCAAAACTAAGTTATGTTAGAGCAATATGAGAAAAAGTAAATACAGCGATGTTGATTAGAAACACCCAAAAGTTTAAAATAAAATTATTTCTATATACCTCAATCAGTAAATTCAAACTGATTAAACATTACAATTGAGTAGTTAAGCTTACACAAAAAAAATCTGAAATAATTTTAGGAAAACAAATTTCAATGTTTTTCTTGTTAATAATGTAATTAATACAATTATAAGAAACAAATGACAGTGCTTAACTAGTCCATTCAGTTCAAAATATAAAAGTAAAACATTCATAATAACAAGCATAGTTAATATACATTCAGCTCATGGATTCCAGTACTTTACTACTCCTCATAACTATAAACGGAATTCAAAATAAGCCTCCGAAAGTATCCAATACTACTCCTACTAGTATTTCAATATTGTAGGGGCAAATTTAAATAGCATTAGAGTAGTACATACACATATTCACAAAATTAATGGGAAAACTATCAGAGCCAATCCCGTTCTTAACTCTCTACTAAATAAAAAAAAGTTACAGACGTGTAATAAATTTATAAGACTGCAGTGACATACTGGTAGTAGTAGGCACATACTTGTAAAATTGTAAATTATCATTATACAAATAGTATCACATTGTATTAAGAAACAAAATTAAAAATACCTCTTTAACAACAACCGGATTCAACTTTATCAATTTAGGAAGAGCTTCAATAATTTCCCCTTTTTTGAGGCCATTCAGTACCGGGATAAGGAAGCGAACATCGGAAACTCTTGTTCTATATAATTCTCTTACACGATCTACCAGTTCTGTACTGGGAGCAGCTAAAACAAAAATATACATTTCAAAAAATAATTGTTAGGGATATTGCTAATTTTTAAACAGTAGTTCTTAACTTACACTTATCAGTCAGGATGTGAATAATGCGTGTAACTAAAGTTTCAGAGCCCTTAGGGCACTCCTCAACTAGTTTCAAGAGTTGAGGAGAATCCATACCCATCGCTTTTACCGAATACTCAACAACACGTAAAATTGTCCTTTTAACATCCGCCTGGGTTTGAATGTAGACTCTAGACAATCTGGCAAAAATAATTCACAGTTAATAAATACAATTAATAATCAAATTTTAAAAAGGAACCTTCTAATTAAGTTATCTGACCATGACAAGACAAATCAGCCAGACAAAGGCCTACATCAATATAGATTAACTTAAAGACTTTAAACTTAGTAAATTTTTTTTTTTATTATCACTTACTCATGAATTAACTCTTGATTAATTGGTAGAAGTGACAGATAAAGATATAGACAAGCCTTTATTGAATCATCAGTCCAAACTTCAGACAAATGAGGCCTACCCTTGTGCAGACCAAAGAGAGCCTCAGGGGGTTTTGCTAATTTTAGAAAACCAAGATAATAAATGGCATACTCTTCAATAACGGGTTGTAGGTCCTCTTTTGGATAAAGATCAACTACATGCCCAATAGAGGCTTCTCGAATCTGAAACAAAAAAGTATGAAACTCAATGTATACAATAATGTAATTTTTTTAAATAAATACAATATAAAATCTAAGACCAGTATTCATTCACAGTTAAAAATTAGTCACAGATAGACAAAAAGTCTGAAAAAGATATTTTAATTGATATCTGTTCTGCAGATTGTCGCTTCGTGTTGAATTACAAGTTTTAACTCTTTATTCATTTTACATTAGTTGTAAGCTTTAGTATGGAAAAGAGAATGTAATTAAGGGTAATAAGTATATTACGGTAATCATTTCATCAAGAAATTGAAGTTTCAACAAACATTACGAAGTATAGATGATAGATGTTTGTTGGAAAGTTCATTTCTAGATGAAATCATTACCAAAGTATGCACATTTTCCATAATTACATTCTCTTTTCTATACTAAACTTCATAATTTATATTTTTGGAGAATATTAGAAGGGAAACAAATGAAAAGTTAAAGCTTGTTGCGACTCAACTCCAAGCGACAACCTAAACTTTACATTTGTTACAATGTAACCAAATCAGTTAAATAAATAAAATTTAATATATTTTCCACTCTAGTTTCTATACTGTAACCCCAGAAAGTAGTACAAATTTAAGATTTACGACAAACTACAATTTTTTCCAGTTAATATTTTTTTTTAAATTTTATTTCAACTCCAATAGCTTGAAAACCAAACATTTTTTATTTTTTTAATCAATATCTATCAAAACTAACAATCCCTCACATTTTTATTATTGTTTATAAGCATAATATCAGTTGTTGATCCTTTGTCTTTGGATATTAAACACTTCTTTATTAATTACTAATGCAATAAACTATATCACTCCTTCGAATAAAAATGTCATAACTCAAAAAACCTAATTTTTTAATAGAGACTTTTCAAAATTCCATGTGAGTTAAAAAAGTAAAAATTCGGGTATTGGTAAAGCAAAGTAGAGGTATTGAAATTCTTCTAATAACCATTTGAAAATTTTTAAATGCTTGAAACTTTTTTTATTTTAACTTTGGTCATTATTAGCACAAAATTTCAAGTTTTAACATGATGAAACTCAAAATATGGCTTTATTAAAAAAAATAATGTAGGAAACGGAATAGAAATGCTTCAATCATTATAATTGCTACTGAAGGCATATGTTATTATTTTGAAGGAGTCATATAGAACTGATCTTATGAGGCACCATGGAAAAAATGACTTAGAACGAATACAAAGGCTACGAATAAAACCAAGGAAATTTAAACAGTGAAAGGTGGAAATGCAGTTCATTGCAACATGGCAGGTATTTTGATTGCCTTGCCATACCACAGTGGCCTTTTTTTATAGTTTATGGTACTCTTCTTTAAACTGGTTTTACCATCAAATTCTACTTCTGACAGAAATTTTTTTTATAACCAGTAGTGCATTCAATTTTAAAATAGAAAATTAGTCATCAATGAATAGCCTTTAAGCTTCAATTTGAGCTATATTTTAAATTAAATTTCAAATTCGAGCTTTTGTATTGTCACTTTCAAGATAGATTTATCAATAAGAGAAAAGCCCAGAAGCCATACAAAGATGAAATAGAACCTGTTTGATAAATGGCCATCTCAAAAGTGTTTAAATGCATCTTATTAATTTAATTATTCCTTAACAAGAATTTTAATGCTAAATAAGTAAAAATACCTCCGATGCCTGGTGAGATGTGTTATCCAATAGAACATTCAAAAAATACAGTTGCTTCATTGGCCTCATGAGGACGAGTTTATAAATAATACTTAACCCTAAAGTTTCAGTAGTGCTAAAATTTTTTATCAGATTAATTACTTCTTCTGTTAAAAGAGGCATTTCAAGGCAGATTCTGGTTAAAATTCTAAAATAAAAATAAAGAATTATTTAAAATAGACGTAATAACATTAGCAATAAGAAATGAAGTATAAATATATGGTTAAATAATAATATCTTTTACCAAGTACTGACAAATCAAAACTAATTTTAACCAGCTACCAGTTATTCAATTCCTTCAAAGCATCAATTATAATAATAATAAGGCTTAGCGAACCCCAAGCTATGAATCATATTTTCATAGCATCAATTACTTCACTTAAAAGCTAAGAGTTAATAAAATAAATAAATATATAAGTCTAGGGGAATGTATAACAAAACATCATTGTGGATTTATTCAAAAAGTATAATTTAGATATGAAGCAGTAATGAAGGAACTTAAAGTTAAAGAACATCATAGTTATTATGTAGCTATAATATCTACAATTTTTACTGGGTCATTATCTAAAATTGTGCAAATCGTACGCCTCGTCCATGTTTAATCAAAACAATGTGAGCATCAGTCATTGGAAAAAAATAATAATTATTCCTCTATGGAGGCTATTTTACCCCTATAGTAGATTAACCCTTAGAGCTCTATGGACGCATATATGCATTTGGCGAAAGTCATCCGTGATCCCTACGGCCGCATTTATATGTTTTCTCTAAGTCATCGGCCTGGACTAAGGGCGCATATATGTGTTTGCCGGTTTTTTCAATCAATGTGCAGTCATTTTCGTGTAAAATTAATACAGGGGCATTTGTTAGTAATTTGCCTTCATCAGGTAGCGGTCGGTCAGTTTTAGGGTCATAAAAATCTCCGGGAATTTCCGAAATGGAAATCCCATTTTACGTCCCACTCTTTAACCAATTAGATTTTATTGTATTTTCTTTTACTGTGTTTTCCCAACTTAAAGCACTCAAAATGACTCAGTCAGCAGTATCCTCTTGCCAGTGTAAAAACCTCACAGTCTCGCTCGCGTCAACAACGATAGTGCCGTATATAACTTGTTGATTATTTTTTTCGTGACAACCTACAAAATATCAAATCTTGAAGAATATTTCACAAGGGACGACAGTGAAATATAATGTAGTGAATCACTATCATCAGACATTGAATCAGAAGAATCAATTGGTGAAAGAAGAACAAATAGAAAACGGCCCAGGAAGTTGAGCACATCATCGGAAGAGGAAAATTGAGAAGGGGGCGAAAATATCGAGACTTCTCACCAAGATGGAATATTATTCTGGTTAAAAAGGAACTTAACTCCTGTAATACATATCTTTGACGACCAAAATTCCGGAGTAAAGGGAAATTTAAATCCAAGATCAACACCCTTAGACGCCTTTAGGATGATGTTCCTGGAAGAATTAGCGTGTGAAATCACCGAACAAATAAATAATTATTTCAAATGCGTAAAACAGTGTACGGTCTATAACAAGAGTTCCCGTTTGAAGAATTGGAAGGATACTTCAGTTCAGTCTCCGAAATGTACGTATTTTTATGCACTTCGATGCTAATGCCACGTTCGAAGAAACTTTCATCTTTTAAAAAAAATATCAAATTATGTTTTTAGTTGATTGTAGAATTTAATGTTTTAAAATTTTAATGTTTATTACACATAATTTTAATACTCAAAAATAACAGTCTTTAATTATTTAACCTTCTGCAATAGAATTACTATATTTTATTACTATTTGCGCCTTGAATAGTCACTTCAGTGTGGCAAAAAAGTATTCCGGCCCCAGCGATGGTCAGCGCTAGCCGCGTTCTGTCCCTACAGACAGTTTCGGCCAGGAGTATTTAGAGCTCTAAGGGTTAAAAATTAGTAATTGAAAAATTGACTAAGAATCTTTTTTTCAGTCCCTCACCACGTCCAACCCCCTAGAAAACACACTATAAAAATTCATATTTGATCAATAATTGATTGATTGTATAAATTTGCTATATAATATATAAAATAAAAACTGTATACCCAGATGTTTTTCCTTCACTCTCTCAAGAAAATGTTTGGATGATAACAAGCTGATAGCCCACCAGGCGATCAGTCCTTTGCTTTGGTTCTGCAGGGGGAGTCTTTGTGGGGAAACACTGCTGTGGCCTATTACCGTTTCACTCCCTTACTTCAATAAAACAGTCGAGTTTTAAAGTAACTCTTTTGCCAGATTCTTATTTTTGGTGGGAAAAGCTAATGGTTTTTATTTCTATGCTCTTTTCATAGTTAAATAAATTATAATAATTTTCAAACATATTGGAAATGTCTCTCTTACATTTCTTTCCAAAACATTCAATAAAGAGAGAGTGAATAATGAATAATTAGTGAATGGAGGGTGGTTTTAGGAAAGTACTGTGCAGATGACCAGGTATGAATTTTTGCAATTTGAAATTATGACTTTATATTATTGAGATTTTATACTCTAAAATTTGTATTAATTCGGTATTATTTAAAATTGTAGGTGTCGTCAACCTCGGCTGGTCTGGTAAAGTTGCGGCCAGACCTCAAATTAAAAAGTCCCATTGTCGATCAACATCTCTTGAGATAGCGTAGCCACCCTGTTCTAACCTACCCAATTAAAGCAGTTAAAAATTACAGTAAAACCCCAACCTCAACTTAAAATACACAAAGCAGTTAGTAACTAAACATTCTGCTAGATAGCAGTAGTGCAGCACCATGAAATATTGATTACCATATTTCATAATGAAAAAACCTAATTAATATTATTTCCCCCGAAAATTATTTAATTGATCAAAGCTGTGATGAGGAACAAGAAACATACAAGAAGCCAAAGAGGCACAGTTTTTTTTTACCAACAATTTTCAATTGAATGTTTTAGTTTAATTCAGTCTATCTTCTAGCCCTTCTTACTTTCTGTTGATTATGCAATAGAAAATCAACAGTTACCAAAAATGAATGATAGATCAAATCTAATGTATGAAAATATTTTATCAAAATATAAAGAAATAAAGACTTACACATCACGTTCTTTCAGTTCCTTATTCCTAATTATTCCGTTCATGATGGTAGTCACAAGATTATCGTATTGTAGATCATTGAATTTCGACTCATCCATCTGACTTGGTGGCCTCTTAGTGAACCCTTGCATATAACTATATTCTTCATATATCCATGCGAGAGCAAGATTAATTTGATTTCTTATATCACCCATAACGAAGTTCAGAATCGCTGAGAAATGAAATAGAAGATAACTAATAGACTATGGAGAAAAAAACATAATTTTTTTAATAGAGTTACTGGCATAGAAAAACATTTAAGTTAATAAAATTTGTTCCATTATTACTATTCTTTTTTAATTTCTAAACAATTTAATGTAAAAAAAGCATTATGATTAGTCAAACAAAATGTTGAGATCTTCGTATATTAGTTAGTGGGAAAAAAGTGATGTTTAACAGAGTATCTGCCATCATCATTTCTAATAATTTCCATTTCTAATAACCATCTAACATTTTTGAAAAAAAAAAAAACTTAGGTGATGAAATTATTACTAAGTTTTTATAAAAGAATATATTTACGATATTTATAAACAAAAAAAAAATTCACACACCACGTAGGAACAAGCTCAAGAAAAAAAAATTGACCGATTATTATTATTTCCTCTAAGTTAAGTTTTTTTGGAAAATACCAATGAAAATTAGAGTTAATAGTTAATATATTTCAGATATCACTTAACAGGCAATCTTTTAATGCATTCTAAAAATTAAAAGCCATTTTAATTTATCTATAACCATAGCTCAAAAAATTATATACAATTTGCTATCAATTTATCAAAACAAAATTTTCTTTACTTATTCTTATGAAAATTAGACCTTTTTATACCAATGACAATTTTTTTATCAGATACTTACTCTGCTTAACTTTCTGACCAAATGACGCAGCAAATGAAGCTAAAATTTTAGATCTCACCCTGCTTACACCTCCTGTTATCGCACTTTCTTCAGATGATAATATTCTTTGAACAGCTCCTACTTGTAGGAATTCACGCATATCCTACAATAAAGAAAAGTATATTTGTCTAATGTTAAACAAAAGAGAGCTTTTCATTTTATCAGAATAAAACTTACTGTTGACATAGGTTTATACATTTCTTGCTTAAATGTCCTACTCGCGAGTAATGTTTTAGAATTAGCATTAGCATTTTCCTCTTCAGGCCCGACATTTTCATCAGGAACAGTGTTATTTCCTACTCCATTTTCATCTTCTTCGTCATCATCAACAGTCCTCTGCAAATGAAACTGAATTAGTTTGGACTATATCTAAATAATAGGACCTAAGTTTTCCAGTAATTTCCACATGAATAATTTCTTATGTAGTGATATCTCAAATTTGGCTCACATGTTGTATTTAAGTGCGTTTATGAACACACTAATTTCAGGAGGAGCTACCCGTCCAATTTTAAAATTTATTTTTGCATTAAAAAAATTTTATTTTTTTTAGCAGCCTTGATTCAAACCAACACAACCTACAACCCAGACCAAAACCATGGCAGCCAATAAAAACTTAAATTTCAGAGTAAGTCTGTATCTTTTTCTTCATTGATCACTTCCCTCTTGTCTTTAAATAAAAGTTTTTAATAAATGTGAAATTACTGTATGAAAATGTAATTTTTGAAAAAAAAATTAGAAAAGTGAACTTTAAATTCAAGTGTAACTTCTATAAAAATTTATAGATATGAAATTTAATATATTATTGTTAAAAAGTTAATTTTTTTATTTTACGGATCAATCCAAATTTAGCATTAAATTAAGGGGCATTATAACATAACCATTCAGAATGTGGAGCCTAGCCTAACAAAAAAAACTACTGTTAAGCTGAGGCTAGCTAAAGCTTAGACCACATCAACAGACCTAGTTGCCTGTGGTTTTCATGATTTTAATGTTTTGGTTTTCAAAGTGTCAAGATGGACCGGATGGTCTCCTTAGCTCACTCACTATATACTAAGAAAGCTTCTTGACAATCTAAATTTATTGCAATCAACAGTTCTGTTTCTGATTCTGTAGGCTAGATCCTGCATGATATCTGAGAGAGGTATAGCACCTATTACAATTCTTAAGGGGGACGACCTGTGGTCTAATGGTTAGCATAAAAACCTACTAAACCCAAGCCCGGTAGGTGGCCCTAGGATTTTTTAAAGGGAGTAAAAAATTCTTGGTTATACCATCCTTTGGAAGGGATGTTAAACAGGGGTCCTTAGCCTGTACGATGACTGGTGCTCGTTAAAAATCCCTATCCAAATTTAACCTGGATATGCAAAATTTATGACTTCCGTTGTAACATCGTCGAATTAGCCATAGCAGCATAAAGTGACATTTGATGAACAAACAAACAATTCTTAAGATCAGAATGGTTATGCATCACAAATTCTTAGCCTATTAATCAATAACTTATATCACTCAATCCAAAAAATTATTGAGATATGAAAAAATAAACATATCATTTTAATTAAGCTAATAAGCAGAGAAAGTTAAAATCTAATGTACTAAATAAATCAAATAAATAAGATACATTTAAAAAAATAAGACAATTTAAACAAAAAACTCAATAATGAAATGAAATATTAAAATACCAGAACAGGTTTCTGCGTCTTCGCTATAGTCGCACCAGGACCAAGACCAGCTGCATTAAGTTGAGTAGCCAACAGCCTAGCAACATGCTTGATTTGAGCTTGTGTGCCAGCGGCAGCAATGGGAGTGTAAGTTGCATTAAAAACAGATGGCATTGCTTCTGGAAGATGATTCTGAAAGAGATTTTTTATTTTAAATTATTAACACTTTATCATGATTATAAAACAATAAAAATTCAAACATTGTCTCACAAATAAAAGGAAAATAAAACTTTTATTTGATGATAACAAAATTGTACTTGTACTAATTTCTAAATAAATTGTTTATTTATTGGTTTTTTATCAATTGCTGCATAAAAATATACTTCATCATTTATGCTTTAAATTTGTATTTTGCATGAAATCACAATCGGCACTTGTTTACATGATCTACAATAAAACATTGAAATTTATTTTAACTTGAAATGAGGAGAGTGATTTAATTGTAATACTTGTTCCACTTTTAAGTTGACAATATTATCAGGTGAGTTAAATATATTTAATAATTACTTTTGATAACTTTCAAGTACATGGCAAATAAAAGTATTTTATACTTTGCGGAGTGGATTTAGACGTTTAAAATACCTGATTTTACACTTCGACGATTATAAATATAAAAACTTATAAATATTTAGACTTTTACCACTTTAGGATAAAACAATTGGAATCCAAAAGTGATTGAAATCAAAATCATAAAACCAGTACAACTTTGTGTATAATAAATTCAAATTGGAGAAATGTTAATGAGATAATTTAAATTTAATAAATATAAGTAAAGGTTTTTAAAAAAATGTAAATTGGTCTAAAATGATTAACTCCTTAAAGTTAACAGATACATCAAAATGTTATTTTTTAATGAAAACAATTTTAAGAAATAATGATGAATTTATATACCATTGCCATGATAACTAAGTTGGCAGCTAATTCCGGGGTGAGCCTTTCTGTTATAAATGCTTCAGTAATATCAATAGCAGATTCATTCACTGAAGGGTCTTCTTCTACTCTAACTTTTTTAGCCGGAACGGATGAAAGAGTCTTTTTAAGGCGTTTCCTACCTTCTTCAAGTTTGGGATATGCTTTCATAACCTGAACAAAAAAAAATCATTAAATAAACTACAGATACACCAAATATAAATACTATATTAAATGATTAACTATTTATAAAACAAACATCATCTAAAATAAGAAAATGGTATATTTCCTCACCATCTCTATTGGCTACACATATTCCATTGATTTGTAATAAGAAAATAAAATAAATGATATGAGCCATTTTTGAAATATAATTATGCTAAGGAAAATATTTTAGCGTTTTAAGAAGCGAAAGTAGTTTGAAAAATTTGCCCCAATTGATACGGAATCACTTTTTCATTAATACTTAACTTTTTTCCAATTTTTGACCAATACAAACAAGTCATTTTCGATGCATAAATGTTTCAAAGAAAATATGTTTGCACATGGAAACATAAACAATAGTTAAAATGAATATTAACTTGTAACTTTAAGAATAACTCTCTACAAGTCGTAAGGTCCTTAAGTTTCCGGCCTGTCCTGCTTCCCCTCCTTCAAACATGCCAGGACCTGCACGCCTATGCAGGTATATGCCTGCTCACTAACCATCGCCCGCACTTCCTCAGTCCTGTCAGTCAGTGTCCAGCCTTGAAGGAAACTCCCCATTTTTACAATGTTGAAACTCGAGTACCATGCGGTTATTAAATTCTTTTGTAAAGAGGGTCTCACTCCTGCGCAAATTAAAGAGCACTTGGATTGTGTATACTGGCAGTCCTCCCCCTCGTATTCCACAGTGAAAGAATGGGCAAAAATATTTAAGTTAGGGAGAGAACATCTAGAAGATGACCCGCGTCCCAGTCGCCCATTGGAAGATGTCAGTTCTGAAACAATCCAACTTGTGGAATCTGCAATTGCTGTCTGATGGGCAACTGAAAACCAAGGAAATAGCAACGAGGTTGTGGCTTTCAAAAACAAGTGTTTTGAGGATCATCAAAGAACATTTGCATATGAGCAAAGTTAGTGCAAGATGGGTTCCAAAAATTCTTTCAGCTGCTCAAAAACACAAACGAGTTCACTGCTGCAATGAATTTTGGCGATTTAGCACCAACGAAGAGCTCCAAGCAGCAGTGGAAGAATATTTTTTTAACAATGAAGAAAATTATTTTTTTCATGGTATAGAAATGTTGCCAAAGGGCTGTATTAAGTGTGTTGAACATAGAGGAGAATATATTGAAAAAAAGTAAGACCAGTTTTTTTCTTTCACCTTTCCTTCTATCCCAGGCTGGAAACTTTTGGACCTTACTACGTACATATAATATGAAATTGGTCATTAACAACTTAGCAATCATCATAGGAAATCAAGCAGGCATTCAGTTTTTCTATGTGTTACGAGATACATTCATAAACTAAGGAAAAGTTAGTAAAACAGATTCTTTTCCATAAAAATTTAAAGTAGTGATAGATACCTCATGTGTTGTTGCTCCCAAATCAGTAAGTAGGGTAGTAATGTTCATTTGGTATTCAGACGCTGATGGATGCTTTAGTAGATTAAGCAAATTAACTTTTAAATGTTTTCTGACTGAATTAACCTGAGAGGTTGATAAAGTAGGGGGAAGGTTCACTGAAATAAGAAAAATTTAACTTAACAGCTTAATAAATGTATTAGCTTTGTTGCTTCAGAAAATATATATAGACAATTTTCAAAAACATTCAAAAAAGGAACAAATTCCCTGATATTTCAAGCAATATTTCACATATAACTGGCAAAGATAGCTCATTTTAAGAGAACAACTTCAATGCATAAAAGGAAAGAAAACTGTTAAAAAAAATTAAGTAAGTTACTAAATTACCTTCCTATAGGACCTCATATGTATCCATATTAAATTTTTTAACAAATCAAAATCTTATATCCCTTAATTAAAACCTATACAAATGAAAATGGACCTACTGTGTAAAGTTTCCAATGCTGCAACAACTTTTCCCATGAAATTCGGGCGAAGCTTAGCAATTGTTGTTAGGGAGCCCATACAAGCCATTAGATTAGCACTGCTAATATGAGGCGAACCATGAAATTTCAACATGAGATCAAAAACAGTCCTACAAAATAAAACAATACAATATTTAATATCATTGTTTAAAAAATATACAATATTGCAGCATAATCAGATACATACATTGCCTCTTCTTCCAATTTTCTTCTCCTAGCGACTTTTAAAGTTAAAGGTACATCCTCTAGAGAAAAGTCATTAGTTCTATTAGTACTGTCTGGTTCACGATACGTCTGAAGTAAAACTATCATTTCCAAAAATTTAACTATTTGTGTCCTCAAACTATAACAAATTGAAAAGCGATATAACATCATAAAGAATAAGAATAAATTTATTATGAAATTTGAAATAAATATTGGAGAGATAATAAACCAATCGAGGAAGAAAGGAAGATTATCATATTTTGTAGTGTTGAAAATAGAAATTAATTACCCATCATTATCACTGTCAACCATATTGATGATAAAAGCTTTAATATTAACTAGATTTGTCCAAACTGTTTGCATTTTTTCATTCACAGACTGTGCTTTAGAGAGCCACATAAGCGTGTGACGATATAATTGTGTTACACACTGCACGACACGTTTCTGTACTCTTGGGGCAGTATCTTGAACCAGGGCTTGAATATTACCAATAATATGAGGCAGGATTTCAGAATTACGTTTGCTAAACAGATTATTAAGCATTAATTAAAAATAACAATTAAAAATCAATAATATAAAACAAATTATAACTTACAAAGCTTCTTCAATAAAGCCAACCACAAATCTTCGAACTTCAGCATTCCTATCACTTTGAAATCCGAGAATATCTGGAAGGAATCTTTCAAGTAAATCTGGGCCATTAAAGATTAACCCCTGAATTTTCTGCAGTTTCTCAAGTTTTTCATTAATTTCACCTATCATTACTGCCTCATTAATCAGATCGATAATCTACAAATAATCATGATACCAATCAGTTAGTCTCAGAAAATTGAATTTTAAACACAGCACAAATAAATGAGTACAAACATTAAATGTCCACTACATTAAATAAGTGAATTAGGAGTACATGATCAATCTTCAACATAAAAATTAGATAAGTAAAACAATAAGAATAATACCACCGAAACATATAAAAGGTATCACTGATTAAAATCACCGCAATATATAATAGCGGAAGACTCTAACTTGACCAATGGTTGGCATTCGTAGAAGTGATTAAGTGAACACTACAATATGTTCTTGATCCTAAGGATATTCATCCAAAAGATCTGAGACAGATAATTAACAATCTTCTGTCAGGATTAGAATACTTTGCTCCAATATTGTGAGCTTAACACCTTATGAACCAGTTAATTCATCTACCTTAAAAAAGCCTGATCCAACAATAAAAATTTAATGTTTTCAAAGTAATTAGTTTAGTAGTTCATCTTCTGAAAAAGAAGCTGTAAATAATAATCAGTTAAGACAAGAACAAAGAGTTGATCCTAATAATCCCAAATAGAACTGCAACACTAAAAACTTCGATCTATCCTTTTCAAAACCATACTTGGCACAAAACATATCTTTCCTCCGATTAACACCAACTGCACCAATTAATTTGTAGACAATATGTAGAAAATTAAGTAGAAATAAAATAGACCATACAAATAGTTAGGATATATTAATATATCCTTCATAAATATCACTTCAACTCACAAGATTTTAAAGACAACTTTAAACTTAGTTTAGATTTAAAATCAAAAGAAACATAAAGCCTTCTAAAATACATTTGCACGCATTCTAACACTTGAAATTCTACACCGAGCATTACAGACTAATTAGGGTTTATACTAAAATATTCTTTTCATAATACTTACTTCTCGGATTTTTAACCCTTCAGGTCCATTTTCATCAAGGAAAAACTGGGCAGCTGCACTCCTTCTTGGATCATCATTAGCATATTGGTTATCCATTGCTCTCAGGGATTGTCAATTAATATTAAATCACAGACCAATTTTTTTTATTAAACTTTGGATAATACAATACTCAGAAAATAACAAGACATAAACCATCAAGCCAGTGTTGATATAAATTATAATGAAATCAGAACTAATGAAATAAATAAAATAAAACCGTCTAAATCTTAAAGAATATAACTTTATGGAAAAATAGAGGTTTTAACCTCATCACAATACTTCCAGATACATTTAAGCACTTTCAATATGAGAAAATTCTTCAGATATTTTACTGGTTTATGTCAATTGAGAGGTAAAAACTTAAAATTATTATTATTATGGAACATCCTTCGCCTCATAATAATGGCTTGTCTTTCAACAAGCTACACAAATCATAGCCGTTTGTTATTCCAGCATTGGATGGCTCCAAATACAATGAAATTGGCAGATTGTATAGGTTATAAAAATTCGAGGTTTCTCATGAGCCGGTAAACAATGGCCAAACAAGACAGTGAAGCCCTCTTACAACCATTTTTAATTGTCAAACATAATGTTCATTCTTAATACCGTTGCTAAATGACTGAATAAAAAAGTATAAAAAGGCTGTAATGTAACTTTGATTTGAATTAAATATATATAAGTTAGTTAAATATATTATGTATCATATGAGGCGTATAGATCTGAGAGGGGTTAAACTCGTGTTTCCTTGTCGCTTCCCAGTATACAGTACCTATGTATATGTATATCTAATAGGGAACATTTTGGGTTTTCAAATTTCAATGAAAGTTCTGATTTTGGTAAAATTTTGGGATAGTCCCATTATCAGTACATATTGCCGCACTAGCGGATTTCCTGGCAGTTATTCCAATGTTAGTTACTTTGGCCGTAAAATTAGTTTTCGTTGGAATTAATTCTAATTAAAATAAAAAATATGTTTCTTGTTTTGCCAAAGCGCGTGTGTTATTTACAAATCCCGGACATTCCAAACATAATAACTGGTGATGAGGATTAAAACATCGTTTAGTTCAGTGTCAGTGACTGCTATCAAACTGAATATCAATATTCACAATCGTTTCTAACTTCCGTCTACGACACGTCGATACGTTTTTCATCGTACTACAGGTATCTTATTTTTCTTTATACACACACTTTACAATGCATGAGAATCAATTCAAAAGTTTTTTAGAAACGTTTTCTCAGACACTTGCGCCTGATCAAAAAGCTCTTGTTGAACAGTTGTTAGCGGCGGGAGGCATTACTGGTAATGCCAATGTCGCACCGTTTGAACGATTTGATTCAACAGTGGAGAAATTCTCTTCATACCTCGAACGTTTCGAAAACTACGCCGCTATGAAAAACGTTACCAGTGATGAGAAGAAATCCCAGTTACTTTTGAGTTCAATCGGCCCTAATCAATACAACAATTTGGCCGCATTTCCAGGACCTGAGAAGCCGTTGAATTCACTAGATTACAAATCCCTTTCAGAGGGTTGTTTCTCAACATTATTTTCTATCTTGCTACCAACAGGACTGTCAATCTATTTCTGAATATGTTGCTACGCTACGACGTCATTTGTCATATTGTGAGTTTCATGTAAGAGAAAAGTCTCGATATCTGAAAATTTCTTGCATGCTCACTTTGTAGGAGATATCCGCGGCGATTAGATCCGCAAATTATTATTACAAGCTAACATTAATAAGTTCGATGACATTTTTAAAAAAGCAGTGGCATTGGAAGCTTCGTGAATTCAAAGTAAGGAAATGAGTAGCACGAGCTCCTCCCTGACTCTCACACCGGTATTTTCGTCCAACTCAAGCGACGTTAACAAAGTTTCACGTCGTTTAAACACAGACAGAGCTGGTTCGGGTCCTCGCGACCCCCGGGGCACCACTCGCGTCTTCCTCCCCTAAGTTCGCGGGATTTTTATCGCACATTGGGAATTGAGAATTTAAGTTTTCGGTGCGGGAAAAGTTCTCATAAATCAAATGACTGCCAAATCGACCCCAAGAAAAACTATGATGCTCTTTATGCTTCGCACAAGGCCATGTTTTAAGAGTGTTTATCAAAACCTTGTCTAAATCATCTGTTGATCTAAGCAAATCGGACATGAATCTGACGGAAGCCACTCTGATCATTCAACCCAGTCTTACGGATGCAATGCTATTACACATGTCTCTTCTAGCGTAGTTGATTTATATGAACTCAATCCCTGCTCAGAGAAATATATCATAGCTGTGTCAATCAACAGTAAACCTTTCAAAATGGAGGTGGATTCTGGTGCGAAATTCTCCTTTCTGCCGAAAGACAAATTACAACAGCTTAACCTCAAAAAAGACCTTTTACCTGCGCACATTAACTTCAGGGCTTTTTCAAATGACATCGTCCCCTGCAAGGGTAAAGTAAATGTTGCAGTAACCTATAAAAATAGGCGACCTGTAAACAGTTCCACCTGGCCATGACGCACTTTTGGGTCGCGACTGGATTAGGAAGCTTGGACTAGAGCTCAAACAGATTGATGTAGAGATGTCACTTAAACATGTTCCTCAGGATTTTACAGATTTCTACGCCGTAAATGAGGTTGACATTCTTAATGAGTTTCCTGAGGTATTCGAGAAAAAAATTGGGTGTGTCCCAAATTGCAAAATTTCCTTGCCGTTGCGGGAAAATGCCAAACCAATCTATACCAGAGAAAGCACAGTACCATTTGCTCTTCGTGATCAAGTGGAAGTATTATTACGCCAGTGGGTATGAGTGACTGGGGATCTCCCCTTGTAATTCCAAAACCAGATGGAGGAGTCCGACTTTGTGTCGACTATAAATGTGGTGTAAATGAACGCCTGGTTTCTACAAATTTTCCTATTCAACGAGTGGACAATTTTTTTAAACAGCCTTCGTAATTCCAATTACTTCTGTAAACTCAATTTGTTCAAGGCATACCTGCACCTCCCTGTAGATGAATAAAGGAGCATGATACAAACCATTCCCACCCATAGAGGGACATATAAGATGAATCGACTAAGTTTTGGAATTAAGACTGCCCCGTCAGAGTTTAATATAAATATTTCTCTAATCCTGGGGAGTCTCCCCAAATGTGCTGCTTACTAAGATGACATCCTAGTTTACGGATTTTCCTTGGAGGAATGTCAACAAAACCTTGGGCTATGCCTCAGAATACTGTCAGAGTATGACTTGCACCTTATCAAACACAATTGTTCGTTTTTCACGACTGAGACTGACTATCTTGGACATGTCGTTTCGAGAAATGCTATCAGAAAAAATCCTCAAAAGATCCAGGCTGTATCCGCACTACCACGACCACAGAATGTTGATGAAGTTCGCAGATTTCTAGGTATGCTTACCTATTATGCAAGATTTATCCCTGATTATTCAACAACTTCGTTTCCCTTATGAAATTTGCAAATGCCTTTCCCCTTGAAGGGCACCGTTTCAAGTGGACCAAGCAATGCAAAAATGCCTTCCTTAAACTCAAAGCGGAAATGTGCAGTGACAGAATTTTAGTTCCTTTCGATCCATCATTGCTAGTTGTTTTACCCAAGATGCTTGTCCGGTGGGAGTTGCAACAATTCTTAGCTATTCTGTAGACCGACATGAAAAACCCACAGCCTATGCATCCCGTGCCCTCATACCGTCAGAAATGAACTACAGCCAACTTGACCGGGAAGCGCTAGCTATTGTGTTTGGAGTCTCACGATTTTACAACTACATCTATGGGAAACATTTCTTTTTGGTTACTGATAACCAGCCACTTTCCCGGATTTTTGGACAGCAGCGACCTTTACCACTGATGACTTCAGCCAGACTAATTAGATTCATTATGAATTAATTAATTAGCGTCATTCCTGTCAGGATTTGATTATACAGTTCGATGCAAGAAGAGGAAGGACAATCACAATGTGGACTGTCTATCAAGGGCATCTCTCCCGAATTCGAGTAAGACTAGAGACATTTCGATCAATGATGAGGTTAACCTTATTCATTTGACTCAGTTTTCCATGTTTCCAGCACTTCAATAACAGCTGAGACCATCGCTGAGGCGACATCTTTGAACCCGGATCTCCAGAAAAACTCATTTTGGCATTACAAAAATGAAGCAACTGGCTAGAAGATATGTGTTATGGAAAGGTTTAGATAAGGAAATAGAACACACCGTCCGAGTGTGTTTGGAATGTGCGCCATTAAGAAACAACCCACCAAAAGTCACAGTACACCCATGGGATGACCCGAATGCCAACTGGGAACGCCTTCACGTATATTACGCTGGGCCAATGAACGGTTTTTACTTTTTCCTGTGCATTGACCCGAAGTCCAAATGGCTGGAAGTTCGTGTGGTTCGAGACGCTCCGACTACTCAACCATAACTTTGTTGGATGATACATTCTCCAATCATGGTTTCCCTAACCGGATTGTATCAGATAACGCTTCTATTTTCACGTGTAGTGCTTTCGAACAGTATTGTAAAGATCGAGGGATATCACAACGCCTCATCGCTCCTGGACACCCAGCAACCAACGGACTCGCAGAGCGAAGTGTCTAAACACTGAAGAGAAGGCTGAAAGCCACAGCAAGCGAACCAGGAACTATGTCTGAGAAAGTAAAAAGAATCCTTTTCCGTTACAGAGCGACGCCCCTTTCGTGAAGGTTCTCACCGGAAGATTTATATCTGAACAGGAAAATGAAGATTAAACTAAGAATGTTTTTCCAACCAGACAGCAGAAGTCGACCAGTTCTCCTGATTGCAGCCAATCTTTAAAAAAGGGAGCTAGAGTTCAAGCTCGCCTTTACAAGACAATTGGGATACCTGGTGTTTTGGAACAATCGTTTAGTGTTTGGGCTCTCGGCAGTATTTAATTAAACTTGAATCTAGGCGTATCCTAAAACGTCATATCAATCAACTGGTTTCAACTGATGTCCCTGAACCACAGCATATTCCTCAGCCTCAGGGAAACAGTGTTACGTCAAGAAGAAGTAACCGCACGATTCACCATGTTACGTTCGACGTGCCTCAGCAGTTGCCTAAAATGCTGCGAATCCTGGACAAATCCCAACAATCACCTGAAGTGACGTGGGAGCAGAAACAACCCCCTACTGCAGACTGGCTACCGCCTACACCACAACTGACCCTGAATCGGACTTCCTCTGCCAATGAACCACCTGCAGACGTGGGTGATGTTTTGGACCCGGAACAGAATTTAACTCCAACCATCCAGACTACAGGTAGAAATGAAGTGATGCAGCCTTCGCTAGAACACCACAATGAGACTCCTCGAATTAAAACTCGCCCTCAAAGAGAAAGACGTCGACCAGCATACCTCAAGGATTATGACTGCAACAGCCAAGATAAAGCTGAAGATATTGAATAGTACCTTGTGTCACGACTTTTACACGTTTTCCCTATATTTTATTACTTTATGTACTTATTGATTTTTTTAAATTTTGTTGTATGATACCTTCCTCCCTCATTTTTTTTCTTCTCTATCTTAGTTCTTTTTTTCAAGTGGCGGACGCCTTATACTGTTAATAACTTATACATTTTTTGTACTTTTTTCAACATTATCATAGATTGTTCCTTTATAAGTGGCGGACGACTGTTGTATCCTTACTCTTAGAAGAGTATTCTACGAGGATCCCATAAATTCTTGATCCGCTACTAATGAAAAGGGCTACATCGGGTTAATACATATATCATTTGAGAATGCGTAGTGAACCGGAGTCGGTAGTTTTGATCTAATTAAAATCGTAATAGCTGAATTGCAGTACAGCCTTCTGAGATAAAATCTATTAATAGGGCTTAATTTATCTCTTGAGCAACCTTAATAAACAAAAGTCAACATCAATAATAATTTTAAACAACAACTAGTTTAAGCAGTAATAATGTTTTCAATTCCAATGAATATAAACTGAAGATAAAGAAGTCACCATGAATTACGACACATGGCGCCTTCAAAGCACACTTATAACATGTAGTCCTTCTGCAGCTTTGACAATCCCTGCATTTATTTTCTTTTTCCCGTTTGTTTCTCGCATGACTTGTTGTGAGGGAAATGAATTTTGGATTATTAATAATGGGATTACTGAAGAATAATTATGATGGATGCAACGACTTCACACCTGATGGAACATTGAACCACCGTAAGTGAGAAATCCAATGTGGATTGGTTGAAGTAGCGTAAGCCGCTGCAACTATATCCGCTCTGAATTCCACACAAAATGTGACAGAGATAATACAGAAAGTAAATAATAAAGAAATATGAATATTAAATAAATCTACACCAAAAATAAAATCTTAAAATATCTGTAGAAGTTACAGAAATCCATTTCACTCAGCTCCTTTGCTTCATACCAGATGTGTGTTGTAACAAACTCTGCACAATCGTCATATCCATCACCTCCCGTGAATGCCAGAAGTGTGCTATGGCTCGGTAAATTGCTGATTGCTTTTAACCGAAAGTGGTGTACATTTTCTAGCCTTGAGTGAAAGTAATAGAAAAAAAATCCAAGAAACCAACAAGCATACTCAACCTTCCGCTGCAAAATTGTCCCTATGGTAGTGCTGGGCCTTAATTAATGGACTACCTGAGCACCCTCTTTACCTAACCGCTAAAGAGTTCTGGATTCTCATAGCACTGAAGAGCTCTGGACGGCATTTCTACAGTGATCGTGCCAACACGGATGACTTCTGTGCCCTATTCGAGACCCTTGTTGCTATTCGCTCTAGCAGTAACTTGTTTAGAGGCTTTTACAAATCATCTGCATAATGTAAGCAAAGACGGTAAAAGTTAAACATAACTAGGAAACGTTACATATCTTTTATTGTAGCCGGCATTGAATAGAGTCGATATCCCCACTTTCGAAGGAAGACCAATACAGCAATAGTCCTGCAAAATCGTCTTCTTCCAGCCTTTACTTCTTGCTGAACCGTCTTGATTACCAATGCCACCCCTATAGGGTGGGAACGTGTTGGAGAATACCGAAGATCTTAGAGGACACTTTGAAGGATTGGGTTCCGCAGGCGTAAATCAAGGACCTTTCATTTAGAACTAGAAGCAGGGACGTAACTAGGTATGGCAGCGCCCTTGGTGGAACTTATAATTTGCCCCCCTACCATTCCATTTCCCCTAAAAAAATTGTTAAAAACTAATTTATTTATTAAAATTTACAACTGTATTATAGCATCATAACAGGTAAATTGCCGGAATGATAATTAGACACGAGGCCATCTTCTTTTCAGACCGCTCGGAGAATTATCAGAAATTTAAGAAGTAGATAGGTTTGAAACTAATGGATTTGAGGGGGAATAAAGTTTTTCATTAAAAGACTGGTATCGAGTTAGGGCCAAATCAGTAATAAATGGAACATTGAGGTCATTATGGATGACTTTATTCGTAACAAAGATGGGAGCATTAAGGATTTTCGATTGTAAGGATTGGAGAAACTCGATGGCTTAGTGGAGTCCCAAAGCTCTACTCCATAAGTCCAAATAGGTCTTATAATAATTATGCATATCAGTCTTTCTTAATTAATTGGGAGCTTAGACCGTTTATCTAAGTGTTGCAGTAGCTTGAAACGGCGAGCAGTTGTTCATTTCAGTCTAGTATGAGGATTCCAAGTTAAACGTATGTACAGATGTAATTGGAATTGTTCAACAGGAGTCAGTGGAATATTACTAAAGGATAGCCTTTGGATGGATTTTTTTTGGTTATATTCACAATTCTGCATTGGCTTTTTAATAAATAGGTTTGACATTAATTGGTACCTAAGAATAAAAGCTGATAATAGATGCAATTGGTCATTAATGAAAATTCTGCTAAATCTGAATACTTCCAGAGCTGTCAAAATTAGAGTGTACTGTACAGTCTAGCAGCCAGTGGTTATGTATAGAAGCAAGGATGGACTCTAACCCTTACAATTAAATGTGTGGGAGAGGAAAATATTTAGAATTTATGGCCATACAAAGTAAGGGGAGTGTTGGAAGATAAAGAAATAAGAAAGCTCTTTAAGACACCAGATATTGTTTCCAAAATAAAAAAAAGGTCAGAAGAAGATGGCTGGGTCAAGTACAAAGAAAGGAGCATAGTTGACTCCCTAAACTGATTATGAAGGGGCACCCAGGAGAAAAAAAAGCCAAGGTAGACCTAGACTTAGTTGGCTGCAAGATTATGAAGACGACTTTCGGACATTGGGTGAGGAGAGAAGGGCTGCTGAGCATAGAGCTGTGTGGAGTGGAATTGTTGAGACCAAGGCCCATGGTGGCTTTGATATGGAGATAGTTAATGCTGTATAAAGCTGGTGCAACCAATCTAATTAATCAGAAATGATAGCAGATATTAAAATAATAATGATTTTAAGATGTGTTATTAATAATTCAACTTAATAATAAATATGTCTATACTGATTTTACATATGGATAAGGTTATTTGAACTTCTCACTAAATATGAAAATTACAAATAAACACAAAGTGGATTTTTGAGAAAGTAAGGCATGACTAAAAAGTAGTAAATTAGAATTTGATGGTTTAATTATATTTTATAACAAGTGTCGAGATCGACTTTCATCATTCTTCTGGTATGTTATTATTAAACAGTTTATTGTATTAAAACCATTAATGCAATATGTTATCTGTGTGCGACATTAATGAACAAAAAGGGAAACAAATAAAATTTAACTTATTACTTCAAAATGCATTTTTCTTGCTTTGTATTCATTATACCTCTGGAAAGTGTGTAGCTAATTATATAGTTGAATTGTAACCAATGCATGGAATAAGGTGTGTGTTTAGTGTATGTATCTGCCATTCTGTAACCTATAATAGGAATAGGCCAGTTGTATTCTGTATTCTCTGCTCTTTATGATGGATAAAAAAAAAAATTAAAGTTAAATAATTAAATAATAATTATTTAACCTGTTCCATCGACAATCATTTTGTTGTAAATAAGTTAATAAACATGGTGAAAAAAAGCATATTTTTTTAATATAACGTTAAATAGATATTTTTATACTGGAATTAACAATTTTTTTGAGGAATCATCCAAAAATAAGAAAACATGGCATAATTATGGTGCTGACGATTCAATGAGTTTCATAAATTATTGAAAAATAAAGCTATTAAAACAAGAAAAAAAAAATCTTCATTTTATAAAATAAATTCTGCACAAAAAATTTAATCAAAAGTCAACAATATTTGGTAACTTGTCAAGTTACAAAATTAAATAAAACAGATATTTAAAAAATTGATTGATAAATATATGTACAGTAAGTTATATATAAATATTATATACAAATGATGCTAACTTCATTCATTTTAATTAACAAGTTTTCTAGAAGATTCAAATGAATTTTCTACTATTGACAAATCATAATAACTGTTCAGTACTTTGTGCTGACATATCCAAAAGGCGCCAGGCTGCTTTTGGGTCTAACTCAGACGGATCTCTACAAAGAACCCAAACATAATTAACTCTTAATACTTTGTTTGGATCACCTTCGACTATATTATCATTTTTATCTTTGATACATAGTAATTGCTGAGATTGAAAACTAATAACTAACACTGGCCCTTGGTCCATCACTTTACCCATTACTAAATCAACATTATCAATATCTAAAATTTTAGAACAAAATTTAAAGTGAGCTTCTTTTGCTTGTTTGATGGGTGCAGCAAGAACATTATAAGGACCTTCATGACACCAATCTTGTAATATGTCTAAATCTCCACGGACCATAGCCTCAAGAATATTTGGGATGATATCTTTCTCACAATCTTTTAAAAACTGAGCTCTGTCAAAATTCGGATCAATTTTACATATCTCAGTCAGAGTCTCGGAAAGTTCAGTTTTCTGAAAAAGTCCGCCCATAACACTTGAAACTTTGTCAGTGAATACTCGAGATGCCCTGATAACAGGATTATCGCTCTCATCATATTTCATTTTCCAATCAAGAACTTTGTTGATATAAGCATTATTGTCTTTGAATTGTTGCCAACTTTGGAAAAATTTTGAGTCCTTATGAAGATCGATACCCAATGTTTCTGTGTCAGGCTTCAATGCTTTATTATCTGGAACTATTTCCAACCTTCTTCTGAGTTTTCGTGGTGGCTGATAAACATGAGCGTGGATTCCAGTCTGATCTAATTCTTGTTTCACAGCTGCAGCAGTTTGGCTAATGGTTTGAAAAGCTCCACTTTTTCCTATCTGTTGTCCTGTTTCTGATAATGTTTCAGCAGCTCCCCTTGCAGTCTTTCCAATTTCAGCTCCCAGTTGTCCTAAAAAATAATTTTAAATTATTAAATAACAATTTTTTTTTTTTATATTTGTTCAAAATCAAAATTGACTGAAATTATAAATTGTAGATTTAGTAAAATCAGTATCTGCTGAAAAAATAACTCAAAAATGGATCTTTCGTGTTTTTTTTTAACTATTGTAATGTTGATGGAGTCGAAAAAAGGAATATAAATACAAAATATGAGGATCTACAAATTTTAATAATTTTAAAATAACTGTTTCCATGGTAGAGGTATGTAAAAGTGGCATTTAGAACATGAATTCAAATCTACCATTTACTGGACTATCTATTTAACATTATCGGCTACTACCCAAATGCTCACAATTTTCGAATCAAATTAATTTACAAATGACACAATTGATGTATTATTTAATATTTAATTATTTAAACAGACAAGTTTACATTATGAAGCACTATTTGTTGTTTTTTCAATTGTTTATTTTGGAATTATAAATCAATAATTGAAAAAACAACAGAAAATATAGTGCCTGATTGGCTGTGTTTCATACTCAAGAAGCTTTAATATCGCAGATGTCCTTTTTATAACTGTTTTTTAAGAATACGATTGTCTAATATAAGTGAAGTAGTATACAGCATAAGCATTTAAACCGTATAATGTACAAAACTTATAGAGACCCAAGGAATAAAAGAACTGATTGAGCACAACACTATTTTTAGGCAAAAATATGAATATACTGTTTTTCAGACCTCTCTGAAAAAAGAAGAAGTTCACATCAATTCAAACTCACATCATAAACAGTGATAATATCGACCTAGTAACCATAGCCACATCCAATTACTTGTCTTGGGGTTCCTTTAGCTGATCAGGGACATGAGAGGAGCACTGAAAATTGCTCCTAAAATGATGTTTGATAATTTACTTCCTGATTCAGGAGTTTCTCAGGGAATATGAAGTATGTATAAATAAAGGCAATTACTGGAAATAGGCATCCCAAAAAAAAAGAAAAAAAAAGGTGCGACTGATCAAGGTGGCAATGAAATAAGTGCATTGCAATATTAGAGTACAAACAAAGTGACCTTTCAGGAGGTTTTGAGCGAATAATATTACAGAGAATATTTGGAGCAGTGAAGAATTGGAAGACCGAGGCTCCGATGGACAGATGGTGTGTCTGCAGATGCACAGACTATCTTACACATCCGTAAATGGAGAGGATCAGCAATTAACAGAGATGACTATCAGTTGATGTTGCTCGAGACCTTGTCCCCATGTGGGAAGTAGAGCCATTCATTATGAAGATGATAAATGAGATCAATTTATCAAACTACTAAGATCGATTTTTGTTTATTCGATTCTAAGCCAGAATTTATAATAATAAGTTATTAATAATTTAGTAAGGTTTAAAATTTACAGTGACTGATTTCACATCCTAATGTGATATTTCATCATACACCAAGACTTTAATATTTAATCTGCGTAGATATGTAAATAAGTTTAAGCAATAAGGGTAATTATTGCACAGGTTGTCGCCTCGAATCGAGTCACATTTTAATATATAGATGATATAAGTTTGTTATAAAATTTATTTCTAGATGAAATGATTACCGAAGTATACATATGTCCTATTATAACATTCTCTTTTTCACACTAAAGCTCACGATAACTTGTATTTTTGGAAAATATTAAAAGGGAAACAAATGAAAAGATAAAACTTAAAAACCCAATTCCATGAAATTTGAATTATTATTGATATCAGTAAACCATCTAAGAAACTCCATAAAACTACATTTAACAAGAGAAAAATATCGACTGTTGATAGATAAATAATTTGTTGGTAGCATACAAGTTTACCTGCTTTTTTTCCGATATCTGATTTCGCTGCTTCCTCTAGCACATCACTAACTTTATCTTTTATATGGTCTAATCTCTCCTTGAAAACTTCCCCACCTTTCGATGCTTCCGATTCAACAGTTTGGAACTTAGCTCTGCAACAACAATCGTCTGAAAAAATTAAGTAATTATTTTTGATTATTCTGAATATGTAATATGAGTCTGCACCTTGCTTTCTGTAAGGCTTCAGACTGCTCCAATTTCTGCGCTTCTTCCCTAAATTTTTTCAAACTTTCTTTCATCTCTTTACTTTTGGCAAAGTCTTGCCTAACATTTTCTATAAATTGAGAGAAAAAATTAGGCCTTCTCCCACTAGATGAATAATATCTGAAACTCTAAATTTGATAAGTAGATGTTTAGTGATATCCAGCCAAGTACCTTAGCATTAACAAGTTTAAAGAGAAATACTAACCGCTGAAAGATTCTTCACATTTTGGCTGGTAATATTATATCCTCTTGAATAAGAGAATACTGGGAACCTGCTCAACCGACTCAGAACAATGCTGTAGGACTAAAAAAAATAAAAACCTGTCATATCACACAATCATATCCTAAAATTTAAGTGAGATAAAAACTTTAAGATAACATGGGATTTACCATATTCAAACCAAATTTTGATTTAAAACTAACAATAACAACTACTTATCACGGCATTCTATTAATTTTCCTTTTCCACAAATGAACAGGGATGAGGCATGATAAATGAAACATGTGTCTTTTAACTGCCTTGACCACAGTGTTGCACCGTTTATTGAAGAATACGAAAAAAAAGATTTGTTGTTTCAATTATTTTAAAATATTTTTCATTTCCAAAAGGGTATTATGTGTATTTTTATAAAAAATAGGGATGAAATTAATCAGTAATATAATTGTATAACTTAATTTGTGTGTAATCACGTTCTATGATGTTAGGTTTTGTACTAAGAAGGTTAAAGTAATTTTTAAATAATTTTAGCCGGCTTTAATCATGACAACTCTTAGGTCTTTCGCCTGTACCGACCTACTAAAAATTAATGAAATGTAAGTTCAATGAATGTTTTTTATTGTAGGTACATAAAGTATCTTTGATTACCTATCAAATCTGGGGGATAACATTGCTGGAGTATATCACTTCTAAATGATCTTGTTAAGTGCAATTTAATGAGATCTTTCTAATTAGACATTGTTTGACTTAATTAAATGCCTATAATTAGACAGTACTGGTTATTGTAATTCTGCTTTAAAAATAAAATATAATAACTTAACCAAACTACGACAATCAATTATTTTCTTTTTCTATCATTAAATATTGAAACAATTTGGGGTATCTGTTCCGCAGGTTCTCGCTTCGAGTTGAGTCATAAGTTTTAATTTTTCATTTATTTACCTTTTAATATTTTCCAAAATTACAAGTTACCGTGATCTTTAGTATGGGTAAGAGATTGTAATGAGTAGGTTTCAGTAATCATTTCATCTAGAAATAAAACTTTCAACTAGCGTTTCGAAGTATAGATGATATATGTTTGTTGAAACGTTCATTTTTAGATGAAATGATTACTGAAGTATACACATTTCCCATTACTACATTCTTTTTTCCATTTTAAAGCTCCTGATAATTTGTATTTTTGAAATTATTAAAAGGGAAACAAATGAAAAGTTAAAACTTTTCTTGTGAATCAACTCAAAACTACAACCTGCGGAGTAATTACCCTGTCATTTGTTAATTCCGATTTTCTTATTGTTAATTTTTTTTTTTTCAGAAATTTGGACCCCCTTACGGAAACTGTATCCTTTTCTTAACTAAGTTAATTAGCATTTATTATATTGTTTTTCAAAAAAAATAGTTAATGATGAATTAAATCAAATTTTATATTATTAATATTCTATATTAGATTCCGTGGGTGGTCTACTTCATGGAAAGAAATATAAGTTCTTACACATTAGCTGATCCTGGATAGCCATAATCTTTTGATCCAGACTGATTTGTCACTGTTCTTAGCCTGAGTGTAGATAGGAAGGGGATTAGTAAACCAGTCTCAAAGGGACTGGTTATGGATCTGTGGGTAACCTGCCACTGTTCCACGGAAATCATAGTTCACAGCAATGTGAGATTAGTTGGCTGTGCTCCCACAAGTATTATCTGTCTGGAAGATGACCACATCACTCGGTTAAGGATCTACATAGTGTATAGCACAAACAAAAAAAAAAGTATTTATTTATAAAAGTTGTGTCAATTTAATTTTTTTTAGTTGTAAAGCAGGACAGACTGTAACAGATACACCCATTATTCCATGTTATTTTTCTCCAAACCTGAAGTATTCCACTTTTTTGCATCTCATATCATCTTATCATTGGGGTCCTGACCTTGAAACAAGAAATTTAAGTTAGTTTTATATTGGAGTCATAATTGTGCTGCATCCAATGAGCAAAACATAAACTACTTCCAGGCACAAACAGGTAATGCACTGCTCATACCTGGGCATCAGTCACTGCTCTTTCTACTTAGAAATGTGCCCCATTCATAGATATAAATAATGATGTAATTCAATTTAAAATTTCTCTCTATTATATAAACAAATTTCTAGTGATAGTGATCACTGTGTATAGGTCATAAAAAAAATTGAGTTCCAGTGATGAAGAATGGATATATTTTGTAAAATGGGGGTAGGAGTGGCATTAGATACATATACAATGTAAACTCAAAAATAATTACTTATGATTGTCCAAAATGAGTTAGTTGTATTGAGGGAAAAGTCATTCTTATAGTGCAAAAGCCAGGGTTTGGCTTGTAATATATATTGTTATAGCTTGTTATATTATAACTCCATTTCAAACCAAACACCACGAGAATAATATGATTCCGCTTCCCTCAATACCATTAACTCATTCTGCACATAGTTTGACTTAACCTCTTATTAACTGGTGCTACAGATTTATTTGTTAATATTATATTTTATGCTAAGTGAATTATATTTTTACTCAATAAGTTATTTACCTTTTTGATGTAATTGAAATTATATTTTCCTTATATCCTTTATTAGTATGGCATGCCATTTTATATGCAATATCTTGCTCATTGGCCAGAATATTTTCAGGTTGCAGTTGCTCCAAATGGAGACTTTATGGGATACAGTAAGTATTACATATTTGTGATTCACCTTTGCTATGTATTATTTGGAACCATTCTTGTTTAAAATCAAATAATTACATTATTTCTTCCCTTATTTTCAAGATTGCTGAATCTGATATTTGTGGGGTATTTTAATATTTCCAAAAGACAAATTAAATCGGGTAACAGCTGTTTATTATTTTAAAACCATAGAAATTTAAAAAAGAAGTTTAGAATAATACACTTTTTATAAACAATTTAATTTAACAATGTTAAGTATGCATTGAAATTTAGTTCTAATGCTTTTTGTAATATCCACGTTTGTCCTATCCCTCTGAGCTGTACTACTGCCCAAAGACTCTCCTCCAATATGAAGGGTAGCAGTTCTGAATGGTAGTTCAAATCAAACCTCTTAGATCTACATTTAGTTTCTAGAATAACCTGCTCGGTTGTTGCATTTCCAAACATTGCATAAAATTATAAGATTTTAAGTCACAAAATCTCCGTGAATTATACTCATGATTTACAGACACTTCATAAGCTGTGGTACTATCGAAAATCTGCTTCCACTTTCTGTTGTCTCTGTCCACACAATAGTTATTGTGATCTATTTGCCTCTGCCCCCTTTCTTATTTCTAAGAAATATTTGTTTCTTATCTAAATCCTGATAATAAAGTGTTTCCTAATAGATTTCATACTTTAACGCATTGATAGTTAAAAAATCTTGTGGTTTTTGATTGTTCCCTTTCTCTGAAATAAGAAATAGCTTGAATGTCATGTATTCTATTTCTATCCTGAAATAGTTTCTACAACTATACAATGTCATTTAATTTGGACAATTTTGAAGATTTTAAAGAGTTCTCTATTTAGAATGGAATGATTTGGAATATGTATTGAATCTAGAACAATTACTGCTGATCATAACAACTAAAGTTCTTTTAGGTGACTTGTTACTTCAATTTTAATGATGAAATTAATAATATTTTGAATAAATTAAAAATTTAATGCAATTTAGGCATTACTTTTTGCAGATGATTTGATCTGGATATCAATAATGTCAGTTTGAACATCTGACTACATGTGACTTTTCTCTTGAAACATGTTTGAGATGATACCAACAAACCATAACTATTCCAGGAACTCAAGACTTTGAAACAGGTTAAACTTTAGTTCTTTTAATAACTTGGGAGTAATTACTCCCGGTCATTTAATATTATAGATTAAATTACAACCTGTAAAATGTTGGTTTAAAAGAATAATTGCAATGAACGAAATTCATAGCCATGGTTTAGTATTAATTAATGTTTTGGGTGCTCAGTTAATGAAATTTTAATTTAAACGTTTATGCAAGTTAATAATTTTATATCTGCTCATTACTAGCTAGCAACATTTTTTTAGGAAGTAATATCATAGTTTTAATATTGATTTTTACAGCATGGCTTCCTTCTAATACAAATGTAGTTATTTATTTATCAAATTATTATTCTTAACTTCTTTTACTGACATTGTTTGACACCTTTCACAGTAGTCATGGTAGCAAGATCTTTGTGCTGGACTTAAAGAGTTATCACATTTACTTAACAAGCATCTGATATTAGTTTTTGAACGTTTGATTGAAAACCATTTCTTCTCTGAAGGATATGAATGAGGTACATTTACTAAAAAAATCAATAATAGGTTTTGAAGTGATCGTGTTATTTATTTAGTTTTTTTTTAGTCTGAAATTTTGGCTACCCAAGAAACTTTAAAATTATTATGCTCATCGTTTTTTACAACTTATATAATAAATTGAGGATCAGTCAATAAATATAAAACTATATTTGGGCGACATAAAGATTTTAATAAGCTCATATTCTTGTCCTGTAATGAGAAAACAGGTTTTTAGTGAGTTAAAGTAAACAGTTATGGACATTAACATTACACACCAGTCTGAACATAAAATTAGCTCTTGTGTATATAATGTAATTAGGCAAAGATGGAAAAGACCTGGATAATAAATGGCTATTAAGCGTATAAATGTGGGGCATAAGGGATTAGTTGACTCATTTTTCTCATTATGTGACATATACTACAGAAGTTATTGTAAAGTTTTTAGTTTTATGTGAACATCCATGGAAGGGTAGTTTACGAGTTCGCTTTTCAGCTTCATAAGTAATAATTATCATTAGCTTTCTTTTTTCCTCTATCGAGTTCACAAGTATGGAATTCTTCAATTTTTTCTTTAGTTGACCATGGCAGTCTTTTTTGTTATGAAATACAGTTCACAGCTGATTGGCCAACTTGGTGAACAGTGTAGTATATGATGCAATATCGTGAATAATATTAGTCTATTGTGAATAAAAAAGAATAATGAAAAAAAATGTAGAGAAATGACCTTCCTAAATCATTTAAAAAATAATAAATTAAAATGTTCAGTTTTATTTTTATGCCATTTTTATCGGTTTACCATTGATTATTATTCCCTTGTGGTGTTTTCTACTACAAATTCTTATGTTATTAAGGCTTCTATGATTGTTCTTCCAAACTGTAAAACCATCTTATACTTTCAAGGTTTTCTTGAGAACTTAAAAAAGTCTAAAAAAATAGTATTAAAAGATGCCAAGAGCTTTAGCACATATTGATCATAGGATTCATGAAGAATTGAAATGTTCTCTGTTGCCAACCAATCTTGTTCCACCTCCCCCCCCTCCCCATTAAGTATTTCAACTTAGCATTTTCATATAAGTTCAGATTCAGCTCTCTAAAAACTACAATAATAAAGCTTAGTCAATTTAACAATTTTTATTGTTTACTTATGCCACATTGATGAATTTCTATTCAAAATTTTATATTCATCTATTTCTTATTATTAAGAAAGTACAGTAGTTTCTTAAAATTCTTTCAACAATGGTCTTTTATGGCTTCAAATAAGATTTATGAAAATATTCTGATGTTATCAAGTTAATTAGTTTTTCCATGATCTACGTTATCAAGCATTTCCCAATCATTTATTCAAAATAAGTAGGAATTCTAATTCATACTTGAGGTGAAAAGTGAGCATATGTTTAAAACAAATTTAAAATTATCAATTACAGTGGCAGTCAAAACTAATTGCACAACCCAAATATTGGCTCTAAAGTTCTATTGGAATGAAATAAAATTACACAACTTTTTAAAACGAAAAATCTTTTATTAAGACAAGTTTTAAAGTGATAAATAAAACTGACCAATCAAAAAAGAAATACAACACAAAAAAAGGACTTTTCAAAAGTATTTGCACAAATTAAAATTTTTATGATATAATGCGTAATATGTATATTTGCATCGATAACAGCTTGAAGACGTCTTGGCATTGTTAAACAAGATTTTTTAAAAACTCTGGCTCGGTTTTTTCCCAATCTTCAAGCAAAATTTCAATTAGGCGTTTTTTTGGAGGTCATGGCGTATTTTCGAATCCTTTGTTCTAAAATGTGCCATAAGTTTTCTATGACATTAAGGTCCGGACTTTGGGGAGGGGTTAGAAGCCTTCTGCGTACATTATACAAGACCCACTCCTTGGTTTTATTTGCAGTATGCTTAGGATCATTATCCTGTTGAACTATGTAAGAATTTTCAATCCCCAATTTTTTAGTGCAGATCTGTATGCTTTTAAGATGTGTTCAATCGGAACAAGTTTACCAACTCCATGAAATGAAGTGCACCCCCAAAGCATAACTTGACCTCCATGTTTCACAGTTGGTCGAACATTTAGTCTTTTTACTTCTTTGTTAGGTGTTCGCCAAATGTACTTCCTACCATCACTCCCAAATATATTAAATTTGCTCTTGTCACTAAATAAAAAATTTTGCCAAAATTCTACAGGTTTGTTAATGTACTCTTTTGTAAACTGAAGTCTCTTTCTTCTGTTAACCTCACTGATAAAAAGTTTCTTCTTTGGTATCCTACCGTGCATATTTTCTTGATAAAGAGCTATTCTTACAGAAGACTAACTTACTTGCTTATTTGAAGTACAAGCCACTATATCTACCAGTTACCAAGAACTAATTGATGTAGTTTTTGTTGCCTCTTTAATTATATGTCTGCACTCTATGGTTGTCAATACTTTTAGCTATCCTTTTCTTGGCTTGTTGGTTTGTGGTTCCTGTCTCGTCATATTTCTTAATAATATAACGAACTGTAGAAAAGCACATACCCAAGGTTTGACAAAAACCTTTAGGGCCAATATTTGGCTTGTGCAATTACTTTTGACTGCCACTGAATATATGTTATGTTTATGTGTGTTAGGTTAGTTAATTGATTGGACCTGTTGGAAAAAATAGTAATATTGTAAACATTGCTAATCGCTATCAAAGACAACCATTTTAAAGATTTAAAAATTAAGTTTTATAAAAATTGGATTTATTAGTATCTTTGTAATCATTATATTGATGAAACTAATCTTTTAGTTTATAAATGTTTTCCAATCTTTATATCATATCTACTAAATTAAATGATTGTTTAGTCTATAGAGATTTAGGTCTACTATATTCTCAGATTTATTTACATAGTAATTGTCAGACATCAGTGTGACTAATTAAAGAAAAACAATTTTATTAACTAATATCTAAATCCTTTTATTCTGAAATTAAAAAAAAAATTATAACTGCAAAGTAATTTTTTCATTTATCCTTACTGATCAGCAGTTATTTCTTCTTGAATTAAATTTTAATTGTATTAATCATGGTTTGATGCTATGTAATTTATGATATTAGAGTTAGGTAATTACTGTTGTTATATGTAGTAAATAAAATTATTAGTTTTTGTATAAATGAATAAGCAAACTGCTAATTATTAAAATGTTCATGAAGATTGTTAATTTCTGAATTTTCTCTTAGTTATGGGTAAGGCAGAGGGCCGTGGAGAGAATTGGCATGGCCATGTCACAGCTTTGACTGTTTCTCCAAAATATAGAAGACTAGGAGTTGCTGCTACACTAATGAAATCTCTTGAACAAATCTCGGAAAGGTATATATTTGTTTGAATTAGAAGAAAATGGTCTAGTTGGCAGTAGAGAATAACGCAATATAATTGTTTTCGGTACTTGTGTATTACACTGTCTGCCCGAAACCTTCCTCCTTATCTTGTGAAACCTCTTCTTATTAGTTGTCTCATTTCTGTGTACGCTATTAAATTGTTTTTTAGGGTTTTTGTTTATTTTTCACATTTGTTTATTGCCTAATTAAATTTCTGTATTATTTGTTAAATTTAATTTTGTGTTTTTGTCTTACTCGTTTTGTTATTGACTGCTTAAAATGAACAGAATAACACTTTAGGAATTTGTGCCTTTAAAAGAATAAGTTGTGAAATATTTCTAGAAGTTCAAAATAATTCCAAAGACGAAATTGCTAGTGGTCTATAACTAGCATTTTATTATTACATTTTGTATATTTCAATTTCCAGTAATATGAATAAGAAAGTAGGTGTTAGGGCGCCTTTACAGAAAATTACCTAATATGTTATATATTTAAATTATATTTGAACTGTAAAATCAAATAAATAAATGAACGTCAGATATAATACCAAATGCTTAATTTTGAAACTTTTATATTGAAAAAAAAATACATCAAATTACTTTAAAAAACAAATAAATAAACTATTAAACCAAATTAGATACAAACAAAGAAAACAAAATGAAAATACATCAAGATTTTGTTAAATGAACAGTAATTTTTTTAATTAATTTATATGTGATAATTTAGTTTAATTGTGAAATTAAAAAAATAACAAATGTCTATAATACCCTGGTCAGCCAGATTTCTCGATAGAAGTTCCCTGTGGTTTAAACGCAATGGTCACACTGACAAACAACTCTATGTACTGTATGATTGGTGTAAGCTGCACCGCGCAGGTCGCTCATATCCAAAATGTAAAATATTACATTGAAGTATTTTTATAGATAATTTATTTAATTTAATTATGAATAAAAAACCCTATTCCCGTCAAAAATTGTTATTCAAACTTAACAAATGATTAAAAAAACGTTTCGACACTTATTTGTCATTCTCAATTTAAGTAATTCCTCATACAACTTCATTTAAAATTTACAAGTCCAAATCATTACTTGAGGTCAAACAATTTAAAAGTCAAAATATATATAAAATGTAATAAATATAATAAATATTTATGTTTATATGTTATTTATATAATAAATATTTGACCATGGAAGATAGTTAAGCTCCAGGATTTTATATATTTTTTGACTTTTAAATTGTTTGACCTCAAGTGATGATTTGGACTTGTAAATTTTAAATGAAGTTGTATGAGGAATTACTTAAATTGAGAATGACAAATAAGTTTCGAAACTTTTTTTAATCATTTGTTAAGTTTGAGAAACAATTTTTGACTGGAATATGGTTTTTTCTTCATTATTAAATTGTATAAATCAAGAAGATTGAGTCCAGTATATAAGAAATATCTTATAAAGAAAATGAAGATAATTTATTTTAATTGAAATTAAATTAATGAAAAATACAAAATAATTGAAACTAAAAATTATCAAATATGAAAATCTTATTAAAAACTGAGCGGCCATAACAGTAGGTGTTATCAGTTTCTGAATTATCAGCGTTCAGTTTATATACAGTGGTGGATAACAGTCCCTGCAGACCGGCTAATACACTAGTACATTTTTTTCTATTATTATGTTAGTATCTTTCTTGATCACCATCCAGACCAGCCTCTCGATCATTAATATAGTCACTGCGGTATATATTTATAAAGTCATATGAAAGATTGTAACAAGCCCACCATCTTATTTTATTTTTATATTTATAATTGTACTTCATTGAGTAGTATTTATACTTTCTTTTATTTTCAAAAGTTTTAGTTGATTAGTTTTTTTTAACTGAAAAATCTCATGAATTCTTAATCAACAGTCAATTGATCATAACTGGCTTAAGAGAGTGGAAGTTAATGTGATGGTTTAGACACTAACTATGTTTAGAAAATTATAAAGTGAATTAAGGGATTCGACGAGAAGCGCCAGATACAATATAGTAATACACACTTTATATTAATACTTACTGCAGGTCCAATTATCGAATAAAAAATAAATCTGTAGCTTTTCTCCATAACTACTAAACTGATTTTCATGAATTTTAAGATCAAATGCTTAGGCCATCCTGGCAACTCGACATAACTATATGCCATTTCATAGCTAATAAAAGATATACTGAAGTATGAGCAAAATATCATTTGAGATCTTGAGTATCGAATACTATCTTATTAAACTGTTTCTTACGACTCCTAGATTTCTCTATCTCTCAGCACTTCATGCTTTCTTGGGTCCATCTTCTACATCCACCTGTTTCTTGATCCTTATTTTATTCTCATTGAAGTGCACTTTTAAGAGAGAACTATGTACTAGTACACCGTTGATATGTATTAAATATCCTGCCCATCTTAGTGTAGTTGCTATGATATAGTTTATTTTACATAAAGGAAGTTTCACATCAGATATTTTTGAAGTATAACTATTTGGAAATTATATACCATTATGTAATAATTTATTATTTTTTTTAATTTATGTCCATTGGCCACAGTTTATAATAAATGAAAAAGGACTATTAACTCAAATATAGAAGTAAATATTGTAATATTAGTGTCCATTCTAGGATTGTATTTGTTAAATACTAGAAAACTTATTGTTGTTACATTATATATTTAGAACATTGATAAATAAACATTTTAACACCTTCACTGGGGTAATGAAAAAAGTGGTTTCTTTTACTGTGCGTTATCTGGTTTATTTTACTGTGCGATAGTAGAACTTTCCTCTGATGCGGTATCGGTCCTCGGCGACCGATGAATTATTTCTATTAAATTCTTCCTGTAATTTTCGAATCACACTATAATCTGATTTTTATTATTTCAATTTGTTTCTTAGATATTTTTTAACTTACTGCATGAAATGGATTACTCTACAACAATCAGATCTACCTCAAATGATATTGGAAATTGTGCTATAAATAAAACAAAAAAACATGTCATTTATTAAATTTTATTTGATAAAAAAAGTATCAATTTACAAATTAAGTAATTCAAAATGTTCCTGTTTATTGTTAAAACATGGCAAACACATGCCTATGTTCTCCTGGGCATCCTTGACAAAAGCTGGTCGGTCACTTTAGTAACCTTGCTGTTCGCCTCACAGCTGCTTAGTGTAGAGCACAACTGCTTGTAACATTCTCTAAATATTTTTCTTTTCTTCTTACCAGGGCCTGTAGGTTTGATAAATGTGTGAGTAACCCTTTTAGCTATAGAAAGGTTTACCGGAAGGTTACTTACGTCAACAAGATCCCAATTAAAGTAATGTTCAATGAACATTCTTCTCCGTGTATACATCGCAAAAATTGCGAGAACATAGGGTTATAGGGTCGATGAAGAGAATGGATTTGTCTGACTTGGATATGACCCCTGGTAGCTCAGTGGTTAGAGCAATGCACTAGAGATGCAGACGATGCGGATTCGAATCCCGGCCAGGACAAATCTTTTCTCTTCAAAATAAAAATATTTAAAAATTTTTCTTTTCAAGTGCTAGTTCTACTAATTTTTCCTCATGCTTGTACATATATACAGCAACTAAGACAGATAATAATTAAAATAAAGTACAAGAGACACCAAGAACAACTGAGCTGATCTGAATGCAATTAAAGACTGGGATTAATTCCGAAGGTTTGACAGGAAGAGACAAGATTTGAAAGGTTTCAGCATTATATCAAATTACAGGACTAATTCAGAGATAATTCGTGTGCGGTGTAGGTCCTAAATCTTGTTTATAAGAAGGTATTAAAACATATTCGCTTGATAGAAATTTTTTTTTTTAACATTATTACCAAAGATATACCATCCGCACAGCAGTACAATTTCTTAAAAAATCCTGCCGCACCACGGGAAAGGCAAGCATCGGTCCCCGGGGACCGATGCCGCAGTGAAGGTGTTAATACTACATCACATATTCAAATAGCTTATGATTTTTTTGAAACTATTTGATTGAAATTAATTATTTCGAATTATTCATAAGTTATGTTTCTTTAATGATTATCAGTGCTTAACTTAAGAGTAAACATCTAGGAGGCATACAGAAAGTATATGAAATGACTCAGAGTTATTTTATTGAGATAGTTAATTACTCAATAGTTCATATTAGAAATTTAATCATTCACTGTTAAGCTTTAAAAAAACGAAACTTGTAATACTTGAATTAGTAATATCTTTCATATCACCAATGTCATCTTACATTATCATGTTGTCAATTACAACAATGGACTTATAAATTATTTTAATAACTTATCACTTTGGTTTGTACATGTTTTTTACCATATTAAGATCTTGGTTTTATAAAGGATTTTACTTATGAAAAAAGTTATGAAATCAAATTTATTTATATATTTTAAAAAGATTTTGTTTATATTACATTCTCTATATACAAATTTACAGGAAGAAATGTTATTTTGTCGACCTTTTTGTCCGTGTGAGTAACAAAAATGCTATAGCAATGTATAAGAAACTGGGATATGTTGTATATAGAACTGTGTTGGAGTATTACTCTGGAGATCCTGATGAAAACGCTTATGGTAAAATAACTTATTTACAATCTGTAACATAAAACAAAATAATAAATAGATTAAATTTTAATGTTTTTTTATTAGAAATTAAATATTTTAGGGTACATGTAAATAAAATATTCTAATTTTGAAGTTATTAGAAAAATTTAATTATAAATTCTAACTAGAATGTTCACATGACTGCTTTTCAAAAAAAAAATTAAGTAAAAAAGTTTTTGTGGGATATAGATAGTCTGGGGGTGCAGCCAAAAAAACACTAAATAAGACAAACCTATTTATTATAAGTGCCGACGTTTTGACCTATGTTGTAGGCCATCTTCAGGGCTGACTAGGCTTAGACTGCACCCCCAGAGTATCTATATCCCACATTAGATCTTCCAGTCAACAATTTTCCTCTCAAAAAAGTTTTTATTTGAACAGTAGTCATGTTTTCAGTAAATTTTCCTAATTTGTATAAAATATAATGGAAAACATTGTTAAGTATATATATATTTACGATTGATGTTATTTTACAATTTAGTTTTTATTTTACAGACATGAGAAAAGCATTAAGTCGTGATGTTGAAAAGAAATCGGTAATTCCTCTAGATCATCCTGTAAGGCCAGAAGATGTTGAGTGATCTCATTGTCGTTGTAATTTAATTAGAAGTTTTTATATTAAGCGTTTTTACAATCAAATAAAAATATTTTAAAAATTATTTTCTTTATATTTTTTCTACCCTTCCTTGTTGCAATTCAATGGGCACTTATTAAGGATAACAAATATCTAAAATATTTATTTTTTATCTTCTTCTGTGTAATGTTTATATTATACCTACTAATTTGAAATAGCACATGGGCAAAAAAGCATTTAAGGCAATGGTTCCCAACCGGTGGCGTAGTACAAAAACGGTCGGGAACCCCTGATTTAGGGTAACCTGTCTTAGATGAAGGTTGTTGGATGATGTAATTAAATGGGATTATGATTAATAATAGTGATGTTATTAAATAAATAATTTTTAGAATTAAATTAATTTGACAAAGATCATACTACCACACTTTTCTTCTTTGATGTCGATGCAACTGTATTATTTGAAAAAAAAATTGAGTTAATGTTCATAATTGTCAGAAATAAATACTGGAAATTAATTATTAAACTAACTTCCAATTTATGGTGAACAGTTGTTTGATTGCTTTCTAAAGCCCCTGTATTTCTTGCTCCTAGACTTCTCTATTGCTTTTTTAAGGATTCTCATCCAAGTGACTACCAAACATGGACAAATATAGTGCAAGAATGGTTTATAGGAGTCTGTTAAAAGAGTTTTCCAGATCATTTCTGCCAATCTAATAGAGATTGTGGGTGATACTTGATGGTATAATGAAGAAAAAGAGGGGGATAAAATTTCTAATAAACATATCTTATCTTTTTTTTTCATTAAGTAATTTTGTACAACTGAAAATTATTAAAATTTCTTCGACTAGAATGTAAAAGTAGTCTTTATTTGATCAATTGTTCGTTGATCAAAGAAAGTTCACTTGTAAAACTCCCTTATGTTTAAAAAAAAACAAGGAGGATTTTACAATCAAGAGATAAGTTTTTCTCTTCACTGATTAGCCTTTATATTTCTTTTACCACTCCTTATGTGGCAACATTTACTCGTGAGAGTATTGGTGCATCTAAATCTCATCATAATGACTTAAATAAATTCTCTCTTAGTAGAAACTGGTTTTTGTAGATTAATTGATTCTCACTGAACACTGTTCTGGTCTGTTTTCAATTTTTAGTGAATAACCTTCGGGCTCATAGAGCACTGAACTTTCTGAACTCAAGATGGTCATTTATAATGTGGGTTTAGTCACTTCCATATCTTATTATCACTGAACAAGTAGTCAATTGACAATCATTTTCAATAGGCTCTTGAATGGCAGAAATCTTAGCATCCATAAATCATAATACATATGTGGAAAAATTCCAACTAAAAACCTTAAGTCTCTAGTTTAGAGACTTAAGGTTTTTAGTTGGAATTTTTCCACTTATGTATTAACATTTATTTGATGTCTCTGTTGAGCGTTCCCTTTTTCAATCCATAAATCATCTTTGAATTTCGATCATGACTTTTGTTTTCAAATTTTTCTTTGATCCATATACACTCGATTCTGGTTATTGCAGAGTCCTCAAACTGTGCCTTCAACCATGTAAACATTTTCGAAGATTTATATTTGATTCAAAATAAACTATAATGAGAGCCGTATGCAGACTTTTTTCCCACGAGGAATTAAATAAATGGGAGTTGATCACTTATGTGTATTCTCTTCCAATTCAAATCCTTGGTCCAGCACAATAAAACAAGATCTTGCCTTTCCGATCTCTATAATCGTTCCCACAGCACCAAAGCATTCGATCGTTCCTTTCTCGTCCGCTCCACCAGTGTCGAACTCAATCCCTCCTAACATTCGTCATGCTCCCTCACTATCGTCATTTCCTTAGAATGAAATGTATTGAATAATTTATTTTGTTGATTAGTCATTTTAATTTTGTTTTTAAGAAGATATACATCATGTAAAGAAATTATTGCACGCTACGTCATGCATTTCACAGTTTTTATTGATTTATCTATTCTCTTTAATTGCTTAATATCTTGTCAGGATTCATACTTTTTATTTATTTATTGTTTATATATTTTTTATTATTATTGCTTTTTGTCAATTTTTATACGCTTTATGATTTGTATCATGTAATGTAGCCTTCTGGCCAGATGTATATTATGTTTATTTTTCTGATCATGATTGTTATTATAAAGGGACTTAGTCCCAGAATAAAGTTACTTTTCTATTTTATTCTATTCAGTTGCCAAAAGGAGCCTATGTATTAGACATCAGTATCTTTTATATCTCTTGTTAGATGGTATGACACTCGAGGTTCTGTGAGAACTTCTTTTAACCGGTGTCTATGTGCTAAAAGAACATTCATAAGTATACATGATTTTATAATCTTTTATTGGCAATGAAAAAGTTTTCATTCATTTGTGATAAGTTGGTAAATGGAAGTCATCATCATCATATTCTATCCTCATTAAATGCCTATGCAGTGGGAGGAGAAATTCTGCATAGCCTTCTCCAGCTCTGCTGCTCTACCACCAACTGTGCTCTTCTGCTCCAATGGAGTCCCCACTTCCCAAAATTCTTTCTCACCTCTTCCTCGTTTTTCCTCCACTTCAGCTGGTAGGCTTCGCAAGCAATCCTGTTAGGATCCATATACAGCAGGTTTCCAACCCATCTCAGTCTGTTTTCCTTTTTACTTTATTGGCTGGTTTAACTTTTAGGTTCGACCTGATGGTGGTGTTTCAGACTCAGTCTCGTCTTGTTTTTCCCTCAATCTTCCTGAGAAATCTCATTTCTCCTGATTGTATTCTAGATTGGTGCTTCTTTGTCAGCGCCCTTGATTCTGAAGGGTACGTGAGGATAGGAAGGAATGTTAGCTTAAATACGGCCACTTTTGTTTCCTTTTCTATTTTTCTTCGGATAAGAAATCCTCTCTTAACCGCTTCAGACATCCTGCCCACAGCACCGATTCGCTCGGTCACTTCCTAATCGATGTATCCTTTTTTGTTAGGTGCACTCCCAGGTATTCTAAGTTCTCCACTTGTTCCAGGACTTTATCTTTGACTCTAACGACCCTCACTATATAGTAAATGGGAGTATAAAGGGAAATATGTGTCCAACGAATTACAATGAAGCGGTTTTTTAAATGGAAGAACATAAAGGCCACATAAACTTCACTGTATTAACTGTAAGAATATTATTGATTGTTCCTTTATGTGAACTGATAAAAACTTCATGCAGATCAGAAAGACTACACAAAATATAAATAAAAGACATTAAGTATCATAACCAAATATTGGAAGAAGATCATAATGACCTATAGGGAGAATATTTATTACTTAGCTTCTTTACAGTTTTCATAACCTCCAAAACTTTTCTACTTATCCCCAGAGAACCATTGGTTGAAACAGTTTATTCTATGCAAGGCTTATATAACTAATTGCAAGTCCTTAAGTTTATTATGAATAGGTTAATCTTGATAACTATGAACTCACTTACCTAACACCACAAGTTAATTCACTCTTCATCATTTGTTTGGTTATCTGTTTCTTGCTTCTTTTTCCAAGCCTTTGCTTTTTCCAAAAGTTTGAGATTTGGCTTAACTGCTTCATCTTCAGGGAAAATATAATCATATACTTCTTCCCAACCTTCTTCGCTCTATTAGAAAAAAAAAATCAGTAACAAAGATAGCATTATTTTACTGAGGGCAATGGAGGAGTCCAGAAATTGATTTCCTGTAGAGGAAATTTTTTTTTTTGCAGATTTTTACAACCTTTGGTCATATGCCGAAACACAGAACAGTTTGTTGCCAATACTCTCGGTCTTCCAAATCTTCCAAATTGGTAGAGGAAATAAAATTAAAAATTAAATAAAAATCAACTTTCACAACCATTTGCATAAATGTTAAAGTAATTTATAGATATTGCATTATTTTTTAAATATCCAGTCTATCTTAAAGGATACAAATAAGCCTATCAGACATACTGATTTCTTAAAAGCTGCAATATCTATAAATTGCTTTAACATTGAATAAATTTATCAAAATATAATTTATATTTTACTTACTCCATCTGCACCAATAACAGCTTGTCTTCGTCGGACACGCCTGGGAAGTTTGGCTTCAACCTTCTTATAGCTTTCCTCGTCGCCATGAAGTTTCTCCATCTCTCTCCATGCTTCCAATAACAAAATTCTTTCCTCTTTTTCACCAGATTCTCGCAAAGCAGTATTACCTCTCTCGTAAATTCTCCTTGCCAACGAAATAGGTTCGATTCCCTCCTCCTGACTGTGGGACATCTCAAATTTAACGTAGCTCATCCAAACCTAAAAAATAAGCAAGTTTTTTTTTTTTAATAAATAGAATTCCTTATTGAACTAGCGTAAACTAGGGAAACAATATACATATCTAAATTTTTCATTATTGTTACTTTAATAATTTATTATGAACCTTGACATGGTGAGTTCTCTCTAGTAGCCTTTCATACATCTGCCTTGCATTCCTCGATTCACCAATGTTTATTTCAAAATCTATGTAAGCTTTCCAAAGAATTTCCGGCATATCAAGCCTTGGCTGGTTAACAGCTAGTTCATAAATAGCCCTGGCCCTTTCTGTATCACCTAACAGTGTTTCTAGTTCAGCAAACTAAAAAAAAAAAAAAATTTCCATCAGTTGACAAATTATTTTAATTGCCTTATTGTTGAAATAGTAATTTATTCTATAATAGAATCTGAGACTATCAGAGGGAGCAGTAATAAATGTGGTGTTGCAGTAAAAAACTCTGTATCAATTTCATAGGTTGTCGCTTCAATTTAAGTTTTAACTTTCATTGGTTTCCTTTTTAATAGTCTCAAAAATTATCAATAAATAATCATGAGTTTTAGTATGAAAAAAATAGTGTAATTATGAGAAATCGTGAACATTTCATCAAGAAATAAATGCTTCAACTAACATTTCGAAATATAGATGATAATATAGCCTTACAGTATGTGTAACTCAGTTCTTTAATCCAAAAGTTAAAGCATGTTGTGACCTAACTTGAAGCATCAACCAGGGGAATTGATACCAAAAATCCATATCCCTCATATGGATATGAGGATGTGCAAATTTAAATATAAAATTATTATCAAATAATTTTTTCTCACTCTTAAACCCATTACATTTTTATTTTGTTTTTTTGATAAGTAGCAGCAAGTTCAGAGTTGAGAAGAACATCAGAAGAAAAAGAAAAAACGAGAAGAAAATAAGCGAATAATTTTTAATAGTTTTTGGTTGATTCATCTCTCAAGATATCATATTTTTATCTTCTCAAACCTCTTTTTCTCAACTAAGTATCAGGTCAAATAATGTCATTTGGAATAATATTTATTGTATTTTTATTATTTTTATTTAGTAGTGTTTTGTAAATTAATAAAAAAAAACTCAAATTCCAGGAAGAAATTCTAATGATTAATTTAATAGAATTAAATTTATTTACCAATAATTAAGTAGAAGTAATGCAACAACGATTAAACAAGACAAAATATTAAAAATTATAAATGAAAAAATACTGCCATCTAAATTATAAAGTATAAAAATAAAAAGCAACAAGTAGTATTCATGGGCATTTTTGCAGATTTTAAATATAAAATGTATCATCATTTGTCATTAAATAGCTTAGGAAACCCAGACTAATATTAGTTCTTATCTACAAATAGAAATATTTTAAGAGGGATATGCCAAAAAGCTACTTATAAAAAAAACATAATGGAAAAAAAAGTATGATGGAAAACATATGCAATAATAGAAATAAATATTTTCGAACTGTTCTTATTGCACCTGATAACTAAACTTATCCATGTTATTCAAAGTATCGATATTTATGGAAAATCTATAGTATCTAAAATATAAACCTACCCTCATCCATGTAATGCAGTTTTCAGGACCATGCTCCAAAAATTTTTGATATAAAGTTCTACATCTATCGAATTCCCTCAGTTGTATCTCAAGATCTATATAACCTCGGTAGAGTTTATCTCTAGGGCAGACTCCTAAAGCCATTCCCTACGAGTAAAGTTTTTCAATATTATACAAAAGCATTTCCAAATAATATAAATTAATTAAAAATAATAATACAATTACAAACCAGTGTTTTACGTGCTGTTGAAAGATTTTTATGTCTGATTTCAAACTGAGCATATAAGAGCCATATTTTACTAAATGTGAATGTTTTATGTGGTATAATATCGAGGCACGTCCTATAAATTTGCCTTGTTCTATCTTCATCTTCTGCTTCAAGCTCTTCATACAGGGCGTAATTGATCCACAGATAAATATAACGCCTCCACATATCTTTTTCCTTCAAAATGTAATTGCATAGTTGGTAAATAAATTAAATACAATAATTTAGATATATTGATTAAATTTAAGAAATATGTTAAATTTATAAATATTTAAATTACCCTTGATGGTGGAATGTTCGCAATAGCCCTCTCATACATTTCCCTTATCGTATCTACATTGCCCTCTTCTTCAACAAGCCTCAGCAAGTCAAACCAAGCATCGTAATTGATCGGATTTGTTCTTACTTCCTAAAAAAAAAATTAACTGCAAATAATTTTAAGTATAAATTATTTTCGTAATAATCTGCAACAATGAACCTTAATAAATTTGTTTGTTGTATTTCCTCTGACAATCAGGAAACTATAATTTCGAAGAAAGTTAAGGGGGGAGGGCAATCTACCGAGTAAATAAATAATTATGTTAAAATAGTAAGAATGGATTAAAAAAAAAAATTTGTTTTATTAGAATTAAAATGAATTTAAAAATTAATTTACAGGAAATTCAGAAATTTACTAATAAATAGGACAAAGCTAGTAGTAAAAGAAACTTTTTAACTCACATTCGAAATTTAGACTTCTGATTCATTAATAATTTCACAGAGTAATTTCATTGAACGTTCATTGTGTTTAGCAATGTAATCTGATAGAAAATGCTAAATTTTCTGAACAGAATAATATTTAAAAAGCCGTACAAAATTTGTTATTTTCTCAAAATAGTCTTTATTTACAAGTTGCTTCCAGGTATAATTTTAAAATTTGGGTTATAGTAATGTTGTATCATGAGCAATTGCAAATGCAACTAATCAATCATCGCTTGCTTTTTAAATTCTTCTCCAACTTATCAATATTTGATTAGAACTTCGTCACTTTCTTTGGATAAATGAATAGAGCCTAGGAAGAGTTCTGTTCAACTTACTGCATATTCAAACATATATTCATGCATATTTCCGGGTTTGAAGAGCAAATTTCTAATTTTAAAGGTAACAGAACATTTCTAAGAATTATAAGAGGTTTATTTAATATGCAAAATTTTTTTTTTTAAATAAGGTTTCTAACAATTATTTTTATAAACTCCATTAGAATAAGTTAGTAGGAGCAGAGGTTCAAAAATAAAATATCAGGGATCCAGACCAAATACAAATAAACACTTCAATGACTACAAACTTAACCCACAAATAGCTTTTCCATATAAAGCAATCAAACTGAAATATAAAGTATTCTGTACTAATATTTTAACATATTCCTGTATTTAATCACTTACAACCACCATGGTCCCTATTTAAAATATAAGAAGAAGATTACTGTAAAATGTACTCAGAGATAATACATGAGCTATTACACAACAGACTAACCTCCCACAGCACCTTCACATCTTGCTAAGCGAAAAACGCAGAGCAAGATCGAAGTGGCACAGGACTCGTTACCCATCAGATAAAACGTATTACACCCTATGAATGAAACTATCTATAGTAAAAATGATCCCAAAATCCAAAAAGCCTCCAGAACTCCCATCCTCTTATCTCCCTCTTACCCATATTGAGCAAGATCCTCGAAAAACTCATTCTAAAACGTCTGTATCCCATCCTAGATAGTAACCACATAATCCCAGACCACCAGTTTGGTTTCTGAACATCCCATTCCACTATCCAGCAATGTCATCATATGGTGGATGTTGTTTCCTCTGCATTGGAGTGTAGATTGTACTGCACGGGAGCCTTTCTCGATGTAGAACAGGCTTTTGATCGAGTCTGGCACCCAGGTCTCCTTTACAAAATCCGATAATTCCTTCCTCCTACATACTTTTTAATCATTTGCTCCTTTCTAACTGGCAGAACATTTAAAGTAAGTCATAAAGGTTCCTACTCGTACGTCTATTCCTAGTCTGCTGGTATTCCTCAAGGTAGCATCCTCGGTCCTATCCTCTATACAGTATATAGATTCATTCCTCTATACAGTATATATACATTCCAACCCATCATAACAACTTCATCTCCACGTATGGTGATGACACATGTGTGTTATCAGTTAATAACGACCCATATATTGCATCCCAATCCCTTCAATCACATTTATCAAGGGTCGAAGAATGCTGTCGGAATTGGGGAATTAAAATCAATTCTAACAACTCCCATCAAATTGCCTTTACCCTTCGCCGAAAACCAATGACTTCCTGCCCTACTGTATCCTTCAATAGTACTCCACTTATCCCTGTTGAACAGATTCCCTACCTAGAACTCAACTTAGACAAACGTCTTACTTGGAACCCTCACACAAGACTGGAAAGATAAGAAACAGCTAGACGCTTCCGACTACTTCAACACATACTAGAGAAACGCTCAAAGCTTCAGATCAATTACAAAAGACTTATTTATGTGACTGTTGTAAGACCTATATGGACTTACGGAATTGAACTATGAAGCTCCACAAAACCATTGAATTCCTCTCGTATTCAATCCTTGCAATCCAAAATCCTTCGCAAAATCCTAAACGCTCCTTATTTTGTCACAAATAAAACCATCCATAACTCAGCCGAGGACGGTCCCAAGCCCGTCTGAGAAAGGAGGAGGAGGAGGAGGAAGAGGAGAAACACCTCGTTAAAAAACCTTGGTCCAGCTGGCCCGGCTGGTAGTACCATGCGAGGGCCCCTGCCTAGGGTTACAGGTTACAACCGGCCAATGGTCTCGAGGGCGGAAGAGAATCAAGCATTCCAACGACGAAGAGAGCAGAAGAGCCAGACCCCCACTGTCTTATGGGTAGGAGGTGGACTCCAAAGACTAAAGGGAACAAACCCTGAATACAAAAAGTACGCTGAAGCCGGCGATGTCTGACCGAAAGGTGCATATAGTCATGGTAAGACCAAAAAACAAGACATCAAGCACAGCACTTCCTATATGGCTGTCTCTAAATTTGGAAGTATGGATACAGGTGTTACTCTTGGGGATCCCCGCCAAGCAAGCAGAGCACCTGGCCCTACTCGGAAGCGACTGGTGGATATAAACCAAAAAATAAAAGTTCTATGATAGATCGCCGATGCAATGCCAAAAATAGAAATGCTGAAAAATAGAATAAACCACTTCGGATATTACAGTGGAATGCAGAAGGAATAATGAACAAGAAAGTAATGCTAGCAAAAAGATTATCTGAAGAAAACATAGATATTGCCTGCATTCAAGAAACTCACCTCAATGAAAAGCTTCGCTTTAGTGTAAGAGGTTACCAAGTCTTCCGACTAAATAGATTGGGTAGGAGCAACGGTGGGGTCATGATAATGGTTAAAAATACAATACCAGCAAAGGAATTCCCTTTGAGGTTGAATGGTGAAGCTGAGATCATGGGAGTAGATCTTCAAATAAAAGAAAAAAAGGTGAAACTTTATAATTATTACTGCCCAAATGACAAGGGCTTATCCTTGGATGTAATGGATATCCCAGAAAATGATTGTATAGTTGTTGGTGATTTCAATGCTCACTCACCCTCATGGGGATATGATGCAATGGATGCGAGAGGAGATGAATTGGAAATATGGTAAGCAAATAGCTCACTGCAAATTCTAAATAAACCACAGGACCCACCAACCTTCCACTCCAGGATGTGTATCACTGCAAACTGCTGCTATAGGGAGCAAGAGACAAGCACACTCCCTAGATGGAACTATAAAAGGGCTAATTGGGAAAAATACAAAATTCTATCCGATGAATATACAGCAAAGATAAATCTCTCATTGAAGAAGCTTGAAGTATCTGTCCAAACCTTTACAAAACCACTCCTCAAAGCAGCAGAAGAGAGTATACCCAGGGGAGCTAGGAAAAATTATAAGCCCTACTGGACCCCAGAAATTGAACAGATAGAAGAGACTCTTGGTGAAGCAAGAGATAGGTCTGAAAATGAACCCTCAGTCGGGAACAATATAAAATTTAAAAAAAACCATAGCCAAACTTAAACACGCAATCCAATCCTCTAAAAGGAATACATGGAGAAGGAAAACAGAAGAGTTAAACATGGACAAAAGTGGAACAAAACTGTGGAAACTGGCCAAAAACCTTGCAGGAGATCAACAAAAATATGACCCAATAAAGATTGAGCATGAGGGCAAACTTACCACTGGAAAAGCGGCAGCAGACCTCTTGCTGGAACATATAAGTGCCAAGGGCAATACAAAAGTGAATTGTATCAGGGAGAAATTCATTAAGAAAGATCTAAAAAATGAAATAAAAAGGGCAATGCGAGAGACAAATGTATTAGATACTCCCTTTAACATAGCAGAACTAAAAGAAGCCATAACCTCTCTCAAAACAAACAGTACTCCAGGAAACGACAGCATAACTAACGAGCTGATCATATATTGTGGAGAAAAAACAAGATTGAAAATCCTAAATATATTTAATATCAGCTGAAAAACAAGTACATTCCCTTAAAGTTGGAAAGAAGCTGCGCTCATCTCAATACACAAAACTGGAAAACCTAAAGAAAATGTAAATGGCTACAGACCAATCAGCCTTTTAAGCTGTCTGGGCAAACTTCTAGAAAGGACGGTCAATAACAGACTAATGTGGTACCTGGAATCTAATAAGAAACTAATCCCTAAACAAGCCGGCTTCAGGAAAAACAGATCCACCGAGGACCAGGTAGCGTGTACGCAAGACATAGAGAATGGTTTCCAAAGGGGTGAGCATCCAGTCGCAGTATGGACTGACCTTGAAAAGGCATTTGACAAAGTATGGAATGAAGGCCAACTCCTTAAGGTTGCTGAGAGTGGAATAAGAGGAAGAGCACTAATTTGGCTAAATAGTTACCTCCATAAAAGAAAAGTCAGAGTGTTTGTACACACAAAAAAAAGCCGATGTAAGGTAATTAAAAATGGTGTACCACAAGGGGGAGTAATAACCCCAACATTGTTTCTTATATATATCAACGATATTATTAAAGACCTGCATCATGGAGTGAAGGCATCACAGACGACGTTGTTATGTGGAACAAGCCAGACTCAATTGGCTCTAAAAGGTACAGACTCCAACATGCACTGATAAATATCCACTCATGGACGGAAGAATGGGGAATGAAGATGAATACAACCAAAACAACCTACGCCATCTTCAGTCTCTCCACTAGCATTCCAAACACAGTTGATCTCCTAATAGGTGATCAAACCATTACAAAGACCGAAAACCCCAGCTACCTTGGAATAACAATGGATCCTCGACTCACCTAGAAAAAACACTTAGAACAATGTGCACAAAAAGGTTTTGTCTTATGAAAAAAATCACTGACTCAAACTGGGGAGCTGACCAAAAAACCCTCCAAAAACTATATACAGGCTATGTCAGACCAATATGGCATTACCAGCTGGAGCAACCTCAAACCTTCAAAAGATCAACTGCGTTCAAAATCAAGGCCTAAGAATAATCACAGGTGCAATGAAGTCAACTCCCCACATCCAAGATGGAATCCATTACAGGCATACAAGCAATAGAGGACCGGAGAGACTTAAAATATTTGAATGCGAAAGCCCTGTGTGTATCAAACCACCCATTTAAAGAAAGAATAAGAAAGGGCTATTCCAGCAGACTCAAAAGGCTGAGTGCCAAACATAAAACAAAAACACTGCTGGATAAGCTACAACTAAAAGAAATTGTGCCCAAAATGCCCGATAAAGCTGCATTGGCTCCGCTTTGGGAGAGGCACCCGTGTCCTATTGTGAGCTCCAGCATCCCAGGAATCACCGGGAAGGCTGACACGGTGATATGAATCGCCATATCTGAGAGCATTCGCCCTGGAACACATAGGAAAGGACTACCCAGAGAAGGAATGGGCTCGAATTTATACAGATGAGTCAGCTTCAGACGCCGTGAAGGATGGAGGTGCTGGAATATACATTGAGCTCCCAGATGGTAGCAGGCTCGAGAAATCCCTCCCACAGGGAAAATATACACCAACTACCGAGCAGAGCAGGAGGCAATAATAGAAGGAATAAAATTAATCCCATCACTCCCAAAACATAAGAGGCCCAAAATAGTCTTCCTAACATGCCTCAGTTATCAGATCTTTGCAATCCAATTGGGGACAAAATTATTGCAGACTCGCAGTGGAACTTAGAAATCTAGTGAAGGCCAGCGAGATCCTAGTTTTGCAATGGATCCCTGCTCACTGTGGATTAAGTGGGAATGAAAGAGGGGACAAACTAGCTAAGGCCGGAGCTCTCCTCCCACAAAGCAATGCTCCACTCACACATTTAAAGAGGTGAAAACAATAAACAAAGCCGCTATAAATAGCAGATGGAAACCACCAACATAAAAACCACAAGGATGCATATCACAAACTCAATAGAAAGGAACAAGTTGTAATCTTCAGACTACGAACAAACCATAATAGAAATATACTCCCACCTCTTCAAGAAACTCAAAATAAGAACAAGCCCCCTGTGCGCTTGTGGTGAAGAAGATAAGACAGCTGAGCACATCCTGCAAAACTGCAAATTACTCGAAGAGGCACGAAATCGGATTTGGCCTGAACCAACAGTGCTGGAGACCAAGCTCTATGGGACCCTGGATGACCTCAGGAGGACCACTGATTTCCTGGCTTTATCACCGGACATAGCCATATGATGGGAAGAACGAAAGAAGAAGAAACCATCCATAATGACCTTAACGTTCCATATGTTACCGATTTAGCCCATTCCAGATACCTATCATTCCACAATAAACTCCAGGCCCAATCAAACCCACTAGTTTCCATCCTTGCATCCAATTCCATCCTGGACAATCCTCCTAGACGTCTGAAGAGAAGATGGCCTCGGCCCCTTCTATTATAGAAATGTTATTAGAGTGCTGCCAATGGGTAGTGCCTCTTCATGTCCTGTCATGTATTTATTTATTCATATAGCCTTTGTACTAGATGTATATATTACAGTAGTACAATTCAATAAAATAATTTAAAAAAAAAAAATCTTTGATAAAAAAAGTTTCATGTTTAATGTAATAAAAACCATGAACTAATGTAATCTATAGAAAAGGATTAAATATTAAACAAGACAAATTTATAAACTATATATAATGTAACTTCTAAAATATTGTTTAAAAATAGTTTACCTCCAAATATTGGTACTTCCTTTTGCTCACAATTACATCCTCAATTCCAGTCCTATCTCCATACTTTTTTTCATGAATAGTGTAAGCCTTGTATATTTCAGCAGTACGTTCTTTGGGAAGATGATCGAGAGCATATTTATAAATGACTCTTGCTCTATCATGCTGAATAAATAAACAAACAATTAGAAATTTGAATCATAATAATAAGTTAATATTGAAATATAACCTGCTGAAACAAGAAAAGACAACCTCAAATAATTTTTCAAAATTATTTTTTGTAATGGAGTGATAAATCATACTCAATTGTTATATCATAAGTCATTCGCTCATTTAAGGCAATATTAACCACAATGAGAAAATATTGGGTCATTTCATATGAAATGTCTGTTTTTATTATTTCTAAAATTCAAAGTGGAATTAGTAGACTTCTGTTGTTTACTACATTTATATTTACAGATTGTAGTGAGATGTTATTGATCTTCTCTTTTCCGATAATAATAACTATTACTACAATGGAACAAACATTGTTTAGTATACCATCAAATATGACCATGGAATCCATGTATTTCTTTAATGAGTTTAAACTTGGACACTCGGCAGCACAAGCTGTAAGAAACAATAGCATCACATTCAGAGAAGGGTGGGATAAACAGACCATTGGCCCAAGGTATGAGAAATTTTCAGGAGGTGACAGAGATTAATTCATTTCTCCATTCTACCTAATGATGAAAACAATCACAACCACATCGTACGGCAGGGATATTGACATAATGCAACAATATTCAGAAGGCTTAATAGGCTAAACGGAAACAATGCCAGACCCCATGTTTCACGACAGTCATTGAAGGAACTAAATGAGCTGGGTTACGAAACACCCAGACTCATCCCCAACAAATTTCCGTACATTCGGAAATTCGGGCAACTTCCTTAACGGTAAAGTTTTTAAAAATGATTTTCAAGTCAAAAACGTATTTTCAGACGTTATTTCATCACAAAACTCCGAATTTTACCAAATTGAAAATTTGATAACACATTGGGAAAAATGTATAGTAAATTAGGGTAAATAATGTAAATGAATAAAAATGTTTTGATCCCATGAAATAATCTTTCCTTTGAAAACAGACATTTCATATGAAAGGACCCAATTTATTATGTGCCATTTTTGCAATTATAATATTTTGACTTCCATATTGTTGATTGGTAATGGCGGCATTTATTAAAGTTAATTCAAATTTTTAGGTAGAATTCCATCTACTATAAGAAGAGCATTGAAATAATGAGCTATGTGAACAAGTGAGATGTCATGAAAAATAACTTGTATTTTTCTTTTATTTCTAAAAACATTCCACAGTAAAACACTGATGAACTTCTATTTACATTTACAAACAGATAATCTGATGAACTGTTTACTAATGTTAACAACAAATGTATTTATTTATATAGTTAGTATCTCCCCTGAGAGGTATTAACTCTTATTTACATTGGTGAATTATACATCATTTCACATCACTTGTGTTTCTATCTCTAAATGTGCCAAGTTAAATACAGATGGAATTGAATTTGCCTGCAGATAAGTTAAGTGTTAATATAAGTTAATATAAACAATAATAAAATAATATGCGGATAAGTTTTAGATAAGCAAGAACTGTTATCAAAATAAACATACCATTAATTGATATGGTATGTTTATATTGATACAATATAAAAATTCCATTATAAACAAGGACTTTAAAAATTCCAATTTCAACACTTCAGGGAGGATTTAAATTTAAAATTCATAAGAAAAATAATATTTAAAAATTTATATTGATGTAATAATAATGACCCACAATTATCAGTTATAAGAAATAAACCCAAACAATAAGTTCTGCCCAGAACAAAAGCAGTGATAAAAATTTTGTAGCAAGAAAAATTAAAGAATCTAAATATTCATGCCTTAACTTATGAAACAGAGTGATAGTGATTGAAATAGCCATGAAGTTGTACACAATCAAAGTACAATGCAATCATTAAAAGTTCACAAATACTGCAATGACAAGGAAACCCATTAAGTATGACAGTACGTGAAAAAAAGAAATAATGTTCTTTAAAACTGTAGTAAAATTTTTTTGAAACTCTTATATTGAAATCAAAATAACAAGAGTATGTCAGTCAATCTTATTACTATTTTTGGTCTTTCACCTAAACTGTGAATTCTATTGAAAAAGTTGTAGTATATTAATTTAAATAGCATTAAATGGTACCACAAAATAATAGTTTGGTGAAGTGGTGAGGGGAAAATGGAAAACCACAACCAAATACAATATGTTTTGTGAAAACAGAGATAGAGTACTATATATATGTCAGCAGTTTGGAAAACAAGTACTAAATGGAGAATGAGACAAATTCTTTGTTCATTAAGGTGAAAGATACACAAACCAGGAAAAGGACTCTCAAGAAAGTGATAATCTCCTAGCTAGTCTCCTGCTATTAGCATCTCTGAAAAATAGAGAAATATTTATTTTCAGATACATATTTTGTATCTTCCCCATCTTCAAAAAAGTATTAATAATAAAAATTTACTCAGTTCCAGAGCAAATTAAGTAAAGACTATAAATTAACAATTTTAAAGAATGTTAAATTTTGTTCAAATTTAGTAAGTAATAGTTTTGAAAATATTAATAAACAGACATGTAAAAATCTGCAAAAATGACATGAAAATTAAAAGAGTAATATATTTGTCCTTCCTAATTAGATACGATTTATTTTAAGCTCTCAAAAAACTAAAGACAGCCCATATGATAAAATAAAATAAAATTTTTTTGTCCAAACTAAGGAGGAACAAAAAAAATCATTACTACATTTTTTGAAAACCAAAATATTTCTATTGGACAAATATGCCTATTGGTGGAGATTGCTCAATTTCATGAGGTACAATTGCTCTCTATAATTTCTTGTGTTCAATGGACAAAGATTTTGATGTTCAATCATTTTTGTTATATCAACCAATCTGCAGTAGCAAGTACTCCATTTCCGTTTTTGACAAAACCATCATATTTGACCGCACTACTTTATCGAAGTTGTATTTTTTTTGGACTTTTAGTATCTTAGATTCTTTAAAAATACCATAATTTTTTCAATATAATCCACCTTTTATATTCAGGTGAAAAAATAGGCAACTTTAGGTGAAAAACAAAAATAATGCTAGGATGTAAATTTTTTTTCTGCCATTTACAAGTAGCATTATAAGGTTGACATACTCTTAGTTTTTTAAAGTCAATACTAAAAGAATTGAAAAATTTCTTCAAATAATGAACTCTTTTTTTTTTGCACGAGCTATCGAACTAATTGGAGGAGTTTTGAGTCATCTATCTGAAGAATAACTGAAATATTCTAACAAAGATAGGTTTCTAGAACATTATTTTGAAACCTAGCCAAATTGAAAATTAATATTCCTAGACTATTAAAGACTTTCTAAAACCCATAATAATACATTTTGTGTAAATGTATGCTTGACTTTATTTATTTTATTTTTCATTCATATATCATTTCATTCTTTGATACAAAAAGAGTAAAGCGGCCAAAAGGTGATAAGAGAACTCACTTTCTCCTGCATCCCTTCAAGACCTCATCATCATGCTTAAACTATTTGTTTTAGAAGAAAATCTAAAAGTAGGTCAAAACATTTGATCATCAATCAATATATTTTTAGTTAAGATTTGATTCACCTCTCTTTGTCCTTCTTCAAATTTGGCAAAAGCGATGTATAGACGTTCATCCATAATATCCTCTCCAAAAAACTCTACTGCTCTTTCATAAACTTTCCTAGCACCAGAAATGAATCCATGTCTTTCTTCAAAACTAAAATAAAACATTACGTATATGCTTAGTCATGGAATAATGAATAGAATAAAATTATATTATAGCCGTATGACAAAAAAAAAAAAAAAAAAAAAAAAAAGAAGCAAAATACAGGGAACTAAGTTGATATACCTATGATAAATACCTAATGATTTATATCCATCTCCTGTAGTATGGATGTCATAAGTTATATTATAAAAATTAAATCAATTAATAAATTCCAATTTTTTTTTTTTAAATCAGAAATATTATATACCTACCTCGCAAATCTTTTCCAATTTTGAACATCGGGATGAACCATAACAAATTTAGTGTATATTTCTCTAGCTCTTTCAATTTCTTTATAACGCAATTCGAATTTGATATATGTAAGCCAAGCTTGTTCTTCTGGTTCCCATTCCATCCATCTTTCGAAGACTTGCCTGCAACCTATATACAATATTGAATGAATTGTATTAACTTTTCCAAAATAGTATTTATATAATAAAAGTTGTTAAAATTCTAAATATAACTTATAATAACGAATAAATGTTACTTGAGCAGTTATAAAAGATAATATAACTAGTGTTATGGCTATTAATTGGTTGGAAATGGATCCACAAAAATGATTAAAAATTGAAATTTTTATGAAAAACTAAATTGAATATTATTTTATCTGATAATGATAAGGTACTCATTTATTTAGGGTTGATTAGTTGCAGGGAAGGTCAGTCAAACTAGAGATACCTGATATATCCACTAATGCTTTTATTCCACAAGAACAGTTGGGCCCAAGGCTAGATTTAAATACTGATTCAAACAAATAAAATACAAAATTTTTTATTAAAAAAGCTTCAAAAGAAGATATTTTTTTAAAAACTATCAATGAAAAACCCAAGCCAGTTTTATTTAGTTATTCACTGTTAGAAAGCAAGAAATTTTTTTGGTGACTATTAAAACTGAGGTGCTTACCAGCAATGTTCCCAAGCATTTCTTCCATGTATGTATATTTATACCAAAATTGATTTGCTCTTGGGAGTATTGTGACAGCTCTGTCCCAGAGATTCCTTGCATGATTGATTTGACGGTTCCTCATTTCCATTTCAGTGTATTTTAACCAGAGGGTGATGTTCCGATGATCGACATCGAGAGCTCTTTCGTAGATCGATCGAGATCTATCGACCTGCCTTTGACTCTCTTCCCACTGAGCATACTTGATCCAGTTACTAATTACCATTCTGTTTTTTCTGATATTATCCTCAAAAGCTTTTCTTTTCCGATGTTGGTAATCAGCTAATTCTTCAGGATCAGAGATTTTTTGTTTTGGAGGCTAAAAAACATATAGAACAAATAATGAATATCTAAACTTATTAAAAACTACTCCAAACAAATATATACTGAGATCCTTTCAATGGATAAAATCCTTCTTAGTTATGTAAGTAAACAAAATAAAATTTACATTTAATAAAAAAAAAAAATATATATGTAGAATAACATTTGAACATACAGATGAACTACGAATTGTTTTAACAAATATTCAACTACATTTGCCATTTAAGAATTTAAAACTGTAAAATATTAGAGTTGTTTAGTCCGACCACAAAGTACGAAACGGGTATAAAAGAATGAAGAGCCAATGTAAGGGTTGAGAACTGGAGGATTATCAATTGATTCATCCACATTAGTAAACATTCTTTTAGTTCTCTTCTTTTATGTAATAATTCTAAATTAGCCTAAATTGTGATTTAAATAATTTTTTTTAGGTGATAACATTATACAAATGATAAATAATTCAAACTCTTCCCCTCGTATACTACGCAAAGATGCGAGAACGCGGGGAATTAGGATTAGTGAAAAGAAAAGATATGACCACGACCGAGAAGCGTGCTTCATTGGGGCCCAGGATAGCTCAAATGGTAGAGTCCCAGACTAGTGATCTGGAAGACCTGGGTTCGAGCCCTGGTCCTGGACATATCTTTTCTTTTCAAATAAAAATATTTATAAATAATTTTTAATTGACTTAGCCTTTTCTTTAACCAAAGTTCAGTTATTACAAAAGGTGAGACAGAAATGAGCTTAAGAGGATTGGTCTGAGTGTAGGGACATTGCTTATTCACATATGGGCCATTTTTTTTTTTATAAATTGATACATAATATATAAGTAACATTTTATAAAAAATATTTAAAGTGACATGAAAATTGAGTAATTAATACTTACAGGAGGAACTATTTCCAAGTCTCTTTCCTTTGCTTCTCGCAAAAGCTGTTCTGCTGTAATTTGGATCTCAGCAGGAGCTTTGTTTTTAACCTGAAACAATACAATTATCATTAATTCTTTTTTTAATATTTATTTATTTATTTATTTTTTATAAAGGTTTGAACCACCAAAATATATCAGACTTTAAGGCAATGTTATTTTTATCATTTTTTTTTTTTTAATGGTAACACTTTACCTATCTTTTGAAAAGATTATTTGCTATGATTCAAATGAAAATTCTTAAAATATTGAAGCTTCAGAAAAGTAAAAAATCAGGGATTAAAAATATATCATATTAAAATAAATATACTGTTACAAAAATAACATAAATCAAACCGAACTTTGGAGGAAACATCTCTCATCTAATACTTCATCATGTTTAATGGCATACGGAACATGACTTAACATCACAAATGAAAAACATTGAGTTAGCAAGAAAGTAATTCATTGTATTGTAGAATAACAGTCTAAATGATTAAAATGAATAAACTTTTATTAATTACAATATAGATTTTCTTTTCCAGCTTCTTTCTATCTCTATCAACAAAATCTATGAGCTTTCTACATAAAGCTCTTTAAATTTTCATTTGATTTCATAAATTTTCACAATAAATGTAGGAAAAAATTCCGATGAAAAGATAATTTTTTATGCACATAATTCCGAAAATTGCCATTTTGTGGTATATTTTTTAAATCAAATGAAAAGCAATTAATTTGTTTTAAAAGAATAATTGAAAATGTATAATCAGTCTGACAGACCAAAAATGTTTAATAAACAGAATTTCCATACTGTGATTATTTAAAATATTATCAAATTGCAAAGAAGATGAGATGTGTGTGGTGCAGAGAATATTTCAAACAATGATTACGCGTTTCTTTGAAATGGTTCATTCTTAAGAAATATGGGAAAGTTGTGAGATGTGTGATATAATGTTGCACTAGATCTTTAAGTTTAATTTTTAATAAATGGATTAATTTTGAAAGTAGATTTATGACTATTTTTAGATTTTTGTGTTAATCTAATCATGGGTTTTTACTGTGAATTCCTCAATCGCTCATTTAATAAAATCAAATAAAATATTGTCTGAAGGTAATAAAGGATGAAAAATTAAATGATGATAAAGTGATGTTTTAGCAAAGACGAGGCTTTTATCCTTATCTACAAGCACTCTATAATGAAACCATGGAGGACAATGGACCTCCAAGACAAAAATTTTTAGCAAAGCACTCTACAAATTTAAATTTCAGAATAGGACACTTTGAGGATATTAAAAATTAACTAGTAATTATAGATAGTTGTTAAAAACATTATATTAAAAGTTCAGGGTATTCTGGAAGTGTCCTATACCCCAGAGTAACATTTTTATATGTGTATACAATTTCTTAACAGAGGAAGAAATATATAAACAAAACTTAATATCTCAAAACCAATACAAAAATGTATTTCATCTAAGAATATTTAGGAAATATAAGCATTTGATATATTAAGTTAAAACTCAATAAATACATTAATTAAGAATAATAGCATGACTAACCTTGGCCACTTTAGGCATTTTCTGAGGTTTCTCCATTTTTCACAGATATTATATTTTGACCTGTCTAAAAAGTAGATGAAATAAAGTTAGAAATAAAATAGGGAAAGAAAATTAAAAGAGGTAACCTCAACACCAGGACAAATACATAACCTGGTGCGTGTCTTTGAAACGGTTGTATATGAAACCATGGGGGAGGTAACGGATAAAGTAAACAACTAAAAGTGGTTGAACAGCTGACCGATGTTCCCTGTTCCAACACCTGTGACCGATGTCCCAAACATTTTTGGAAATTTAATCTCGAAATGCTAGTTCGTAAACTGTGTTATTTCTGTTTTGGCTTCCGTGTACTTTATTCAATCAATTTATCTCGTTAAAAATGGTTTATGAAGGAGAAAACAACACATTCCACAATGGATTGGTAGTTTATTTAACTTTACATATTCTGTATTTTATTTTTTAAATTCTAACTTCTTAGAGTTGTTGCCATTTTTCAATAATTTATCTTTGGACATATTTATATTGTTGATTTTCTTGTTTAATTAGTTATAATTTTCAAAAACATTGTTTGCTTTGTGTATTGTTTCTGTCTCGAGGTGTGTATTTTTTTTATTTTAAAAAGTTTATTATAATTATGAATCTTTATAAGAAAGACAACAATTATAAAAAGTCCAGCAGCAGCAACCAGTTGTAAATTTTTACCAGCCCTCATTGTTATACAAAATAATTTATTCATTTTTATAATAGATAACTGAATATATAGCAGTGTTGAAAATAGTTGAAACAGTCAAAGAATTTAATTAATTGTGTAAAATTCATTGTCTGCAATAAAATAAACTATATGCTGTTATATTTATAAGGAAATGATTGACTTTATGTATCTTGAACAATGTTGAAAATGGTCGAGGGGTGCAGTCAATAAATTTTACATAAATTAGTTAAAACTTTATTGTGTGTCAACATTTCGGCCTCGAGTCTAAATGAGTTTGAAAATATATTTTACAAGCTAGTAATTTCAAATCAGATATTCCTTGAAAGATCATACTTAAATAGTTTTGTAATTAATGTCTAACTTACTTCATTTTGACATTCACCACTATTATGTCATTCATTGTATATTATAAAATTATTTCCCCTTGTAATTTTAATAGATTTTATTTCACTCTTGTAATTTTTTCATTTCCCATCATTGTTTTATAATTTGATATTTTATTCAATTCATATCATTTCTTTCTATAAAACTGTTGTATTTCCTTTGGCACTGCATTGTTGATATTGTTATTATGTTTTTGTTTCATTACAGCCCTGATGATGACCTAAAAATTAGGCCGAAATGTTTGCTAGAAACAAAATAAGTTTTACTTATTTTTGTAAAATTTCTTGACTGTAGCACCCGTTTAGTACCATTTTCAACATAGCTCAAGAATCACACAGTCAGCCATTTCCTTGTAATATGACTGTATACGAATATTCCTTATCAATATGTAGTTGTTTTTGTTTTCAATGTTCTGGTTTTAATTTTCAAAGAATGATTGATGGATGTTAGTTACTTTTACTCATATTACTTCATAAGTGGAAGATATTCTGTTATATTAATTTCTTATGAAGATTTGGATTAAATTTCATTTTTTTCTTATTAGAATCTTACACCTCATTCGATAGAAGCTTTTGATTTATATGTTATTCAATATAATTATTTATTTTAGGGTGCTGATGAAAACGATCTTCCAGCTTTTCATACGCTTCAAGAATTTCCAAGTAGCTCAGATGTGTGGAAATACAGCATGCGGCGAAGTATGCAAGAGATAGTTCCAAATTTATTTCTTGGGCCTTATTCAGCAGCAGTCAGGTCGAAATTAGAAGAATTGAAAAGTCATGGAATTACTCACATAGTTTGTGTCAGACATACTTTAGAAGCGAACTTTATCAAACCGAACTTTGAAGACCAATTCAAGTGAGTTTATTGTTTTAAGTTGAGGGCTATATTTAGTAGGTTTTATAGATAATCTGTTAATTGGCTGTTTAAAACAGTCATTACACTTTTGGAAGTAAAACAAAACCTGGATTACAGTTTGAAAAAACAAATCTATAAGAAGGGAATAAAAATTAAAAACCTTCACATAGAATTGGGAGTCGAAGTTGCTATACATAATGTATTAATTCATATCGGTACTGCAATGAGAATGATAGCGTTGAATTATCAATGTATAAAAGTAAACTCAGTTGATTCTGTTTTGCCTTAAGAGGCCAGTAGCCTTTTACATAACATTTAAACAATTGTAACCAAATAGAAAGAGTTCTTATCTACTTTAGTCTTACGTAAAAATTCCATGCATCATTTGGGATAACCCCGATTTTACTATTGATACTGACCTTGAAATATATTGCCAAATTAACAATTAATTGATTTTTATTATTTGAAAAATGAGATTTGCATTTTATAAAAAAGGATCTTTAGTGATTCGCTAAATGAAACTGGTTTGTGAGTGGTAAATACGTCATTTTTAGTCTTTTTCAATCACAAAGTATTTTAGTTTTATAGTTGAAAAAAGTTTTTATTCGTTGAATTTAGATGTAATATTTTACGTTTATTTATGAGTTGTGTGAAATTTCAGGAGGCGCAGTGACTTTATGAATGACTTATTTAATTGTGTAAACCTAACATTTAGGCCATTCTCAGGGCAATTAGAGATTGACTCTTTGCCTCACTGCCCTAAATCTTAGGGCAAAAAATAGGCACAATTAAATGAGTCATTCTTATTTTGTGTAACCATTGACTGCACCCCCTTACCATTTCACTTCACTCTTAGAATTATTCCGTCGACTATCTTCCACTTAAATACATTTATTTACCTTTTTCCTATGTCAAAATATGTCTAAACATAATCTTAAGCAATTTTCTTTTAGATATCTGGTATTGGAAATCGCCGATACATTGACTGAAAATATAATACATCTCTTTCCTATTGTTAAAACATTCATAGACGAATGTTTTTCTTCGGATGGAAAAGTGTTGGTGCATGGAAATGCTGGCATATCTCGTAGTGCTGCATTAGTCCTAGCTTATATTATGCAAAGATATGGAACAACTTGCAGGTAAGAGTTAATTTGTTTTTATTATAATATAATTACTAGTATAGGTAGTTATCAAACTTATCTGATGCATAACGTGTTTTCTTATCGTACAAATTAAAGCTTTTTAATTTTATTTATAATACAAACTTTACTGGAATCATTAAAGAATAAGAGTAAAATTGTTCATTGCTTTAATTGAAGACTAGGCATAAACAATAACAGGCTGAGTGCAAATGGAATCAGATCGGTAAAAACATTATTAGTACCCCACCATCAATACAAAAACTTTTAATTCCATAATCATTGTTTTTAATGCTTTTGGCAATGATAATAATAGCTTCCTTTTTCAATCCCACCTCCCTTGTCATTTCTTCAATTGCTACAATATATAATTTTGGTTGCAAAGGTTATTGTCATTGAAATTCCTGAAAACTATTAGAAATACTCAACTTGATGGTTTTAGTCTAAAAGTATATAAATAAGAAGAATAATTGATTAATTATTTATCAGTTGGTCTAAAGATATTTCTTACAGAAAAAAATATTTTAATCTATTTTGTGATCAATAGCCTGTTCTAAGGTCCATCTTCTTTCTTTGAATAGGTCATAAAAATATAATTGTAATTTCTTATTACACTATAATTTATCATAAAATATAAATAACCAATGATGAAATGCAGCTTCATCGCCACTTTTTAATAAAGTAGTATAGTTTTTTTGCTGCTTAAGGCTAAGAAATCAGAACTTCTCTTTTTAAAAATTAAATAATTATTTTGCTATGAGTATTTTTAATAATTTAAGTACAAATTAATTTTATAAATTAGCTTCAAGTCTTTATTTGTATTTACAATATATCAAAAAATATAAATTAAATAAGACAGTAAGTTTATCTTGCTATTAATTTCATAATTGCTATCTTTAGTTAACTCCAAATAAAACTTATGGCTTGTGCTCTTATTTATTGTTTCTTCTCTAGTAACTGAATAATGATCATAAGTTATCATTAATCCAATCTCATTTACAGAAAAGCACTTGAAATAGTTCAACAGAGAAGATTCTGTATCAATCCTAATGAAGGATTCATGGCCCAGTTACGAGAGTTCGAAGCAATATATCGGGCTCAGCGGGAGCTTACTGATGTCCAACCATCCTCTGCAAAAGGAAGGCATAAAAGGAGTTGTCATGAAATTTAAGAGATATGACTTATCAACTAATAAACATGTACATAAAACAGTATACCTAATTATTTATTTCAATTTGTTTTATGATGTTTTTAGTTGTTGCTATTTTTTTTAACTTTAGAAATAGAATTGATTTTTTTTTAAATTATGAATAGTTTAATCATGAAGTATGTATAAATAAGATTTTTCTGACTTTTATTTTCAGTTGATTAAAGAATATAGTTGATTGCAAGTAGTTAGATTTAATTACCACATATTTTTTTAAAAATCATTTAGAACAATTGAAAATCAGCCAATTATTTTTACTTGTATTAATTTCATTTTTTTTATATCTATAAATACATTAAAGAGGCTGATGCTTTCAATAATACTCTTTATTATTTTTAAGTAATTAATTTTAAAATAAGCTTTACATTTTAAGCGATAGCCTGTAAATTTATGACACAGTTTATTGTGAAATAAATAGATGTTTTTGTAATTTCAATTTTTACAGATTCCTGTTTATTCCTTCCAATCACTGTATTTGTATGGACTGATAAGAGCTTTGAGTAAATATTTTGTTTATTATTTTTTCAATTCTATTTATTGAATATTGCTGATTATTCAACCTACTAAATTATCTAACCTATGTTTCCATATCATTGATAGTTCAATATGTGTCTATAAATGTTCTTTATTCATTCATTAGTCACTTAAAGCTGCCAAGGCTAATCGGCATATGCTACATTGAATTTAAAATTGCCTTATATCAATAAATAAAGAAAATGGAAAATTTAATAAACTATTAAGAAAGAAACTAATGGTAAATCATTGGAGGGTAAAAGACTAGTTCAGTATAGAAGTTTGGCAATTTGTGTGATCACTAAAGGAAAAGAAATAAAAAGTAAATATTGGTAAGATTTTTTTTTGTTGATATTTCTTCATTAACTATACCATCCAACCCAACTTTTCCTACTATAGATAATTGAAGATAATCAATATAATTTACTGAGCATAAACATTATTTGGAAATGTTAGTAAAATAGCATAGTAAATCTTTGTTCATTAACGAAAATTCTGTTTATGTACAATGAAAAATTATTAGACACTTAGCTGTAAATTAAGGAGCTTTCAGTGAAAAGTAGGCTATTTCATTTCCACTTAAGTTTACAATTTAAAAAAAATTATATTTTCTAAAGGATAAACAAAAGTAACCACTATAGCTAGGACTAAGTATATCTTTGGGATACCTATCAGAACTCATCAAAATTTGATTTTTCAGAAAGTGGAAAAAACCAATTTTAAGTGAAAGCTCTGTTTTATGTAACATCAAGATATAGAAAATTTGATTGATTATACACAGGCTTATTTTATATATTGGTGTCAGAATAACGAAGACAGTGATAGCTACTATGTATACAACTTATTCATCTCTGGTTATTGGTTAAGAATATATAGATATCACATATCTTGTAAATATGTTAAGCAACAAAAAACCATCCATAAAAAGGGATTATTTTCTGGGAAGGGTTTGAGAGAAATATAACAACAGATTTACCAATGAAATCACCAGGTTTCAAATCAGCAGTTTACAATTCTTTGATATTTCTAACAATATCAGCTGTAAGAAGCGAGGGGATGGTTGACTGGATGATAGACGTAAGGAAGAAAATAGTTGGGGGTGCAGTCAAATAAAAACACTAAATAAGTGGTTACTTATTTAATTATGTGCCGACGTTTCGACCCACTTTGTGGGTCATCTTCAGGGCTGTAGCAGCAGGAGGCTGAAGCAAGACTGACCTGACAGAGTAGTATTTAGTGTACGAATATCAGCTGTAGTTTAAGATAGCTGTCTAGAAATGTCTTATTTATTACATATATTAGTTGTCCCTTTTACTAAGAGCATGCCTAGAAGATATACATCATAAAATTCATTTTGTAATGCTGAGATAGAGTGTAGTCATCCATAACTGATTGATATAATCAATCCTCTACGGTGGAATCACAATTACAAGCTTCTCTTCTACACGGCCTTGGGTAAGACTCAGGTATTGAATTCATGGCTGATTTGGTCATTTCCAGTCTCTAACCTGTAAATTTACTTTTTTTTTCTTTTTTCAATCTACCTATAGGCGAAACCAAATAGACCAGTGAGAAGTGGGAATTTTTCAAAATATAAAATGACAAGTGTGATGAAAAAAGGAATTGAAATAATTTTACATTTTATAAAAAAAAACCCTACATTTTATTTACATCTCGTAAAGTATAAATATAATGTACAAATTAAACAATTTATACTTGAACTATCCTTTGATTGGATTGTAGATTATATTTTAATGGTATTACCATTCAGATCATTATTTTTATTCTAAGACTACTTATTAGAATAGTACAGGTCTAGAAATCGATCAACTAAAACAGAAAAGAAAAGTACAGAAACATTAGCAAAAATAGAATAGATGAAAACAATAAAAATAAAAGGAAAATGAACAAACCAATAAAATGTAACTAATTTAAATTTTGCATTCAATATAAATACCTTTCTGAGTGCTTGAGTATCGTGCTCTCCTTTGATGGTTTACATTGGAGGTCAAAGACGAATTTTCCTTAAAATGAAACATAAATCAATAGTTCAACTACTGATAGCTAGGCTACTAAATAAATTAAGTATAAATAATACCAAGTGTAAAGAATTACAACTTTATGAATCCCCAATACCTTAAAAAAAACATTTTTTTACCCAATGGCATTTATTCAAGATGAAATGCCTTTAAAAAATAATTTTTAGAGCTATCCTGTATTTTATTGTTAACTAATTATAAAATGTTATATAAATATAAAATGAAGTAAATATAGAATCGGGGAAAATTTTTTTAAATAAATTATAACTACAATGAATATTGCATAGGCTGAAACAATAGATACCCTATATGATTTCTTATGAGGTGAGATGCATCACAATATGACTAGACCAATCCATTAAAGTGGCAGTTTAATAGCCTACAGATCTAGGTAATATTCAATTAATTAATTATATCTAACTAGCAGCTATACAAAAATAGTTTTTTCAATCAACTCCAAGCTGAGAAAATGAAATGTAAATATTATTTTTCCCTTGAGGCCTACCACCTTAAGAACACTCATGTATCGATTCCACTTAATGATTAGCATTATAACTGATTGTTTTGTTTTTTTTAAGTTAGTACATTTAGATGAATTATTCACCATGTGTGATTAATTAATATTATGGTTTTATGTTTAAACAATATTAAATAAATATTTTAAACAATTTACTTTAATCTGTGTGATTACATTTTAAAGATGATCATAAATATCAGTTTCAAATCATGATGTGATAAAAATTAGTTAAATAAAATGTATTTATTTTACCTGCTGCTGTTCAAGAGAATCTTCCAACTGCATTCTTTGAATGTCTAAGGTCAATTTTTTCACCCTTTCCTTCTCTTGTCTTTCCACCTGATTAAAATAAATAAAAAAATATTTTTATATCGTACTTAATACCATTCTCACTTAATAGAACTTCATTCATAGACAAGTTAAAATCTTGCTCTTAACTACCTATTTAGTAGGCCACATAAATAATTTTTACAATTTTGGAAAGCATGTGAGCTGCTCTGCACCAAAAATATTATTTTCAAATATATGAATGTTCTTTAATTGATTTTTCGCATTGATTGATTGATAGTATAATCGTTTAATTCCGTTTTTCCTATCATGTCAAGTTTTTTTTTACATGTAATTTAGCTTTGTAAATTTAGCACATGTATCACAGTAGGATGGAGAAAGTACGTAGTTCAAACCTGATACTGGCCAAGATATAATTGGATAATCACAAGGCCCTTTACATTTAAACAAAAAAATGTATGCTCCTTTTGAACCAAATAAATTTCTTCTTGCTCTGCTTATTAAACTTGATGTCATGAGCCAATTGGTATGTACTCACGACAAGAAGTATGAGTGTTCATCTTCAACTCAAATATTGATATTACTTTTATAAAACAGTAGTTTCAAACTGAACATATATTTTTGTGTTAGTCCATATCAACCTAACATCAGAACAGCCAAAGTTTAGAAAAAAACTTGTCCAAGTTTTTTAAAACTGACGAGTTTCATACCAGTTCAAAATTGAACCTTATAAAAGTTCGTTTCAATCTTTACAATTCATATTGCTGATATGAGTGGAAATTTCATTTGTTTATATCTGTTCAAAAATTTTACCATGGAATCTACCTTAGATAGTTCACATTATCGACAAGGCCTTTTTTTGCACAAGAACTTTTTTTCATTCAGTCGTGAAGTTTCATCACCTAGGTTCATAAATACCATTTGAACTTTAGGTTACAAAAGTGTCTGCTGATCACTTGTATTAATTTTGTTTAAACAATTTAAGGTGCCATCAGAAATTTAAAAAATACGACAGTAACAAGACCAATAAATCTATGCATAAACTTTAAAATGGTAGAGTCCCAGACTAGTGATCTGGAAGACCCGGGTTCGAGTCCCGGTCTTGGACATATCTTTTCTTTTCAAATGAATATATTTAACCTTTAACATTATTGTATTTTACTTAAATTTTTCAATTGAACTTTATTTATTTAAGAAAATATAAATGGAAAGTAAAATAAAAGAAGATATTTATAAGAATATAATTATAATATATAATTCCAAATATACCAATTAATTTAACGAACTGTTTTACCTCTTCCTGATATTTTAGATTTTTTACAAGGTCTGAGTCCAAAGGCACATTTAAGCTCTTGCACTGTGTTTTATTTCCTTTCCTCATCAAAAGAACAAAAGATGAATTATCTGTAAAATTAAGATTGACAGTTAGAAGTTAATAGATAACAAATTTATTGATGATAAGAAACGAATGGTTTGATCCCACTTCTTTAACAAAAGGTTTTCATGTATGAGTACACAAAAAGAAAACTAAAAGTATGCCCATTATTACAATAAATAGATCAATGATTAAGTTCCTCATTATCCTTAAGCTGAACACACAAAAATTTCAGATATTAGTTCTGTATGTTAACAAAAGAACATCAATTGATAACATAAAATTTGGCCGTAAAAGTTTAATTTTTTTTTTTAACAGAGAGTATTAATTTTGTGATATCTACTAATATATATCATACACTGCCTACTATTTAAATAAATACAAATATATTAGTCTAAAATTATTTTATATTTTTCAACTTTCAGTCAAAATCAAGTCCAAAAGTAATAATAAACAATTGAATGGTACCAATGATGTAAATAGATGTGATATAAATAAATAATACTATTAATAGTGATAATTTACCTGTAGACTTATGAGTTTTTCCAAGCAATGGAATGACAATGTCCTGTGATGGGCGTATTGCTTCTTTCAGTCTTTCTTGAACATTATCGGAAACCATTTTATCCAGTTCATTCCAAATATCATCATCATTATTCACTTGATTCTAAAAGTAAAATGACATTAAAGAAATTCATTCAAACAAAATAGTGAATAAAAAATAGACGAATTGCTAGTTACCTTTGAGTCATTATTTTCTTTGTCCGATTCCTCCTCAGAATAACCTGTAAAATATTTTTGTAGATAAGAGCAATTCTATCCCTTCAAGATTTTATTGTTCTACTGACAAAAGGATTAGAAAATTGTTTCTTGAATTTTAAGGCAGAACAAATATAGTTCTTAGAAAATATTCGTACTTAAGAATGTAAACATTCAGAGCCTATATTTGTACAATTTGAGGTCGTATAGATATAAAAGAACAATGTATTGATTATTTCTTACTTTGAAGACTTTTTTATTATTTTTCTATGTGGAACAATTCATCACGTAAGTTCAATAACCATAATTAAAGAGCTAACAACAGATGGTCAGACAGTTGAGTCTGGAACCGAGTAAGTTAAGTGTACAGAAGAACTGTAAATAGTGTTTTTTATACATAAGTGACTGTTAGTATAGTCTTTGTAATTAGTTTAAAGATTGCTTGTTAATTTATTTATTTAACATCAATTTATTCTGCTATGGCTAATTGGAAGATGCTGGGAGTGCTTAATTTTGCTTATTTAGGTATTATTAGGATAGGGATCTTTAACGAGTACCCGACACCACATAGGCTCGGGACCACCATTGTTCTTCCATGGTTTTTACTCCCTTTAAAAAATTCTACGGCCACCTGCAAACCCTGCTGGGCTGCAAATCCACAAACCCTTTCAAAGTTATTGATCGTTTATTATAACTTCTGGTTTTTAGATAAAACTCAAAATCTTTTTGACCCAAAAGAATAAATTAAGATATTTCAAAATTATTTTAAATAGGGTATTTAAGAATTGTTTGAGAAACTCCTGGTTCATAAAAAACTTAATATCAAATCCATTTGGGGTTGACCAGATATGCCAAATGTTTATCACAAATAGAAAAGAGGAATATATTTGGAATTAAACTCAAGGGAAAAACTAGAACAACAATTATGGTATAGTTTTGAAAATAATATTTTAGCTGGTTAGTATTTTTACATACCTTCTTCATCTTCTTCATACAAAATTGAGTCATCAAGGAAGTTACCATATATTCCAAAGTTAGTACCGCTTTCATCCTAAAATCATTTTAAGAAAATATTTGTTGAAAGAGTGTAAGTATTACTAGATTAAAAGATGTTTGTAGATAGAAAATATAATATTGTATTATTTTAATTTGGTAATACCAAACTCAGTGGACTACAATGTCTAAGGAAATAAGATATGTCATTTTTTATGACTTATCTCGCCTTTACATTATAATGCTATCTTAAATATTATATACTACAGCCACAATTATTAATGCACACTATTGCTATTATTAATATTAAATTAGTAATAATTCGTTCACTTAATGAAAACCTATTTCCAGTCGGTTTTTTTTTTTTGGCAAATAACTTTATTTTGCGGATACGTTTCGACTAATTTGTCATTTACAATCCATCAAGAACTTCCTTCATCTCAGAAGAGTTACAAGTCATCTTTTTTCTCTTTTTTTTTAAATTCATGTCATTAGCTAAAAACTTTTCTTGGAGGTCCATTGTCCTCCATGGTCCTTTTGTTAATGTTGGTTAATGTTGTTTGGTTAATGTTCCATGGTAACATTAACAAAAGGACCATGGAGGACAATGGACCTCCAAGAAAAGTTTTTAGCTAATGACATGAATTTAAAAAAAAAGAGAAAAAAGATGACTTGTAACTCTTCTGAGATGAAGGAAGTTCTTGATGGATTGTAAATGACAAATTAGTCGAAACGTATCCGCAAAATAAAGTTATTTGCCAAAAAAAAAAAACCGACTGGAAATAGGTTTTCATTAAGTGAACGAATTATTAGATAATGCAATCCAGTTTACATCCTTTCAAAATATTAAATTAGTAGTATTAGCATAATGTAATAAAAAACATTAATATACACTTAATAGCTATAACAAACCTTGTTGAGGTTATAGTCATTCATAATTTGATCTTGTAGATTCTTTACAGCCGTTAAAGCTTCTTGGAGACTAGTATAAACTTTAGCATTTGGACAATTTTTTTCAATACAGTCTTCAAGTTGATATTGAGCATAAACAGGAAACCTGTTTTCAGGGTTCCAGCAAGGTGCACTTTTTTTACACCAATAATAGCACTGTAAAACAAGCATAAAAAAAATACATTACAAAGGATATTATGGAAAACTTGTAAAAAATTACAAATATATATTACTCCTATTTCTTTATACCATAATTCCCATGAACCAGTTTCCACATTAACATACATACAATACTTAATGAAACATCAAAAAAACTGTATCAAACCAAGTAGGCTTAGACAGACAGAGGGTGAAATGCCTCAAAGAAAAATGTTAAAGACACACTTCATTGGAAAAAAAAGAGAAAGACAACAATGCTAATGTAAGTGTGAGTCCGGAGAAGAGTGATGTGGACATATGTAAGAAAACCGGGAGGCCAAGAGTCACACGGACCTGTAGCACATGTAAGAATTTAGTCTACAAAGTTCAATATACAATATCACTGCTAACACTGGTCCTATTTTGGTGATGTTTTTGCATCATTTGAAGAGAATGTTATCATCTTTTGATTGCCCATAACAAAAAAAAAAATGGATGGTATAATCACTAATTGTGAAAGAAAGTGGTAAAACTAGTTTTCTCTTGCTCTTTTACATAAGTTCATAATTAAAACTAATAAATTAAAGTCCTCTTAAAAGGTTTTCTTGAACAAATACAATAATAATTAGCTAGTAGACTAATCATTAGACCCTTTTGAAACATTGTTGAAAAGAATGAACCTTCTCCCTTTCCTTCATGAACGACATGAACCCCACAATATTTCAACAAGTTTTATTTAATACACCATTCATATACAAACCTTTGCATTTATTTATTGCATATGCAATTTTCAAGTTGTGATTTGGACATCAGACATCTCTGACAAGGAATTAACAAGTTTTGTGACTCTATTACATTTTGACTGCATATTTAAAAATACTTAAAAAATAATTGAAGCAAGGAGAATAAATAACAAAAACCATTGCCAACAAATATTTGGTAGGATAAAAAATGGTATAATTTTTGGTATAATGGTTTTAATTTACCATTTTTATATTATAAGGATTCCTTCAGTTTAAATCAAAAAATATGTAACTATAAAAAATTATTTGAAAAGATTAACAACAATTAACAAATATATATTAAATTAAAGAAAACATACCTGAAAATAAGTTAAGAAATATGGAAGTTTTGTTCTAACATCAGTATGTGTAAAGAATTTTCCACTTGTGTCTAAAAGTGTGCAAACTAATCGTATTCGAATTAGATTTTCTGGTGGGTCTAGTGCTGATGGAACACCTCTCTGCACACTTATACCAAATGTTATCAGAGAATACAATACCTATAAGAAAAATTTTCAAATCATAACAAATAATTAATTATATAATACTATGGAAAACAAAATAAATAATAGAGAGGAAAATTGTTGACTGGAAGATCTAATGTGGGATATAGATAGTCTGTAAGTGCAGTCTACTGTCATCTACTTAAAGCAGCTCCATCCTTCTGTCAGCCCTGAAGAAGGCCTACAACGTAGGTCGAAAAGTTGGCTTAACTTATTTATAATAAATAAGTTTGTCTTACTTAGTGTTTTTTTGACTGGACCCCCAGACTATATATATCCCACAAAATAAATAATAGATGATTATTCTACTTTATTAATTTTAGACCAAGCTATAGTAAAATTACAACAGGAAGGAAATTACAAAAATACAGGAAAATATTCAAGAAACAGAAACAAAATAACGATTTTACAAGAGCTATTGCTTCACAAGATTATAATGATAAGACACCAATGCAAAGACTTCATTATTTGGATCCAGAAGAGTTTAAATCCTGTATTTATAATTTTTCATAATAATTGTCCTCATTAAACGTTTAAAATAAAAATATATGAAAGTAAAAAATATAATCTAATAATTTATATACATTATCATTTACCTTAAATATATCGGTACTTTCGATGAGCCTATAATTATAAAGTTCTCCGAAGTACTTAATCATTGCTACTCGCCTCTGATTCATTTTGGGTAAATTTATTTCCATACCAATTCGTATATCCTCTAATACTGAATCAACCACTTTTGTACCAACAAATTCCTGAAAAATAAAAATAGTTGAATTAAAAAACTTCTCCTCAAATACATATTTATTGTAATTGGTAGCAGTAAATTAAAAGACAAAATATTTATTTTCTCATACTGATATTAAACATCTGACACACTGAGTCCTTATTAGATTTATGTAGTAGCATATGACAATAATAAGTTCAATAAAACTGACTTAAGTAGCAAATGAAATTTTACAGCCATTGTTTCCTTAATTGAATCCTACTTGTTTTTTTCCTTTCTCCATCATGCCTCTCTGGGTAGAGAGGTGCCTAAAACCAAGAATGCCAACACTCCAGGTCTATCGCCAGTGCCTTCATGAAATCCCATCACTACCCTAAATTCTCTCCCAATCTGGTCATACAATCCATCCATGATCCTTGGTCTGCATCTCGGTCTTTTATCTGTCGGTCCTGCCTCTAGGAACTTGTAATGTATGTGATCTTCACCCTTTCTGCAAACGTGACTGAGCCATTTCAATTGCTTCTTCTTTAAGAGTTTTATTCCAAGCTCTTCTCTTATTCTCTCATTTCTATTGAGGTCTCTCCGAGTTCGTCCGGCCACTTTTCTAAGGTATTTCATCTCTGTTGCTGTGACTCTGCTTAAATCGCTGTTGAGAGTAACCCAGCTCTTACTTCCATTTAGATGTGTGAGTAGGTAGATTGTGTTAAAAATATGTAATTTCACCTTGTTTTCAACTTCCGGTTTCTCAACGGGTGTATTGCTTAGTTGGTAGTATAAATTGTTTGCCTGTTGGATATTTCTTGATATATTCTACCATTTCTGCTGATAACTGTACCTAAGTGAAGATTGTTTTCCGAATCTCTGGGAATACTTTTATCTTCATACACTCTTTGAAACAGACCATGAAGCGTTCCTGCTCTCCATACTTTATAAGCTCTGGAAAAATAGCCAATTTTCTGACCATTTTTCCCGTCTTGACCTTTTCCCTCCGTCAACTACATCTTCTTCCCATATAGTTGTGTCATGGTTTGCAATCTTTTCTGTTCTTCTTTTTATTCTTTCACTTACATCTTCTCCACAGTTGAACCAAAAGATATTATTATGGTTAAAAGAAATAAATGAAATTGAGGGATAAACAAACAAATGCCAAGTAATCATATTATGAATATTTATTTCCACATCCTTTTCTATTAATTGAAAACAAGTACTGTAACTTTTTGGGATATATCAGATTGGGAGTAATTAATCTTAAGCAGCAATAAGAAGTTAAAATTCCTGCCCTGATTTCTCCAAAAGAAGAAATGAAAAATTACCAAAATGAATTGATAAATTCTCATTTATTTCGTCAAGTCAAATATATGAGTGGAAAGAGACAAGTTTTTTATACTCTCCCAGACTGTTGTTATTTCCCCGATGACATATAGTTATACTATAATAATCAAAAAATGTTGCTAGATGTTTTAGATCAGAGAGAAAGGATGAAGAATGGCCAAAATTCAAGCTTAATGCTCTTATTTATATTTTTAAATTATAACATCCTAAATGTTATTGAAAAAATTTACTTACTTGAAACTCCACCAACCCTGCCACTAAGTTAGCCAAAGCTGCTATGCGGTGAAATTTAATTTTCCAGGCACTGGATAGGCATTTGATGGCATAATCAGCAACTGATTCATCATCCCAATCAAGGCATCTCAATTGTTTTAACACACGTCTTTCATATTCATTATACATCAAATCCTTGCAAAAATAAAAATGATATAAATTTCAACATAGTTGCAATCCATCATAAATTTAGTTATTATAAACATATCATTAATTGTCTAACTACAGCCATATAACCATAAAAAAAAGCAAAATTAAAAAACTGTACCACTATAACCAATGAAGGGTATTGGTTTCATCTTAGAGACAGTATTGTTTTTAAGCCAATGAATGTGCAGGGAGGTGATTTGACCTAGATCATGCTCGACCACCAGGTTTTTTCACCAATTAAGGTACCCACTTAGTTGAGTAAGCCCCAGGAGGGTCTCTATATCCCATAGGACCCATCAGTGACTGTTAGGAGACTAAATAATTTATCTGCCACTTGTGGATTTGAACCCTGGACGTTCACAACAGAAATTCAATATCCTACCTACTGAGGTGACCCTCTCCCATTTAAAATGAAATTATTTTGATAATATAATGGCAAATAGAAAATAATGCAGTACAATTTAACAAGACAAAACTGATCTTATAAACATCCAAACAATTATCGAACATTTTTTAACTTCAACCCAATGAAAGAGAGATGATTTACAAATTTGTTTTTCATTACAGTAGTTGTAAGACTTTAATTTTAATATATTTACAATAAATGTAATTTCCTATTCCGTTGCTTTAAGTAATTTTTTTTTTCATAAACTTCAATGACAATTTAAAGTTAAGAAAGAAAGGGTGAATGCAAGTTTTAAATTCTCTAATTCCATCCAATATTTGCTTTGCGGTGAATATTTTGTCAGCAACTAATTTCCTATGTAGCTTCTGTTTCTACAAAAAAAAAACAACCATCTCTATTGTAGAATATTAGACATTCATCAATAGACGTTATCCTTGTTGATATTTATGCGCACGATATTCTCAGACCTTATAGTAGCAAATAACACATTAACACCTCAGCTCAAATAAATCAATAAAAAAGGCTTTACTGACCACTGACAAATATCAATGAAACATGTGCTAAATTTGGTAACACCATTTGGCTTTTATTTATATTATTTTATAGGACAGGTAAAATATGCAGTGATGCAATTAAACTGATTCTTTATTTCAAACCCAATGTTAATCTATACTAGTATTAGAATAACAGAGAGAGCTTAAGGTTCCCATAAGGGACCTATACACGGTCAATATTACTGACAATATGGTCAGATACAGTCAGTAATGGCAATACTGATGTACTGAAGTGGGGTATTGAGGAGTGATGGTTCACTCCATCATTCCTCAGTCCAACCCGGCGAAGGGGAGAGGATACTGACAGTATTACTGATCATGTAGCCTCGTTTCTTTCATTCCTCAGTATTTTGTACCTGTTGAGTGTGACGCATCAACCGATTTCTGATGTAATAATGAAAACATAGCCACCTTTTTCAATAGTTTTAAATGATTTATGTTATGTTTTTTTCTTAAAACTTCATTTTTTTTTCTTATAACAACAGGGTGGAACTTAATTTATATGTAAAATTTTGTATTTTTTTTTTCTTCAATTTTATTTTTATTTGCCTCAATAAAGCTTTTCAATGTCAAAATGAGAACTTTGCAGGTTTCTATCACAATCCGGCTGATGGTTGCTGGAGAAATTAGCGTTGAAAACTTTAATTGCCAACCGCTGTTTTGACTATATACTTTCCCTCATATTTGTATCTTATTTTTTAATATGAGGAGAAATCATATTAAATAAAATATTGAATAAGTTTTCATTCATCCGAAAATAATTGTAATAATGTGATTGTTCCCTTACTGAAATCTCGTTGATTAAGTTTAAATGGGTGACCTTATCCCTGTCCAATAACCAATCCTTCACCCACAACCATCTTTTCCTATTTTTTTTTTCCAATGCCATTGCAATAACAATTCCTAAACACACTCTACCCATTATAAAAGTAGGTATAAATCTGTGTGAGAAAAAGATGACTCTTCTTATACCCAGCTAACTGTGAAGTGAGTTAAATACTGACAGTAATATGGACCGTGTATGCTGTAGAAACTTCAGTAATATTGATCGAGTATTCTGTAAAAATACTGAAGGGTGACTCTCCAGTATTTTCGTAGGAAAAGACAGGATAATAGGATAAACATATATACATACACATATACTTCAGAGCAGAAGTATCATATATCGATATTCGGCTTTATCTGTTTTTTTAAGCCAAGGTAATTAGGATTAATGCACATTTCATGCTAAAATTACCCATCATTACCTTAATACTTAACTAGAAAACATGACAAAAACAGGGAAATCATGATATGATTCTTTTATCCACTTATTCTTATGACAGGATCTGTTATTAAAATTTAGGGAAATGTTCTACACAAATTATTTGAACGAAAATGGTAAAAAGGATTTTTAAAAATATAAAATATGTTTTTTAAAAACATTCCCTGTTGTGATTCGGAGTAAGCTAGAAGTAAAACATTAGTTCAAAATTAATAAAAATTGTATTATCACAGTTAAGCAATTTCTTTTCTGATCACCTGTAGTACAAGTGATCTATAATTTATTTTTTTATACAAAATAAGACTGAATCTTATTATTCTGACTTGTTAAAAGTTTAAACACCTTTTCCAAATAGTTCACAATTACATCTAACCGATTATCCTTTTAAGTGACTACAAGAAATTTAAAATATTTATAATTATAATGACTTATACAATTATAATATTTTTATGAGAAGCGAGGGGATGGTTGACTGGAGAGTAGACGTAAGGAAGAAAATAGTTGGGGGTGCAGTCAAATGAAAACACTAAATAAGCAACCACTTATTTAGTGTTTTCATTTGACTGCACCCCCAACTATTTCCTTCCTTACTTACTTATAATATTTTTACTTTATCCTATATTATATTAAAAGTGTCTGCAGTAAACTAGAAATAAATCCATAAGTAACCGACTAACTAATAACATGGCGGTGAATAAATCTGATATGACCTAAAACTTTGTTTGTTAAGTAAAAAATGAAATTACACTTAAGATAAGTATAACTTTTGAAATAAATACCTGAAATATAAGTTTTCTAATGAATTCATGCAAAGGAGGCCTCTTTTTCCTTATAACTGTTGTTGATTCTGGAGGGTTGACATAGTAATAGGCATTCTCTATCATATTGGTATACCTGATATCTAGAGCAGTAACTGACTTCAGCCTCATCATATCATCCTAAATAGTAAATTTCTATTTATTAAAATTATAATTGCAGAAAGAATGAACAATTACATTAGTATTTTATTTTTAAACATGCAAAATAAAAATAAAACAAGAAAAATAAAAATAAAAAAAGGGCATATTATTAAATCATATTATCATTACATTGTTCCTAAACAGGCAATTTAATGAGATACATAAATTGAAAGGATACATACCATATAGATTTTAGTTCTATGATGGGATTCACTATTTCTGTACAAATAACGTCCGCATGTTTCAAGAATATTACATGCCATTTCTATGTGATGATGAGAAAAATCAAACAGAAGTAGTTTCAAACAATACAATGCTTCAATTTTTGGGTATAAATCAAATTTTACGAGTTCTCCAATGAATCTAGAGACTTTGATTTTAGATTCTAAATTTATCTGGTCCTAATTAGAAAAGGGTGTATTAATATAAAAATAATGTATTAATATTTATTTATTTAAAGTCATATAGAGGAAACTAAAAATCCTTAGTTATTATTGATGGTTAAAGCTTTTTTGTAAGAATAATGTTTTATTAAAGCAATAAAGTTGATATAAATCAAATGTTATAATTTGAAATTTCTTTTCAAATAATAATTTTTTTAAACATTTATAATAAAATGCTTGAATCAGGCTCAAGTCAATGTAAATTTAACTATATTTTTTATAAAATCTTTAAAGAATATAATAAAATTAATCATTATCAATCCTATCTACAATATAATCATACAAAAGTTAATGAAAAATAAAAATATTACTTTTTTCTTAATGTGGTATTTAAAATCCTGTTTTAAAAGACTAGTAAGATTAGCTGCGATTTCTGGAATGACTGGATTCAATATGGCTACCAATCTCCCATAGAAAGGTAGAAGATCTAACCTTGTTCTAGGTACTCCAAACAATGTCCTGGAAGAAAAATAATAATTCTATGTTATAACATCACAATCAAATAATAGTTCTTCATACAATAATTAAAGAGTTGCCAATTGATTTAAATTATTTCAAATGAAACAAATGAATATATAATATACACACTTTACAAGTTTCCGTCGAGCTGTCTTAGTGTTTAAACAGACCACAAATTCAACTGCTGCATTATCAATCATTTCTCTATTAACACAACTGGGTAAATTATTTAAATAAGTTTCCAAAGCAACTTTAGAATTAGCACTCCCTCCTTCTTCAGGTTCTAAAACAATTATAAATAAAAATATTAATATTATAAAAATAGTAAATATAAAAAAAATATATATTTATTGCAATTTACAAGTGTGATAGTAAATATTGATATGACAGACAAAATATACTAAATATTCAGGTAGGAATCTGACACAAAGAATGTGCTCTGAAAATATTCAAAACTTTATAAAGGTTTCAAATATAAATTTTGTATTCACTTATAATCTGAAATTCAAACTCAAGTTCTAAGTTTTTAATTTTGAGGTTTTAAGAATTTCTTATTTTCCTAATAGGATTGAAGTGAAATAGATAATTATTTAATGTTTTCTTCACAGTAAACTATAAAAACTTCACAATTCTATTAGTAATATTTAAACTGATTTATTCAAATTTTTGCTATTTGCTATAAATTTGCTATAATTGATCAGCCTCTATTTGAATAAAATAGAACATGCCTGGTTTAGAAAACCAAAATTAAGGGAGAACACCATATCTAATGTAGAACAGACAATAAAGTTTCAATTATAATCGGATTTAAAATTGGACAAAATTCTAGAGCACTGGACCAACCATATGAAAGAATAAACTATTTTTTTTATGTAGATAAAAAATGACTACTTATGATAAATGATATAAATGATATATTTTATGATAGAATAATAGTTTTATGAAAATTGAAATAATAATTATGGAGTTCAACACCACAAAATTCAATTTTCATTTTGAATAAAAATTAAACTACTGCCATAAAAAGTACATGGATAGACTCGGGCGAGAGCGAGGGTCAACCCTGGTCGAGATGAAAAGGGAGGCCCAGGATTGGGACACATACCGAATGTGGTCCGAGACTACTCCACGCTTAACAGCACAAAGGAGATAGAGAAAGAAGAAGAAGATAGAAAGTACTATTTTGCTAGAATTATAGCATATTCAAGCCTAAGTTGAACCAAATGATGCTGAAAACATAATGAGCAGCACAAATAAATCCTAAATATGCAATTCCCTACAGATATTTTGAACCAATCCATGAGAACAAATCATATAAAGAGAAAGTAAGTGGCCAAGAATTTATTATTTTTGGATAATGTTTACAAATTAGGAAGGAATAATATGATACTGAATTTAACTTAATGGTAGTGTCAATGCTTAAAATTAAAATAAAACATAAAAATGGTACATATAAACAATGGAAATTTTAGGAAATCAATCTCTTAATAAATAACATTTTTAAACAAAGAAAAATGTATAATTAAATTAACCATCTGCTAATGCTGTTTCTTCTTCTTTAGGAACTTCTTCAACTTCAAAATCTTCATCTTTTATTTCTTCATCCAACTTCTCTTCACTCATCTAGTAGACGAAAACTTCCATTAGAAACAATAATTTAATAAAGTATGTAAAATAATAATAGGGATAATATTGTAATGAGTAATTTAAATTCCTATAGCGGCTGTCCATAAATTATGAGACACTTTCTTCAATCCTCAAACCATGTGATGCCATTTAATTTTCAAACTTTTTACTAATTTTATTGCCTTTCAATTATATTTCCTACACTTCGACCTATATCATTGATTATAATAAATTAACAAACAAGTACAGATCATGCTCACACGGCAGAACTTCTTTTTTTTTTTAAACATGAATTTACATATGAGATGTCATATTAATAATATGGCCTAATCTAAAAAAATAATGCTTTTGCTAAACCTTGAAACTCATTATTTTGAAACACCTAATCAAAATTAATAGTAATAATTAACAGGTGAGTATTTGGAGTTATAAACAATTATAACTTATATAATTATATGAATCAAAATTCATAACAAGGTACATTGTTCAGCTGCCACAAATCATGATAAGTTTAAAGTATTTACAATTTTATAATTAGGTGATTATAATGACTAATAATAACATCACTTTAATTCCTTAACAAAACTAATACTCAAGAATAAAATGTATTCACCCATAATTTAGACAAAGGTGTAAAAATCAAAATCACAAAATCAAATATGTATAAGTTAAGGGGAATTTATCAATAGACCATATATGGTAAATACAATTTTTTCTTGGTTGTTGATTTGATCGGATTACACCAAAAGAAGTGCAGAAGTTTATTTAAGTGGCAATGTCTATTTATGTCAGTTTATTGGTATCGGAAATGTTTAACTTGGTGTATTTAAATAATATATTACAGTAAGTTATAAATTACTTTTCTATTATGAAATTTTTAAAAACTTCAAAAATTGAAAGTATTACATAATATTTTCTTAGATTCTTATCGAAGCCGATGTAATCAAATGTCAATGTTTATTGGCATTTCAATAATTAGCTGAAGAATCAATCCTAATTAATCTGTATTCAATATTTCAACGCATTATAGAATATAAATCAATGCATTGTATTTGGAGAGATAATTAAGAAAATTATTTTTACAATTTATAATAATCCATGACATGAGACAGCCTTACTTTCCACCTTTCCATCCCACTTTATTAATTCATTTCCTTTTTGTTGCTTTATGTAATTTGTGGACAGCCTATAAATAAATTCAATAATTCCCTATTGAATTCCCCAATTGATATTCCTCATGCCTACTGGTCATTATCTATTTTCATCTTTATTAACGCTTTATTCTCAACAGTAAATATTTTATTCTTGATCAGATTTTATTTTAATATGTAATCTTACCATTTGGATCGTTGGGTGGTTAAAACAACTTAGTTACTAAATTAAAAACAAGGTTTGAGACAATTTAAGTCTCAAATAAATGAAACAATAACTCTATCTTCTAAAATTATGTAGCGGGTCAGTTTTTATTAAAAAGTTGTATTTTTGGAATTTGTCCCTTTTACCAACCGATGGTTCAATAACATATTTAATTTATTTGAATAACTGCACGTCTTGAAAACTTCAGCTACTGACAATAGGTGTTTTCCTTTTTATCACTTCTAAGTCCTTCACCTTTTAAGAGTTAGTCCTAAGACCTTTCAACATGAAGGATTCCCGACACTAGAAATTCACCTAGTAGAAACATTTATTTGAGACTTCTGATGATAGCACGTTCACATACTATAAAGAAATGTAGTGCCAACAAATCTTATTGCATCAGATTTTCTGAGAAGCAGTGACTGGTAAGATTGGGGTTGAGAAAAAAGTAATTTCAGCTTTTTAGTGTGAACATTAATTAGTGAAATATCTTGCGTTCTGTTTGAAGATCTTTTGCCATAATTCTAATAACTTCATCATTCTCCTACACTCATTGTACCCATGTTCTTATCACCAAAACACTTAGCCATGTATACACATTGAGGTTAACGTTATACCTGAAATTTTTACCCTTTAAGAAGTTTTCTAAACTTCTGATTAATGATAGTCCAATGGTACAAATTTGGAACAGTATGGGTGAAGCGACATCAATTCCACTTTGTGATTTGCCAAATCTGGTCGTTTGTCTTCATTTGATCCTTCCGATAAAATTATGGCTTTCATTTTGTCAAAGTAAAATTCAGAAGGTCAACCAGAATGTTGGTAATTTTTCAGTGAATAATCTCCAGAACAACATTTTAAAAACTAATTCTGACACACTTGTTCTGTTAAACAATCAACATCATAAAGTTTACATATCTCTTTGTGAGTGTCCGTTGCTTTCTTGCCTCTATCTGAAAACTGGGTTAGGTTGTAACCAAAATTACACAAGAGTTTTTTTATATAGCAACCTAAAGGTATCGACTACCAAATCTCAAAAGAAAAAAAAATCTAAAATTGACAAAAGAATAATAAAACAGACAGAACACTATCAACTGGTGCTAACTGAAATCACATTCAAGCCAACCCAATATGTTTAGAAAATTCACACACACACACACACACATATATATATATGATCAATCAATCAATTAATTAATTATTTATTTAGGAATATCATACTGAAAATCAGTTTAGGAGATAAGTAAATAAAATTACAGGAGGTTCAGCAGGTGGTTGTTCTGCGGTAGGCTTTAGTGTAGGAAGATACTCTTGGAGATTCGGAAACACTTGATAAAAACATCTAGCATCTTCATCTTCCCAAATACCTTCATCTAACATTAATCCTTCTTCAGTGTCTACAGGACTCCTATCATTTGACAAACCTACAACAAATGATATCAGTAATAGCGAAATCAGCATCATAAATTTATTTTAATAGAAAAAATAATCTACCAAACTGAAGATAGGAGAAAAACTTAAATAAGTTATTATAACAAAGCATAAACAAAACACTGAGCCTGGACGAGCAACATATTCCAGTAAGCTTCTCTTGTAAAGCAGTCCAAATCTCCTGTCTAGGGACCGTGTCAAAGGCTGCTTTGAAGTCCAAAAAGGCAAGGTAAACATTCCGTCCTCAGTCCAACCCTTTCTCCGTAACCGAAGAAGGCCGGAAAGCAGCTTGTTCTTCTTCTATGTAGGGTTCAACATATGCTCTTAGCCGCTGCTCCAGGGTCCTTGTATACACCTTATACACCACCAAAGAGAGGCATTTGGGCATGTAGTTCTCACATAAGGTCTGGTCTCCCTTCTTGTATATAGGTGTAATTAGATTGTCCTCCCATTCCCTAGGTATGGTCCCTGAGTTCCACATTCTCTGGAACAGGTTCTTCACTCCATCCTCAACCTCCTCCTATTGGATTGTGTCATCCATATCCTCAGGCTGTATGTACACTATCCTTGGTCGGTGTCTTCTATCCACTATCCGGTCGCTTCTGTATTCCTCAAATGAAAATTTTCCCTCATAGTATTTCCGCCATAACTCCAGAATCTCCTCTGCAGTTACAAGCTGGCCTTGATTATCCTTAATGTTCCGGATCTGTTTTCCTTTCTTTCCTCTCATGCATTTCACAGTAGTCCAGAACTTCAGGATGTTCTCCTGGTAATTTTCTTCTATCTCCTTACCAAAGTCCTCCCAGGCTTTACTCCGAGCTTGCTTCACGGTTGCTTTTACAAGTTCCGACTTCTCACGTATGCTTCCCAGTCCTCACACAATTTAGACCTCTTGTAGGCCGCCCAAGCCACTTTCTTCTCTTTCACCACTCTGGCAACTTCATCATTCCACCATTTTGTCATCCTGGTGCATGGCCTGATCTTCTTCATTCCACAGACCTCCAAACCAGCTTTACGGATGCGATCTCTGATTGAGGTCCATAAGGGATCTAGTGCCATGTCATCATTGACATCTTCCAACTCCGTTTCCAGAGCTTCCATATACTCCTGCCTTTTATTTTCCTGTCGCAGAGTTTCTACTGCCGTCCTGTCATACGCCTTCCTCTTAACTTTTCTAGGCTTCATAATCCTTGTGTCAGCAACCAGAAGGTTGTGGTCTGTCTTCAACTCAGCTCCTCCAATGACTTTTATGTCCGTAAAGTACTGCTTGAGGTCTCTACTATAAATAATGTAGTCAATGATGCTTGATCCTTCTTGTCCTTGAGCTTCAAATGTTACCTAGTGAATCCTCTTATAATTAAAGAAGGAATTTTCTAGGAGAAGGTCATTTCCAATGCATAAGTCCATTGCTGTTCTTTGCATCTTCCCCACGAAATCTACCCATCACGCCATGTGACCAATTGTGATCCTGTCCCGTTGTTGCATTTAGGTCTCCCATGAGGATGATATTCCTATTCCTAGTGGTTGCCGAGTCAACAGTTCGCTCTAGGTCCTCATAGAAATTCTCCTTATCCCCGACACTGTTATCCTCTGTTGGAGCATAAAGCTGAATATACGTAACCTTTCCCATCGTGAGTTTGATATCTGTTACTATGATTCTGGAAGATTTGGCCTCCCATTTATCTATCCTGTTGTACAGCTTCTCCCTCATCACAAGCGTCACTCTCTCCTTGGCTCTTCCTGCATTTACCCCTGAGAATATCATTGTGAAACCAGATGGCAAATTCTTACTTCTCCAATTCTTCCTCTTTACCTCACTCAAACCCAAGATGTCCACCCTATAGCTCTTGATCTCCTCAACTAGCTCTGCCTCTTTACTGGTGAGCGTCTGAACATTCCACGTTGCTAATCTTATCTCCTTGTCCATGCCATGTCTTTTCCTTGTTGACCGTCCAATACCAAGGCTATCTTTGTCTCTTTGAATCTTATATACTCTGGGTGGGGGATTGGCCCAAGCCCCAGAGGCCCCGTATCCTCGGGACAACTGGCCTCCAGAGTATTCTCCCTCTGAAGGAAGGGTCTCCCAACCTGGGGGGCCAGTAGCTGTTTGCAGTCCAAGGACTGGGCAATGGGGTCACCACATCCCTACGCCAATCAGACTAATTCAATTGAGTTACTTATTAAATTGATAGAACTTTAAGCATTATTTTTAATAAAAAATCTTTGGGTCAGTATGACACAGATGTAACACTAAATATTTTATCGAAATATGTGTTTCATCTAACATTTAACATTTAAGAATAATAATAAGAGGACCTTGTTATCATCTTTTTTTTAAAAATCAAATGAAACAAAGAGGTGTGAATTAAGAAACATTAATACACTAAATATATGTTCTGCCACTGACTTTACTCGCTAGGTAACTAGGTAATTTTGAACATAAAACTAATAAATAGTTTGCACCATCAAAATGATAAAAGTATGTTACACTAACTTAAATTTGGCAGAGGTGGGAGAGGTTGATCAAGAAGCTCAGCTAATGTTTCAGCACTGGTCAACAATGTCTGCAACTCTGATTGCATCAGTTCCAACTGGTGAATCCTTTCCTGGCGAACCTCTCCTTTCAGTCGAAGCATTTGCTCATTTTGCCTTTCAAAAGCTTGAACTTTAGCATGGTCCTATTAAACAGTGAAAACAGATAATTTGCAATAACATTCTTAAATAATACTTGAATTTTCTTAATAATAATTAAATTGTATTCACATTTTAAGTTCTATTTCCGATGCAATGAATTAATGAATGCAATTTCAATAACCAATGTGTGTTTTTAAATTGTTTATATAAACCTACAAGTCTGAATATTGGTGGTCAGTTACAAGCAGATGCTTAGGGAGAAAAATGCACCCCCACGGACTACTAAGCTCAATGCACCATGAACACACCAGAACAGTACACACACAACCTAGGACAATCTTCTCTAGAATCCCATAAGGAAAGTTGGTCTAGAGGTTCTAAGATGGCAGCCCCACCACTGGAATAGGGGGCTATGGGCTAATAACAATCTCTAAATAACCCTCCTTACCTAATAACATGGAAGCTGGGCGGAACTTTAGGCAATTCATGGTAAACGGCTTAAAGATTATAATCATGGATTTTGGAATATATTGTTATTAAATAGACAGGTGCTACTCAATTATATTGATAAATATAAAATTGACTTAGCAGCCATACAAGAGATGGGATGGAATTGAAATGGAATGATACAAAAGCAGAACCACACCAATATTACAGCTGCCATGATAGATACCACACCTTTGAAATAGGTTTCATACTAAATAAAATAATTAAGGATAGAGTGATCATGCTTACACCAGCATTACACAGAGAATAGAAGGAAATTTCTTCAATTACAGCTTATTAAGCTGCCACACAGACTCACAGAAGTCTCTGAGGATACAGGCAAAGATGTATCTGATATGACCAGCTGTAAATGATCCTTTATAATCACCCAAATCATCTAATAGTACTAGGGGACTTTAATGTAAAAGTAGGGCAGGAAATCACCTATAATCCTATTACTGGTATGCACAGCCTGTACTATGAAAAGAATGATAATGGTTAATGGTTAATAAATCTACTAATTAAAAAAAAAAGTTATCGAGGAATGCTGTATTCACACAACAGTATTCATAATGCAAAATGGAAACAGCCAGATGGTAACACTCAAAATCAAATTAATCACTTACTAATTAGCTCCAAGCTAGGTCTACCCTTATGAGTGTTTCTGTTTTAACTGTTACTTTTACTTTTTACTACTTCTATAATTAAACTTTTTTTTAAACAATATTATTCTGCAAACGAACTAGAGGACGCCCACAGATTAGATGGCTAGATGGTGTCAAGGAGGACTTAAAGCTGCTGGAGTACAAGTTTGGAGGAAAATACCGCAAGATCGCAGAGATTGGTGGTGGGGGCCCAGCTTCTTGCAGGGCCGCAGAGCCAGAATAGTAATCCATATTATTACTATATTTTATTGTAAAAATAAAAATCCAAGAGATTCCGTTACAACTTCAAAATATCATGAATGATAATCAAATTTCAATTTTTCCATGCCACGATACTGACTCATTTATCCACTGTACCAACATAAAATAAATTTGGTAGGTATTTTCCAGAAAAAATTAAATTAAATTTATTTATGAATTGAACAATAAGTTCACGTAGGCTTCCACGGTCATTATTATTCTTCTTATATTCAACTTCCGGGATGGACCGTGTCTTGTTGACGTTATGAACCAAGCTTTCGCTCATCGTGCTGTGAGCTTCTTCAGGGTTAGTCAGTTAGTCATTAACTGACTAACCCTGAAGAAGCTCACAGCACGATGAGCGAAAGCTTGGTTCATAACGTCAACAAGACACGGTCCATCCCGGAAGTTGAATATAAGTTGAACAATAAGATTTTTTTTTTTTGGATCATAAGATTTTTATTGGATCATTCATTGCGACAAAAACAATTATGAATTCATAGGTAAATTCTAGAAATGGGCATGACACAATACTAATATTAAGTGTTAAACTGTAAACTTTCTCTTGACAGTAAATTATATTATAAGAAAGAAGTGATGAAATATGTTCTTGAGGATCATATTAATACAAAAATTGTATAAATAGATTGTTAATGGATGACCAGTGAGAGCAAACATTACAGGACATTAATGAATACTGTTAAAATGGAATCATGTAGGGGTGCAAATGTGGACTCGCTCAAATGCTAGGATGAGAACAAGGATGAGCAAAGCAGACCGTTGCCCAAAAAGTTAAGAAATGTAATAAGACTTAAGAGTTCCAGTGAGAGATTCTCACAAGAAGTCTCTAGAAACCTGAAAAATGAAGAGGAGTCAGTAAGAAACGGTTGGTTTGATGGGGGTCAGTAAGAAACGGTTGGTTTGATGAGGAGTCCTGGCTCACTAATGAGACTAATAATACATCAGTGCGAAAAAGCTGAAATAAAGAAAATGGAAGAATAGCTAGCCATTCTATCTAGAGTGGACATCATCGCTAGTTCCTAAAGCGTGGAAGTGTTCATCCAGCTGCTCCATATATCAAGTCCTGATATCAGGGTCCTTAAGCGTGCTCAGGATAAACCTCTTCCCCTTCCTCAGGGAGCCAGGCTAGGAATGTGGTAAGAGCACATATTCACACTACGGAAGGTTCATACATCAATCAGGCTGTAAGGTTTGCGTGGCTCCTCCAAGGAGATGTCAATTTGAATATTTTTCCTATTGGTTAATATTGTGTATTCTGCTATATCCTTAAGAAAGTCCCTCTTACCGCCATTTCTTTCTTCTGTTAAGATATAAGAATTATTTTCATGTAATATCTTCAGCAATCATTTTGGATTACATCCTTTTCATCTTCATTAACTACATTTATGAGGGAGTGTGCAGAGATGATACTGTAATTGTAAAACTTACCTACATTCTATGAGGCCTATTCTGAGACTAAGTAGTTTCCATAAAATCACCGACTTTTTGAATTTACCCCTAATTAAAAATTTCAACAGCTGTAAAATATTCAGTGGTGTTTCTTCTCTTTGATGCCCCGGTACATCCATCAGATCTCTTGAATGGCAACTGTATTCAGTCAGTAAAATTGTATTTGATTTAGAAAGCAAATTCAGTGCTCCAATATCTTAATTTAAAGTTCCTACCATTGGGATTGCTAAGTCGCTTTCTAGAGATACTTTCTGAGAGAATTCTGAGGGTTTCATGATAAAGAAGTTAAGGGGGAAAAGATTATCGGCTACCTGTACCATAGAGGGGCTTCCTCCTTAGAGCTCTCAACCTTGCTCAGGAGGAGGCAGCAATCTAGGTAAGTAATGATAAGTACCTTCATTGACCTTTAGCTACAGAAAAGGTGTGAGTGTAGTGTGCTTTAGTTAGAGTTAATGTGTGAGTATCAGCGTACAGTTTCCCCAAACTGAAGTGCTAGCAGCTATCTGCAGTACTACAATCACGCAACGGGTTTGCCACCTACCTACTCCTACATCTTAAATACAGTAGAGCGTCGATTATCCGGACGTCAATTAACCAGAACGTCAATTATCCGGACTGCTTCGGAAAAATTTCAAAAATAAACATTTTCGCAAGTTGAATATTAAACAAGGATTTTCAAGACTTATTGATTTGTTGTATAATTTTACACAATAAAAAATTGCTGTTTCTGTCAATTAAAAGATTAAAACCTTAATTCTGTAACACGCTTTTATTATTTTATTAAAAATATGTAATGATCTTAAAAAATAATGTAGGAATATATTATAATCTTATTTGCAAATCATTTAGTTGTTGTTTACTGTTTTTGTAGTTCAGATTCTGAGCTAGAGTTTTTGAATTCATTTGGTGGGTATATGCGTAATAGTTTCCCGTTTTCCCGGATTAGGTTTTCCTGAGAACTCTTCGATTTTTTCTACTCCCTTAATTTGCTTTGTCAGTCTGTTTTTGAACGTTCATTGTGACACACCAGAGTTTAGTTTTACACTAAAGTTAATTATCAAAGTGCGGAGTAGAAATTGATTTCGTGTTTAGTGATTCAGTGTTTTACAAAACTAGTGAAAATGCCAAAAAGAAATCGTGTTGTTCTTTCCCTTGAGGACAAAGTAAAAATCATTAAGAGGATAAAAAAATTAAAAAATTCTGCTGCCCTTGTTGACGAATTTAAATTAGGAAAATCAACCATTTACGACTTTTAAAAAAAATACGAACTCTATCATTAATTTCACTTCAGTTATGGATAGTGAAGGTGGACCAAGCCGCTAAAAAGTGATGAAGAAACCAAAAAATATTGAACTTGATGAAGCCGTCTATGTAAGGTTTCTTCAAAAACGAAGTTTGGGAGAGCCCTTGACTGTCCCACTTATATGCGAGAAAGCAATCGATTTTAATATCAAACTGAACGGGGATAAAGCTAGTTCTTACAAATGTCTTATAACAACGTTTAAATAAAAATATATTGTTTGTATCCTGTGTTTACATTGTTTCCTACTTCCAATTTTACTTTGTGCATGATTGCGTCTATTATCCGGAAAATTTCAGTATCTGGAATAGGCCTGACATTGATTAGTCCGGATAATCGACGCTCTACTGTATTTACAATTGTAAAAGTTAGATTTTCGTAGTGAAAAAAAATAATAATATATTAAACATACCTTTAGAAGATGTTGGCATAACGATCCATAATACTCTTTAAACAAAGAACGGACATTACTTTGTTTTTCACTCGATAGAAGGGTACTTCGAGGCAGTGCAACACCAAATTTTTCACATAATTTCCTAACATGTTTGGGGACTAGTCCTGAAATCAAAGTATGGATTTACTCATATATTCACTGTTAAACAATCATTCGCTTAGCTATTTTGGTGTGATCAAACTATTGTCATTGACTATAGAGTAACAGTATGTTTTAGGTTGTACAATTGAAAACACCATATATAATATACGTAGAAAAATATTAGTTGACCTTATGTATATATGTGCAAGAAAATGGTCCAGAAAATTCTCTTATATAGGGAGAACTTTTTATGGGTAAGCCAACGTTTGGACTCACATTGCAGGTCTTCTTCAGGGCTAGTTGATGGGCAGGAGGTTACCACTAGACCTGTCCATAGTAGTAATGCCGCTAAAACTCAGAAATGAGTCCTGGTACGATCAAGGGAGTTATATGGTGTGATTGCCCTCTATCTTCCGTTCATGAAGAAGGTTCCCGTTATTACCTGAAGGGCGTGCTTTTGAAGATATAAGGGCTGGGAGTTTCGCCCTCTAGAAATTTTTAGAACAGTTCACAACATTCGAGAGTATTTGAGATCATTCCACAACATTCTGGAATGTTGTGGAATATTCTAGACCATTTGGAGACATTTTTGTATGAGTGGAGCTACCTAATGACAGGAGTATATAAATCAAGATCTGTCGTGAGGTCGAACCTTTTAGAACATTCTGGAATATCCCAGATCATTGTGGAACATTCCAGAACACTCTCGAATGTTGTGAAATATTCTGGAACATTGTAGACAATTCGAGGCCTTTTTTCTATGGGTGAAGCTACCTATTGGTAGAGGTACGAGAGGACTCGTATATAAAGCTAGATCTGTCGTGGGTTCGAACGTCAGTTTCTAACCAATGAAGTGCAGCAAATAAAAAAAAAAAACAGTGAAGTGTGAGTAATCAAAGTGATACAGTGACTGAATATAAATCGAAAATAAAGTGTGAAAAGTTTTTAAAGTGTACTTAGTGTATTTCTTAATAAAAAGCTTTGATTTATATTTTATACAATGCCTATACGTAAAAGGGGAGGAGATATTGCCAGTTCTGAAGCAAAACGGCGAAAACAAAAAGAACAGTGAAAAAACGAAACAGTCGACGAGCGCGAAGCACGTTTACGTTCTCTAAATATGTCTGTAAGTATGTGAACATAGGCAGTGACATGGCTGTATTTCAAATAGCCAAAGATAGCAAGCAACAAACAGAAACGACGAGATCCTCATGCACAAACTGGGAAGATGCATCAACAGTAATGAAGGACCTTGACGGATTTTCGGTTATCCTATAAACGAACACGAACGAACTGTGCAACATCTAGCAGTACATTTAGAGAACGGGCAGAGAGTTTACTTCAATAAAGACAGCGCCAGAAAAATTCCAAGCAAACCACCAAAGAACACACCATTAACAGCTTTTTTCCAACTGTGCTAAACGGATCCATTTGAGGAAACATTACTGTATGTCGACGTCTCTAGCTATTATACATTGAACACAACAAAAAAAATCTTTCAACAACGAAAACAAGGAATTCCCTTAGAGGATCATTCTGGAATCATGAAAACTAATGCACTGGCCCGAGTATACACCGTACCGGTGTACATCCGGCCCCAGATGTTGCTACACGAAATACGGGTACCAAAAATTTCACAGATCTCAAGACTGTTGACGGTTACCAATGCCAGACGTACAGAGAAGCATACCAACGCTTCTACAATGACAACCACTGGGTATTAACACTACAAGAAGCCTCACTCAGAGGCTCAGCTGAGCAAATCAAAGACTTATTCGCCATAATTCTAACAACAAGTAACCCATCGAATCCAAAACAGCTATGGGACTCCTTCAAAGAGAGTATGAGTGATGACATACTGTACCAAATCCGACAAGCTAATCCAGAACTGGCTATCGACTTTAACGACGACATCTTCAATCAAACACTCATTCCTTTAGAATGTTTAGCGATAAAAAAACAGACCTTAGTACAACTTGAGATAATATGAGAGTTGAACCATCGAAAGACGAAACAACAGCACATTTTGCTCAACAACATTTACATATCCTACTGATCAGACGCCCGGACTCATTGAACTCAACAGTGATTTCTGCAACATGGCCACAGCTGAAAACGAACTCATCGACCAAATTTATCCAAACATTGTTCATAACTGTACCAATCCGGAGTGGCTATTTCAGAGTACAATTATAGCAACTAAAAATAATATTGTCGAAGATATCAACTTTAATATTCAAAACAAGATTCCCGGTGAAGAGAGAATATACAAATCGATGGTAAGCGTTCCTACAAAATTTTTAAATTCATTGCAAGTACCAGGAATGCCATTATATTGCCTTCAACTGAAAATTGTATCTCCGATCATACTAATCAGAAATCTCAACTCACCAAAACTATGTAATGGAACAAGGATGATCGTCAAATAGCTATCAATTAACATCATCAAAGCCGAACTTATGACGGGAAAGGACTAAGGACACACGCTATTTATCTCTAGAATACCTCTGATCTCTACTGAATTGCTATTCCAATTTAAAAGACTGCAATTTCTAATCAAATTATCCTAAAGTTTTACAATTAGCAAATCGCAAGGACAAACTTTCAAATATTGCGGCATCAACCTCAAAGACTCCTGCTTTTCTCACGGTCAACTATACATAGCTTGCGCTCGAGTAGGAAATTTGAAAAATGTATACATATATACTTCGGATAACAAAATGAAAAATGTTGTTTATAAACAAGTATTGTTGATAGAAGTATTGTGGTTTGAATATATTTTCAATAAATAATTTGTATATCATATATTTTAATATTTATTCTTTTATTCCAACAACCACACAATCTTATATCAACTCCCTTATATTATAATGCTTCAAACATTCCTGGTTCAACAAGGGATAATTCTAAACCTTGGTTTTTATATCACCATACTGTACACAGGCTTTTTCAGCAAGTTTTCAATTATAATCTGGACATATTATGCTATTAATTAAGTATTTAAGTTAATTATGCACATAGGAATTTATGAATTATATTTGATATGAATTCAAGGAAAGTAGTGAAACTTTTCAAGTATTAATAACTCAAATAGAAAAAAAATGTTTTCATTGATTTATTTACCTGCAAAGTCTTCTCCACAATGTTTACAAAAGCTAATAATAATATTAACATTATGATGGTTTTCTTTGTCTCTATTTGTGAGAATCGTTAAGACAGTTCCGAGCAATGGAAGTGCTTCCTTGTTAGAAAGCATTCCAGATGACACGAGGTCACCATAAAATCTAAGATCGACTCTTAATTTGCTCACATTTTCAATCTGGAAAAAGTAGAAGCAATTATAACAATATTAAAAATTATTCGTATTTAATTTTAATATTAAAAATATGCAGAGCAAGATCGAAGTGGCACAGGACTCGTTACCCATCAGATAAAACGTATTACACCCAACTGACTAACAAACTGAAAACGGAGATTAGAAACTACAAAATCCAAAATTTGCTTTGTGTGACTGAAAATCTTACGACTACTAACAAATCACTTTGGATGACCACCCAAAAGATCCTTAAATTCAAAGATTTTAATCATCCTCTCCTTACTGAAAATCAAACTTGGTCCAGATCTGACGAAGAAAAATCTCACATATACGCCCAACACCTCTTCAAAACCTTTAATCCACACCCTGATATCCTCAACCCTATTCACATTGAGTGTATTGAAGCAGAACTGGATATCCCACTCCAAATGAGTCTCCCACCTAAGGCTTTTCATCCGTCAGAAATATCCAATGTTATTCATAGTTTGCCTTCCCGTAAAGCTCCTGGACATGACCTAATTACAGCTCACATCCTAAAATCCCTTCCTCGAAAAGCTATCCTATTCCTCACATACATATATAATTCTGTAATCCGTTCTACCTATTTTCCCGATACATGGAAACTATCTATAGTAAAAATGATCCCAAAATCCAAAAAGCCTCCAGAACTTCCATCCTCCTATCGTCCTATCTCCCTCTTACCCATAATGGGCAAGATCCTCGAAAAGCTCATACTAAAACGTCTGTATCCCATCCTAGATAGTAACCACATAATCCCAGACCACCAGTTTGGTTTCCGAACATCCCACTCCACTATCCAGCAATGCCATCGTGTGGTGGATGTTGTCTCCTCAGCATTGGAGCGTAGATTGTATTGCACGGGAGCCTTTCTCGATGTAGAACAGGCTTTTGATCGAGTATGGCACCCAGGTCTCCTTTACAAAATCCGACAATTCCTTCCTCCTACATACTTTTTGATCATTCGCTCCTTTCTAGCTGGCAGAACATTTAAAGTAAATCATAATGGTTCCTACTCTCCTCTCTATTCCCAGTCTGCTGGTGTTCCTCAAGGTAGCATCCTCGGTCCTATCCTCTACACGGTATATACAGCTGACATCCCAACCCATCCTAACACCTTCATCTCCACCTATGCTGATGACACATGCGTGTTATCAGTTAATAATGACCCATATATTGCATCCCAATCCCTTCAATCACATTTATCAAGCCTCGAAGAATGGTGTCGGAATTGGAGAATTAAAATCAATTCCAAAAAGTCCCATCAAATTACCTTTACCCTTCGCCGAAAACCCTTGACTTCCTGTCCTACTGTATCCTTTAATAGTACTCCACTTATCCCTGTTGAACAGATCCGCTACCTAGGACTCAACTTAGACAAACGTCTAACTTGGAACCCTCACACAAGACTGAAAAGACAAGAAACAGCTCGACGCTTCCGACTACTTCAACACATACTAGACAAACGCTCAAAGCTTCAAATCAATTACAAAAGACTTATTTATGTTACTGTTATAAGACCTATATGGACTTACGGAATTGAACTATGGGGCTCCACCAAACCATCAAATTCCTCTCGTATTCAATCCTTGCAATCCAAAATCCTTCGCAAAATCCTAAACGCTCCTTATTTTGTCACAAATAAAACCATCCATAATGACCTGAACGTTCCATATGTTACCGATTTAGCCCATTCCAGATACCTATCATTCCATAATAAACTCCAGGCCCATCCAAACCCACTAGTTTCCATCCTTGGTTCCAATTCCATCCCGGACAATCCTCCTAGGCGTCTGAAGAGAAGATGGCCTCGATACCTTCTATAATAGAAATGTAATTAGAGTGCTGCCAATGGGTAGTGCCTCTACACGTCCTTTCATGCATTTGTTTATTCATACAGCCTTTGTACTAGATGTATAATATTACAGTTGTACAATTCAATAAAATCATTAAAAAAAAAAAAAAAAAAAAATTAAAAATAGAACTTACTGGTTCATTCTTTTTCAAGTGCAAGGTTTTTATCCAATGTTCTAAAAATATAGATGCAAAATCAGCGTAAGTCCAATGTATGTGACAGCATAACTGTACCGCAGCTGGAACGTCTGTTATTTTTAATTTCACTTCTACAAGAGCTGTTGCCACCTCACTCAAATATTTGGATAGATTAAGGCCACTGAGATCTCTTAAAAAAGTATCTAGTTGGCCAGCAGTGAAGTTTCTCTATGAAAAGAACAAAACAACATTATTGTCTTAAAATTTGATTTCCTATTAATTCAATAAATAAATTAAAATTTTATTTCATTCAATATCATAGTTCATGCAAAATGTATCTTTGAATGAAAGTAAGGGTTTATTTTTAGAGGAATGGGGTAACCATTAGTGAAATATACACTAACTCAATGCTAAAATAATTTTATTTTTTTTACTTTTACAAAAGTAACAATAAATAGAATAAGCATTTTTTTGAGAAATCAAGAGATTGCTATTTGAAAAAAACAGTGAGATAATCAAAAGTATATGTTTAATTGGAGAAAAATATCAGCTAATCATTTATCCATAATCCAGTCAAAGTAGAAGTAATGAGGCACAATCCATGTTCCATCAAGTTACTCTAAGCCACGTATGCACTTGAGCATGCAGTCCTCCAGGAGGGGGAAGCATTCCCCTGCACGTCCACGTTCATCAGCACTGAGCTGGGAAGGTAGAGGCCCGAACCCCGAACACAGAATCCAGTCTGCCCTAAGCCCCTGTCAACCATGATGAACAGAAAACTTAAAGTTGCCGGTTTCTCCTATATTTACATACAGGAAACCATAAAAATAAACAACAGAAAAAGCTATGGTGGCAGAGGAAACTCTACAGGGAAAGGAATGCCCAAATGCTAATAACTATTAGGCACAAAACAGAAGAAAACTTCAAAAACTTCACTAGGATGTCACAAGTGGATTTTGGCTTTCTCGTCCATAGTATCAGAACTAAAGTGGGGAGAAAGGACACTGCTTTCAGAAAAACCATATCTACAGAAGAACACTTAGCTCTGATGCTCATTCGGCCATTTTGGGCGTCTCGAGTTTTTCCCCGTACCCACCGAACCATGAATGCGTGCTCACTTTGAAATAACGACAGCTCTCGGCTCAGGCTGAGCGCCGCGCCTTGTACTCATCTGAGCTGAACAGCACGAACGAATGCTCAAGTGTATAAGCGGCTTTATATGTAAAACACATAAAACAAATCTTCAAATAAAGAGCACTTTACTGGAAGATTGTGAAAACCTGCAACTGTAGGATTTTATAACAAAGCCAAATTTTGAAGCCTATTTCAAGGATTTCTGAGTTATACAAATAAAAATAAAACCAAAGCCTTGTATGGCCTGAAGAAATGCACATCCACTGTCTGAATCATTCCCTTACATCCCATCGTAATACTACTTGAGCAACTAAAAAATTTTGGATATAAAAGAATAAGATGTTGTCATGTTTGTTGACTGACAAAAAGTAGAAGAGCAAAAAAGACTTCAGGTTGAAAAAAATAATTAGTTGGTTTCTTAAAAAAATAATTTGTCAACAATATATCAAAATCATGTTAAGAATAATGCAGCTTTAAGTGAAGATTGGTATAAATTTCACTATTTAGCTAGTTGTTAACAAGAAAAACAATTTAAATGTTTATTTTATCACATATTTAACAGTATATGATGCAAGTGCAATTTTATATACAGTCGAACCTGGATAAGTGGAATCTCTTGGAGACAGGATTTCAATTCCACTTAAAGAGGAACAAGGTTTCACTTATCCAGGTCATTAAGATTACATGTACCACTAAAAGAGGTTCTCAAACAACTTGTAATTTTTATAAATGTAAAAATTAATTACCTGTGTTTATAGTAAACACTTAAAAAAACATAAATACATAAAGTATTGAAACAATCATTAAAATTATTACATAATTTTGAAATATAAAAATAAAATAATGCGGATTACGCATACATGTACATTTGTATTAATGAGAGTAATCACTTATTTTTTTCTTCACTTCTTTGGCACTTAAATATGTTTTTTTCTACGTCATATAATTTATCAAAGGTTTCATCATCAGGTCCTTTATATATAACCTTATAGCGGGGAGTTTGCAAGAAAAGCTTAGATTAATGGAGCAAGCAGCACAATTGAAAATTGTTTTAAGAAAACTGGATAAAATCTGAAACAGATACTTTCAGACTTCAGCCATAGGATTGGGAAAAAGTGTTAGGAGATACCTATGAGAAGCTTCCGACATTTGAACAGTATGTTTGATTGGCATGGATGAATTATAACAGCAGGAGAACTGAATAATGAAAAATCTTTCATTATCGTTCATTCATCTGAAATCCTTGAAAAATCTAAAACGCTAGGTGACAATGAATTTTGGTGTTGGATGAAAATTTGGACAATCCCGACCACTTATTCTATACTTCTATAATTCCACTTATAGAGGTAAATACAAAAATTGTGCCCTTTACAGAGGTAATATCCCAAAAAAATTATTCCACTTATACAGGTGAAAACATTCCAGTTTGTGTTTATTTAAGGGCAAAATGATGGGACTAGGTTTGTACCACTTATAGAGGTATTCCACTCATCCAGGTTCGACTGTAGTGACTAAGTAATTTATTAAACAGTTAAAAATAAACCCTCTAATCAATTAAAAATATGCAGTTTTATGCAGTGCATATAAAATTTGATAAACAGTTAAAATAAAATCCATCCAGAAAATTTACTCTTTGTAAATTCTGTTATTAAACAATTCCAAAATTGATTATTAAAAATAAAAATTCATTTCTTGACAAAATACAGTTAGTGCATATTAAAGATATCATTCAGATACTGATAAAGCAGTTGAAGTTAATTAATTTCTTAAATTTGATGGTGATGGTATTTGTTTACATTTGAGTTATAATTACTATTATTGCACTTAAAAGGACAACTTATTCAAAATGTAACAACAGTAAACAAGCAAACAATGCTTTTGAAAATTATTTAACTAAATACCAACCAATCTTTTTACGAAAGCTGTATTTTTCTTCAAACTAGAATCAAGTTTAGAAAGTGCTGTAGCATCAGGTCTTTTCTTATAGGCTTGTTGATTTTTATTGAACAGTTCAAGCTTTTGCTCCAATCTTCTACTGAAATCTTCAAGATATTGAAATAGTTCCACCTGAAAAAAAAAACTCATGTACATGTTTATGGTCTTCCAGTACTATATAATCCATAATTATTGGTTAACTCCACAAACTTTTTCTTTGTCCGCCACTGTATTGTCTTCTGTTTTAATATCAGAAGTAATATTAGGTTCCATCGTAACTAATTAATGTAGTTCACTACAGATAGTATCATCAAACTTGGAATACCCAATAATGTAAACACACATGACTGAAGGAGGAAGGTAAACTACGGTTAACAACAGCTGTAGCTAAGGTAAGGTAATCATGATAAAAATGGACTGATAAGACTAATCATAATAGGATCCGTGTTTATCTCGATTTAAGAGTTGAAAACTTAAGAAGGAAGGTAATGTGAGTTCCGACTAAAGCCGATCAAACATCGGCATCATTCCCGGAATTATTAAGTCATTCTAGTAAGTGGAGTGTCTCATATTGTAGAAACCACAAAACGACGTTTCAAGGTTTTTAAGTGTTTGTGAGAGAAACTTGTGTAAACTACTCTTCATAATGTCTTATTTCCTGAACGTCTTTAATAAATTATCAATGCAGTTGCCAGTGTCTTTCTCTAGATATTTTGTAACAGATTCTCAGAAGCAGTTGAGTACCAAATTTATTTTTCGACAGGTAAATAGTTCCTAGCCAAACTCCTTACTTTTTGTCTTATAACGTATTTTGTCAATAATGTATTTTTAATCCACAGTTATTTGACCATGATAGCTGCACATACACATATCTTCTTGGCGATTCTGCAGTTAGAGAATGTATTATTATTGACCCTGTTTTGGAGCAAGTTGAAAGAGACACAAAACTTATTAATGAACTTGGTTTGAAGTTGAAATATGCCAGTAATATTTTCTTCAATTAAGTATTATTAGTAATTATTAATGATGGATACATAAGATTTTGATAACTTGTGCAGTGAACACACACATGCATGCTGACCATATCACAGGGACTGGCCTTCTGAAGAAAACTCTTCCTGGTTGTAAATCACTTATTTCCAAGAGTAGTGGAGCTGCAGCAGATGTGCATGTTGGCCATAATGATATAATTCAGTTCGGCGATTTTTGTTTAACTGTTAAATCAACTCCTGGCCACACCAATGGTAGGCATTATGATTATTTCCATGATTGTTAAACATCAATTATACTTAAGCAGAAAATTATTTTTAAAAAAGAAGGCTATTTGTGAAATGTTCTACAATAGTGTGCAATCAATATTTGTGCTCTATTCATAACTATTAATCCACCAAAACTTGGTATAATCCAGAATAGGGCTGCATTATTAGTTGGGTAACCAAACTAATACTGTTAAAGGAATTCATGGGAAGTTGAGTATTATTGGTATTCTTTTGAATCATTACTTCATTAATTATCAATCAGATTATTCAAATTAAATGTAATTAATTTATAATTATACTATTTTTATTAATAATTTATATTTGATATTATATAATTATTATTAATTTGCATCATTGATTATAACAGCTTTAATGATGAAATTACTTTAATTTCCTCATTGAATCTTTGGAGATTAAATTACGTGTTATATAATATCTTCAAGTATATTTTGATTAAATAATCTTTATATTGATAATGTAAATGTACTTACATTATCACCGAGCAGCCACTCCTATTGGCCCTGAAGATGACCTACACAGTAGGTCGAAACGTCGGCACATATAAAATACAATAAGTTTCACTTATTTGCTGTGTTTTCTTGACTGCACCCCCAACTATTTACATCCTATTATAAATGTACTTACTGTTTTTAACAACACATGCAATCAGTTGCATATATATACTTCTGTTTTCCTTATATGTAGTTATTTTGTTTTAAATAGTCAATCATTTTTTTATGTTTTAACAAATAGATATATTTTATTAAACCTTCAAATTTATTCATAGATTTAAACAACAAATATTTTAATGATCGATCCTCATCGGCCAAGTCATTTTTTTGCTACATGTGTACATTGATTATAAATCATTGAGCATGAACCTAATCATGGTGAGCATGTGTATATGCATTTATGCAAATTTGTATATGCATACATACGAAGATGTGTGTTCAAGGGATGCCATAGTTGGGAATCTCCTAATAAGACAGTCATATTTTTATATAACCCAAGAGTGCTCTTTATATTTATTATTATTCTTCAATTTCATTCTTAATTTGTATACTATAATAGATTATAACAGCATATTCTTTCAACAATTTTCAGTGTTTTAAGTATGTAACATGTATAACTATGAACTGTGCTTCCCATATTAAAAAGTGGGTGAATATTTATGCATACTACCAGTTTATTTTCAAATTTCATGAAGTTAAAGGTGAATTTTTAAGGTCATGGCTGTACTTAAAAATTAGTTGAAGGTGTGATCATTATTTTAACATTTATTTCAAGCTGAACAAAATAGTTAAAACACAAAATAAAAATAATGTGAGCTAAAATTTAAATTATTCCCATTGTTTGTTGCTCATTAATATTTTGTCCACTGTAACTAATTGCATTTAAGTTATGAATTTTGAGAAGGGTTAATTTCACTATTTATTCAAGGATACTTTAATATATTCCTAGAAACTGATATTTTAAGAGCAAGAAAGGTTGTATTAGTCATGTATTATTTATTTTTATTATTAATAGTCATGTAATACACTTGGCTTTCTGAAATAAATTTCAGAAAGGCCTTATGTTAGTTTTAATTTATTGAAGACATTTAACATCATGACTCGAAAACATTTCAGGCATGTTGTTTATTTCTTAAAAGATGTTATGAGAACGGGCTAAAGTTTATAGATTTTGCAAGAAGTGGCATAATTTGTTTTCTATATTGTATATGTTATAATTTTTTAATTAATTTAAAAACAAACATTTAACATATACATTTAAAAATAAAATTTAGATTTTTTAAGTAGAGACTTTTTCTTTTTAGTATACACATGTTGAACACTGAAGAGCCGTTTAGTCTAATGTGTGAATTATTATGTTGTCCATGTAGGAAAGAAATTCGTTGACTGGTAAGTACTAATGTAGGATGGAAATAGTTGGGGGTACAGTCAAAAATACACAACAAATAAGTGGAAACGTATTATATTTTATGTTGTGTATTTTTGACTGCACCCCCAACTATTTCCATCCTATATTATGTTGTCCTTTCATTGGCAACAAAAGGAATAGTGATAGCATTGTTTAAGCATTACTAATGAATTTCCATGTTACTCTGATAAACTGTCAATCAATAATATGTATATAGTTTTTTTTTCAGTGAAATTCATAATTTTTCAATGAAAAACATTCATCCTGGCTAACTGTAACTATCATTTTCTCCATCAAATGTTACTTCACATGATATGTTATTTTCCTATTTTTTGTATCTACCTTATCAAAATTCAGTTAAAATATCTGCCATAATTAATATATGTACATTAATCCCAAAAAAGTGGTGACTATTTCCGATCGTTTGTAAGACACTGATATGTAGAAACTATTTGTATCTGATCATAAAATATTTATAGGTTGTGTTACATATGTTTGTGATGAGGAAAGGATTGCTTTTACTGGGGATACTCTTCTGATAAGAGGTTGTGGAAGAACTGATTTCCAAGAAGGCAGTCCTCATACTCTTTATGAATCTGTCCACAGAGAAATATTTTCTTTACCCGGAAATTACAAATTATTTCCAGCTCATGATTACAAAGGTATGTTATAATTTCTCCGAAATCATAGATTATTTAACGTCTATTAAATGTGTAAAAATCTTATTTAGATGAGGACTTTACTAAAAAAATAATGTTATTTGGCCTCAGCAGTTTAGTAGTCTCACATCTCATTCCCTTTTGTTTTCTTAACTCAGAATATTTATTTTTAAAATATGTCTTTAATAGTTCAAATTTGTTAGGACTCTTTATTATCCCCACCTCCTAATCAATCTGTTTCCTTTTGGTTTCTCATTGATTGGTATTGATGGTTAGCGACTTCTCTTCCTAGCTACAATTATATAATCACTTATTATTGATCTTAGGAAGTATTTAGTAACCTCTAATGCCATTTTATCTCTCCATATATTAGATTTTATACCTTGTAATATTAAATTTTATTATTATACAAATTCAAATTTGACTTTTTTTGTCATGTTTTTTCATTTACCTTTTCACTTCCATCGGTTCTCAAATATTATTAATTACTAATAATTTGTAACCTACTGAAATTTCAGTTTTAGATATGGTCACAACCAATTTTAATGACGGAAAAAAACTAGGTTTTAATCACAAATTTAATTTCGACTGAAATCGTGCAGAAGAAAATTTAGCTGGGGATAAACATATCTGTGAATATTCCAATTGCATTTGAATTCACTTGGGCTATTTCATCGTCAGTTAAGAGTTTATTTGAGGCCGATGATTCTGTTTGTAATAACGGGAAGGGAACAATGTATAAACATTTGAGCCAATTTGATCTAATCTTATGCATCATCTGCTGCTCTCGGCAGTTATAGTATTATTTATCTTTAACAAATTTAAATATTTGAAGGGAAATATTTTAATTTAAAAATTGACTAAAATTGAAATGACTGAATGCATAATTACTTATATCATTATATATATTTACAATAATAGGATGTAATTAGTTGGGGGTGCAGTCAAGAAAACACGTAAAAATAGGTGAAACTATTGTATTTTATGTGCCGACGTTTCGACCTACTGTGTAGGTCATCTTCAGGGCTATGAGAAAACAGACAAAAACAGAATAGACTGTAAAAATACATAAAATAGAGATACAGAAAAAATAACAAAATGTAGAGATATAAAAAAATTGAGCGAGAAAAAAAAGTGAAGGATATATAATGAAAAGATATATGAATAAAGATGATTACATAGTAGATGTTCGTTCGTCGATAGAGTTCATGTTCATAGAACATCATTATTTTTTATAATATATCTCCATTCACTTACTGATATCTTATATCTCTCATGTATAGTTCCTTGTATACTTTCATCTTTATTTATATAATATAACATCATTCCTATTGTATACCTTTATATAACATCTGTTATATAATGTATAGTGTATACCTTTATATAACATGTTTACCTTTATATAACATCTGATACTTATATTTTAAATTTATATTTATATTTCACTTCTCGGCCTGTCATACATTAGATTCCTATTCTTTACTTTCTACAATATTCTTCTCTATTTATTCTTAGGTATCATATTTTTAATTCATGTTCTTTCATTTCACTTATGGTACTCCCCATGAGTCTATTTTCATACTATTGTTTTCTCTGCAATACATTTCTATCTTTATTATACTAAGTTGTCCATACTCATTATATTTATATCTTTTTCATTTTATTTTTTTCTGTTTAACTTCATTTCTCTCTTTGTATTTTGTTTTGCATTATCACCTTTCTATACATCTACTATGTAATCATCTTTATTCATATATCTTTTCATTATATATCCTTCACTTTTTTTTTCTCGCTCAATTTTTTTATATCTCTACATTTTGTTATTTTTTCTGTATCTCTATTTTATGTATTTTTACAGTCTATTCTGTTTTTGTCTGTTTTCTCATAGCCCTGAAGATGACCTACACAGTAGGTCGAAACGTCGGCACATAAAATACAATAGTTTCACCTATTTTTACGTGTTTTCTTGACTGCACCCCCAACTAATTACATCCTATTATAGTACCTACAGTCAACTAATTTCTTTCTTACATATATATATTTACATTAAGGCTAAGTATCATTTATAATATTTTTTCATTACTATTATTTCCTGTTATATATGTTATTAATTAGTAATCAAAATATGTAGGAATTTATTTATCTAAGGAAAATGAAATGGTGCATTCATTTATGCTAGTCTTTGTAATAAATTTTATCTTTTCTGCAGGTTTACCTTACACGACAGTGGATGAAGAAAAAAAATATAATCCTCGATTAACAAAAGCTAAAGAAGAATTCATAGAACTGATGAACAATTTAAATCTCCCTTATCCTAAAAAAATTGGTAAGAATAAAATGATAATATTATATAATATTTAATATTACTTAATTAAATTAGTAATTAATTTAACTTAATTACATAACTGGCTCTTCTTATTCAGAACCCTCCTTTACTAGACTTTTTGATTTATTCGTATACTAACCTAACGAGTAAATGTTGCATTACTCCGGTGAGTTAAATTGTTCACTGGGACCATTACATAGCTGTTATTAATTTTTTTTTCTGTTAAAGATGTTGCAGTACCAGCAAATAGGGTGTGTGGAATTCAAGATTCACTTTGAAATATTTATAAATTAAATACTAAACAGGGAATTATTAATAATGGTGATAACTGCTGCTGATATTAGTAAGATATTATGAACTTGGTTTTAATATTTTAATTCAACATATTGATTGATGAATATATTTTATTCTTATGTAAATAAAATATAAAAATCTTAAATATTATTTTTGTAATATAGTAATCAAAATTATGTAATAAATAATTTTTATATATTTATAATTTAAATGAAATATAATGTATATATTTTATAACAATAAAAATATAGTTCTCACAACTTTTACTCTACCATTATGTCTTTCCTCTAATGAAAAAGATTTGTTTATTAAAAAAAAAGAAAAAAGATTTGCTTATTATATTATGAAATAAATTTTTAATCTTTCAATCCATTATATAATAAAATATAAATGGTAGTAAATTCTGAAGAACATCCCCAGATCATCGCAAAACCATCTCCAAGTTTTACCACAATAGAAGAACGTTCATTACTTTATCCTAATTATATGGTTTCCATTATAAATATTTTCCCTTTGATGTGTTTATATTTTTACATATTTACAATTTTAAGTCGCTTGTTTATTTTTCTTACTCAAATTACTTCTTCTTTTGGTATAAATGGCTTTGGAATGAAAAAAATTTCTATGTAAGGCTCTGGATTGAGTTACACGGTTCACCCAGATGCCACTCTTTCTATTAGCCCTGAAGATGACCTACAAAGTAGGTCGAAACGTCGGCACAAATAAAAAATATGTCTTCACTTATTTGGTGTTTTTTTGACTGCACCCCCCAACTATTTCCATCCTCCATTAGATCTTCCAGTCAACTATTTTCCTCTCTAACATTCATTATATTCACTTAGCAGCCATCTGTTTAAATTTCTATTATTTTATTTGGAAAAATAAATATAATTTAGCTTATAAATATGAATGGAGGTGTGTGTAAATATATATATTTATATAATAAGAAGGATTACAAATTATGCAATTAGACATGATGAACTCTGTATCATAATGACTGTCACTAACTGTAGGTCAAGAAAAACTAAAATAAAAAAATCTGTACATTGTGCCTATTTTTGGAAGCTTATACTAAGAACATGTCATAAATCTGATTTATTAATAATGTTATTTTAAATTTATCTATCATTTCCTATTATTATTAATAGTTATAGTATAATAAATGAAATAGTGATCTATCCAAATTGAAACAATTTAACATTTATTCATGAATCAAATTGTGTACTTAATTTTTTTAATGTTTAAAAATAATGGCACAAGACAGTAACATTCTCCTCTAATATAATATATATTTGATAAATTTATAATTAATACTTTACTCGGTTTTATAATTATCAATTACAATAGTTTTATAATTTCCCTAGAACCAGTTTGCTATTTTTAGATGATGTTCTAAATTAACCTCAGTTTCCCGTTGTGTGTTTCATGTAATGTTTAGAATGTATGAAATACTTTTTATATATGTAATCTTCTTGAAGATCATATTTTCTTGTTGCATCTCAGGTAGAAAAAATGTTGAAATAAAAAAAAATTATTAGGGAGCATTGTAATAAGATACGTGTCTGAGCCATAGTTTCTATAGTTTACAGATTACCAAGCATACACATACCTTGTTATGATGATGATAATTGCAATTTTGGGATGTTATGCTCAAAAAACCAAACATGTATCTGCTCTAGGTAAACAATTATTTTTTGTGATATTAATTATAAAGTTATTCGGGTTCAAACTTTCTAATATCATTCTTAGATTGTATGACTGGAATGATGAATTGAAACAATGCCAATTAAATCTTCAAGAACTTGGAATATGGTTAAGTTCCTTAAAAGAAGAAACTGATTTAAAAGGTTAGACTCTTGTTTATATAAATAATTAGAATTCTCAGTCTAAAAAGTTCCCTGATCCTAATGACCAAACGTTGTATCAGCACTTTAATAGATTGTTTTGATATAAGCTCTGTTATATACAAGAGTATAGGATTTATAAGTATTTTCATTTCAAATATTAGTAAGACACTTATTTAATTTTCAATACTGACCATACATAGTTAAACGACAAGGAGAACATAAACCTTTTTTTCAATTAAAAAATATTACTTACATAAGTTATACAATGGGGCTGGGATAAGAATTAACTTACAGTTAAAGCTGTGTTACTTATATCTTATTTATCTGAGGGTAAATGATTTATCTTAATCTCTTAATATGTTTTCTAGTCTCTAATTGAATCCTTTATACTTTCTTTTTATCATTGCTTAGTGAGATTTTTTAGTGAAGAGTTCTTCTCACTTGCTTTTTTTTATATAATTTGTTAATTTAAAATGGTAAGTCAAGCCTGTCATCATACTAAATACAACCCACATCAACAGGATGTAAGGGGTGTGAGCCTTAGGCTACACCTACATTGGATCCGGTGTGATACGATGAGACGTCGCTAGCAAACCAAATGACTGAAATATATCGAGAGTTATAACATTTGGTTCTTTAGATTTATAAAATTAAGATTATTTATTAATTATTTTATAAATTTAAAGAACCAAATGTTATAACTCTCGATATATTTCAGTCATTTGGTATGCTAGCGACGTCTCATCGTATCACACCGGATCCAATGTAGGTGTAGCCTTAGACAGTCTATGTAAGATGCGAATAGTGAGGGGTTTTTAGATATTATTTTGTTTATATAGTAAAATTTTTTCATGCGTAGAATTAATTATGGTCAAATCAAACAATTCATTTTTTAAATCCCTTTTCTTGCTCAAATTGGTGGTGAAAACAGTATACTTTAAAAAAAAAAAAGTGTAGTAACCAATTAATCTGGTAGGAATAGGTCCTAATATAATTCTGTAAATCTATTTACGATTTTTCTGAGATTTCTTACAATTTTAGTATTATTACTAATTACTCTTAATATTATTACTAATCACCCTCACCAATCTATTGGCTAAATAAGATCTAGAAGGTAGCTGCATGTTTTCCATCTGTTACATTACTTTTAAATGGTAATATAAATTATCATTTGGACTATTTATAACTATTATTGCTTATATCATACAGAATTCTCTCCCTAAACAAACTGAGTAGATATCAAGTTTTATCGAATCCATTTTTGTAATTTTAGTTTTTATTTTATTTTTTTCTTTATCCAAGATAGGCGTTTAACGATATTAGTTTAAAATTTTGTTCAAATTTATGTTTGTTATAATACTTCATTTTATTTTATACTTGATACTGTAGGATATGAGGTATCTTGAAGGATCTTAAATATCTCATTTAACTCATGAGCTGAAATGTATTCCCAGGTGAGGCAAATTATTTGCTTTCTGTTAAAAAATATATGGATTGATCTAGGTTCACAAGACCTAAATGGTTACCCGCAGTTTAAAGTGGGCTCTTCTGGCATTTCCCCCATAAATTTAATTTTTTTCATAGGCTAGAAAAACCATTCAATACTTCAAGCACTGGGTGATCCAGCTGGGAGGATTTATGGGCACATTTGTTTTGCTTATTATCACTGATATTATTCTCCTGGTTTATCTAAACCAAGGCTGGAGACCTGCTGCTTAATGGGACTACTTATATGAAGACTTCTTTTGCCAACTGCTTCTGATCTTAAACATTTCTTTCCTTTATGGAATCATGATTTTTTTTTTTTTTTAAGCCATTGTATACCTCTTTGTTGACCAAACGTTGTCTACTGTTGACCACATATTTACCATCAGGAATATGCTTAAGAAATGTAACGAATGGAACGTAGAACTACACAACCTCTTCATTGACTACAAACAGGCCTATGACAGCATAGAAAGAAATGAGCTGTACGAAAACTTGATGTTTCTTGGGTGCCCTAAAAAACTTATCAGATTGATAAGGATGACACTGCAGAATAGTAGCAGTGTGGCTATGGTCCAGGGAGAAATGTCCAGAGACTTCCCTATTAAAAAAGGAGTTAAACAAGGAGACCCTATATCTCCAGTGTTGTTTAATTTGGTGCTGCAGAAAATAGTAATGACAAGGAAAGTAAGAAGAGAGGGGTGTATTTATAATAACATGACCCAACACCTCGCATATGCTGATGATGTGGTTATCACACCAAGAAATGAAAACGTGCTCTTGGAACCATTATGGGAATGTGAAGAGGCAGCTAGGAAGGCAGGGATCATTATAAATAAAGATAGAACAAAATACATGCTCTGATCCAGGAAACTGTTATCCAGTGGATATCTCTAAGGAAGAGGGTGCAGTTTTGAAAATGTTAAGACATTTAAATATCTTGGCACCATTATAACAGACTGGAACATGAAATAAAGGCGAGGATTGAAAACGGTAACAGATGCTATTGGTCCCTCAGAAACGTGTTCCAAAATAGAGCTGTACCCTGTAGTCTCAAAATAAAGGTATATAAGACGATACTTCGTCCTGTCGTTGCCTATGGTGGGGAGGCGTGGACTCTAACCAAACAGCATGAGAGATTATTGAATACATGGGAGAGAAAGATTCTTAGAATAGTGTATGGCCCAACCAAGGAAGGAAATTGTTTCCGCATGAAAAGGAACCAAGAACTTTTATTTGGAGAACCTGACATAGGTTCTTGTATAAAAAAGCAAGATTGAGATGGTTGGAGCACGTTCACAGAATGGACTAAAAAAGGCTCCCAAAGCTGATTCTGGAGGGACGTCCAGACGGAGAAAGAGGAAGAGGAAGGCCTAGAATGCAATGGCTGGACGATGTGGAAGCAGATCTTAAGCTCCTGGGGGTAAGAACATGGAGAAGAGCAGCGAGAGATCGGTCAAAGTGGAGGAGAACTGTTGAGGAGGCCAAGGTCCTCCATGGAGCATAGCGCCATGTGATGATGATGATGATACCTCTTTGTTGCTGAAGTCAAACAAAGTAGTGGTAAAAAATTAGCACAGCGTTTAGTTGACAACTAATGAAATGTCAGAGATTCATAATTTATGAAGGAAGGAATTTTAAAATAAGACGATCAGGTAAGTTGTTCTTACTAAACAGCATTCTGAATTTTATAATTTCATTGTATAAAATATTACTATGTTTTTTTTTTACTAAAATCGATTCTTGAATTATTTATTAATTTTAATACTACAATTTTATTTATTTTTCATTCTTACAGTATTGCTTCATCAATAAATCAATGTTATAAATGAATCAGGTAAAGATACTAAAAATGGTAGATTTTAAAACATCTTACTATTATTTTTCAAATAAAACATACAAGACCCCCTTTTAAGTAGGTACCTGCAAAATTGATTGTCATGGGCCTTTTAAATTTTTAAAAGTAGAATCGTCAAAGTTTAAAATGCTATTTTTTGTGGATTTTAGATTCACTGTATGATATCCCAGTTATCTCTTACATTACTCGTTGGTTTGGTTTAACAAAAGAATGAGGTAGATGAACAAAATTAGTTAATTGGGTGTATCACTAGATGTTACACTAATCTCAAATTTGAAATTTCAACTTTCTGAGGTTAACTGGTCTTGAGTTTTGAAAGAGAAAAACGAGCGTACATGATACAACACGCCGAAACTGGTCAAGTTGATGTTTCGGTTGAAGGCTGAAATTTCGAAAATGGTGAACAAAAAAATTCCTCCAAAACAAAAAATAGTTCATTATTTATTAACTTAAAGGAAAATATAATATATACGCCTCTTAATTAAATGTATTGTTTGTCAGGACGAAGACATTAAAGCCCATTCTTCCTTCCAAGTTCCCTTGTTAAAAGGCACTATGTAAATTGATTGGGTAATTTTTCATGTTACTCTTGATTAACTCGTTATGCAGGCATTAATCTCTTTTGAAATATCTTCCAGGTTATCACTATTTTAATAAGGAGTAAACCTGTTTTCATCATCACAACCAAAGAAAGTGATTTGCAGCATTCTGTAAAAAACAATAAAACCAGGTGACTGATGTTGAATCAAGAATTCTTTCAGGACAGCAAATCATTATTTTTGAGAGCCTTGCAAATCAAAGCTAAAAGCTTGGTCATTAATTGAATTACTGGAGTTTTAAAAACATGATATACCAGTTATTTGGTTAGCTGTTTCAGCATTCAGGGGCTATCCCTTGCAATAGTCAAATAATCAACTGGTTATCTGGAGTGTTCACTTCAATTTAAAACAATTTACTTAAGAGTTATGTTCATTCCGGAGTGTGTGATTCTTACATTGCGAAGGTTAGCATTACATTTGACCAATCACTGTAGAGTTAGTTTCATTGATAGTAAAGGATGTACCAAGGAATACACCATTCCTGTATGAAAATCTCTTTTTTTTAAATAAATATATCTTCATAAGCTTGAGACTAAGAACTATAAATTTTATAAAATTTGTTCATAGCTCATTAACTTATATTAATTTATATCAACAACAATCTGCAGACTGATTCGTTGTGGTATGTTTTTGTCTTAAACCCGGTTCATTCAGGAATACCGAAAAGATCCACAAGTAAGATAGCAATCGTGTTTAAAAAAGGATACACTAAAAATTCATGAGAAATAGAATTCCATTACTAAATCGTATTTTTCGCGATCCAAAAACGGACTCGCGACCAGTTTTTTTAAATGATATTATATTCAATTTTTTAGGAAGGGAAACAAGACTAAAAACAAATATAATACACCTTTCCAATTATTTGTGCAATTTTAGGATTGTTTAGAATGTATGCGACCCCCTTCATTCCAACTGTTGCTTTAAACATTTCGGCTGGTTCTAGCTGTTTTCTATTCTATATCCGCTTTTTACTTTTATGAAGTCGTTTTTCCATACTTCTCATCCTTCTATATTCCTCAGCTATTCGCCTAGTCCTTCTCCCTAGCTATATTATTGGCCTGTGTTGCCTGTAAGCATTCCTCATTAAACCATGGTGATTTGGTTGTTCTTCCTTTTGATCTTAAAATGTTTTCGGCCACTGATGAGTGGATCTTTCTCCATTGGTCATCTACTTCACCCTCTTCATAGTTAGAAGCAGAAATATTTGCTCCATTGTATTCACATACCGGATCCTTTCTGCAGGGTCAGGAAGCTTTTCTATATTATACTCCTTCCTTTTCTTTTCCTTGGTTCTTGGTTTTGATATATTAATTTGGCCTTCGATGTGAGCAAAGCTTCAGTGTGTCCACGTTCACCCCGCGATACACACGGACACCTGTAAGTGAGATGTCATGCTTTTGATCACAATGTGGTCTATTTGGTTCACAGTATTTCCATCTGGAGAGTTTCAAGTACCTTTATGGATGCGTTTGTGGAGGAACAATGCGGTTCCGATGACCAGGTGGTTGGAGGCAGCGAGGTTGATTAGCCTTACTTCATTATCATTGCTATCTTCGTAGAGACTGTACTTGCCTGTTGTCGGGGAATAGACTTCTTCTCGACCCACCTCGCCGTTCTGATCACCTGAAATGATCTTCACATCATAATTGGGGCATGAGTCAAGAGCTCTCTCCAGTAAATCGAAGAATTCGTCCTTTTCATCCGAGAAGGATGCTTCAGTAGGCGCATGGACATTGAGTATACTATAATTATAAAATTTCCCATTAATACGCAAAATACAGATGCGAGGATTAATTGGTTTGAAACCTATAACCAGGTCACGGAAGACTCCTTACAACGAATCCCCCAATACATGCTCTCTGTTGTAGCAGGAGTAGTATGTGTTTTTTATTCTTCTTAAGGATACCTTTCCCAGTCCATCTTATTTATTATATGCCAGTAATGTGAAGTTTATATCTGTCTATTTGTTCTAAGAGCACGTTTGGCGCTCCTGGTCGGTAGAGTGATAAAACATTCCAGTATCCTAGATTGTACCGTTGACGATTGCCGAGTTGTTTCCTTTAGAGACTATCTGAATCCGAGGCTTTATGTTGAGGTTTCATTTTTATTTCGGTTAGTGGGGCCACTATCCCAAACTACCTATCCTACTCCCGTGATGGGTCTGCCACCTTCGGCTCGGGACCGCCTGATTTGTTGAAGGGTTTACTCCCTCTTCACAGTAAGTCAGCTGACTAGACCTCAGATTGCTGCCGTGGGCCCGCAGGGTTCGTCCCCCACCAACTCTACACATGGTACCCTGCCTCCGGTACCCCATATCCAGATAGGCCGGGTCTCAAGTTACCCGCAAGCCGCCCTATCGGGACCTGCTCTCTCGGTTGACGCCCATACAGATCCTCCGCAGGGATTGGTTGCCACCACCTCGTATCTGAGTTACTAGGTTTGACAAGGATCACCACTAGAAGGGGATAGTAGTTGTTGGGAAGGAGAAGCTGAGTAGCCACTTGTGGCGATACATTCCACATCATTTCTCCATTTGAACCCTCGGAGTTGTGCCTGAACTTGTGAAATATGAATTAGTCAGTTTCAAGTGTCCTTTTAGTTTAACAGTACCTGAATGTTAGGTAATGCGATCTGAACAAAATTTACGCTTTTTTTATTTCGTGTAAAATATTTATAATGGGCAATTTTTTATAAAGTCAAATAAAATAAAAAGTTTACTTTTAATTATAATGTCCTTTTAAAACATTGTTTTGTACCAGGAGAGTTCGATGCTGAAGCTAATGCAGTGTTCTTTCAAGTTGGTTTTACAGGGATCCTAGCCATTACTCTTGGTCTACTTGGTGGTTTGGTTTGCATCTATTACTTCTGCTTTCAGAAATTGTAAGTTTTGTTAATCTAAAACAAAAAATCAGTTAAATTTGCTTTTTACTAACCCTAATATTTTAAAGCATACAAAAACATTAATATTTCTTAGATAATTACTACCATTTGCTCCTACATTAACCTTGTGATGTTCGGTCTTTTGTCATTAACATATGAAAATTTCCAATCATGCTAATCCAAAGTATTAATGTAACATATTCCATATAATTCTAAATTTAACAAAACTGTTTCTATAATGGAAAATCGGAATATTCAACAATCTTTAATTAAATCGTCTGATATAGAATCCCGTCTTATAATACTTAAAAGAAGAGCAGCGGAAGCGGACTTCTTGAGGGAAGAAAGGGACATGCTTATTAGTCGGCTCAAGTTGTACAATCCAGATTACATTTGGCCAGATTCAGGAATCAATAAATGTTTAAGTTTACCAGTGGCTAAAGAGTTTGAGGAAGTACAGAAAAGAAATGAAGAATTAATGGAGTCAAGGAAACAATTGATATCAGAAAATGACGATTTAAAAGGTCATGTACATATGCTTGAAAAAGAATTAGAAGACACGAGAAAAGATTGCTCGAACATAGAAGCATTATCCAAACAAAATGAAGAACTTACAGTAACCTTGCAGGAGATGTCTTCTTTGAAGGACGAATATGAGCAGTTATTGATTGAAAAAGAACAATTAAAAGACGATTTAAGTAAATTGCTGGATAACGATGCCAACGAACTCGAGAAGAGTAGTAAAATGTTATTGAAACAATTGTACATTCGGGTTCAATTATGTTCTCAACAGTACAATAATCTCCTAAAGGAATTGTGGTCTAAAGAAATACAAATTGATGTGTTGAACGGAAAAATTTCTCAACTAAACGCTAAATTGAACGAACCATATATTTCCGCTAAGATTAAATTTAGCACAGGACAACAATTAAGCCCTGAAGAAGCATATATGTGGGCGATTTACAATCTGGAAATGACTAACAAGAAAATGAATTGTGAGCTACAAAAAGTAACTGATCAGCTCAAGCTTGTGACAGAAAAGTATTCGAAAATGAAAGACGATTTACGACCGATGAAAGGCATTAAAAAAGGATTGGTTTCGCCACGCGAACTAAAATATGCGTTACTTAATCTACAGGATAATTATGATTGGGGAATGGTAAGATAAGTGAATTTGTATATTGTAACGATACGGAAAAAGTTTGATTTGGTTCCGGCTAAATAACTAGGTTTTAGTTAAAATGTATTAAAGCCAACCTTGTAACAGAATAATTTTCTGTCAAAATTTAATTAAAATATTACTGCCAACGAAAGGCAGGGTGTGTTAAAACAAAAATATTAGAGGATACTGATTGGGAACTCGGAACATTACCCATTATTAAAATTAGTAGGAGGCGGCGTAGCTCATTTGCCGTGGCCTGAATTGGGTGGGGCTTAGCATTTGAGCGTGATCTAGGACAAATAACCTCCCTCCACAACCATTGTCACAGAAATCGTACTATTTCTACCACCTACTGAATGGGTTATTGTGGTTCAGTTTTTTTTTTAACTGAAAAATAAAATTACTATTCCTGATTTGTTTTTAATTTGATTTTGTTTAACGTGGCTTCGACTATTGGGGACATTAGCGACCGTTATATTAATCCTGGTTTTGACAGACAATTACTCCACAATATAAATGATTCATACGTGTAGATGATACGTGCCTATATAAGAAGTAATAATATTTAAAAACAGCTTCCACCTGTGTTAGCATTTTTGTTTTTCACATGTTTTGTGCAAACATGCATACGGGTAAAAAAAAAAAAATGCTTCCACCTTTCCTTTTCTTTCAATTTCTATTTGCTGAGTCGATTTTGCTAAAATTGTAATCCATTTAATATTCTACATTCCTATAGTGTATACTTAGTTTCACGAATTCTTTTTATAATCTTAGATATACAACCGCGGTTGCATAATAAGGTAGTGGTGTTAGTTTAAAAGTATAATGGTTTTGGATCATTGAAGAATCGGACAACAAAATAGTGGTGCGCTGTTGTAGGCCAGCGCCCAGGTACTCGAAGTTTGCAATAATTTGAAGAGATCTTAATTTTTGATATGTTGTAAGGGCATGTCTGGCTAGTGGAAATCCATGTTTGCTATCGAAAAAATCGGATGGGAAAACTTTTGATGACCGAAAAACCTCGAAATTTTCGGAGTTATTTCAGTTTTTGGCCTATATTTCCTAATCGGTGCGTTTTCTAATTTAAAATGGTTACCTTTGGCTCTTTTTTTTTTTCAAAATTGCACCGATTATGAAATACAGGCCAAAAACTGAAATAATTCCGAATATTGCGAGGTTTTTTGGCCATCAAATGTTCTCCCATCGGTTGCGAAATTGGATTCCCACTAGTCAGACATGCCCTTACAACATATCAAAAATGCAACTCCCTTCGATTTTTTGCGACCCTGTAACTCTTGGCCACTGGCCTATATTTCGACTATTTGGAAAAAATGACCAAGGGGCGTAACTCAGAATCTATAATAACTACAGGCCTCGGTGTGTGCTTAAATTAAAGCTAATTAAATTTATTACAGCTGCATTCCTCATTACTTTCATCGTAGGATCACTCCTTCGGCCAGTGTTACTCACGAAAGTCGTGCAAAACTTCAATTTGGATTTTTGGAAAAAATTACCAATTTTCAAAGGGACGTAACTCAGAATATATTAAAGCTACGGAGCTGTGGTTGGGTTCAAATTATAGCAAAATTAATCTACGTTAAAAATGGATACCATAGGTTTTTTAATAAAAAACGCACCGATTAGGCCAAAAACTGAAAAAACTCCGAAAATTTCGAGGTTTTTATTCGGTCACCAAAAGTTTTTCGATCCGATTTTTTCTGTAGCAAACATGGATTCTCACTAGTCAGACATGCCTTTGCAACATATCAAAAATTCAGATCTCTTCAAATTATTGCAACCTGAAGCCCTTTTTTAGTATTTGACCGCCGTTAGGAATGGGCTGCCAGGAGGTTTGGAAAGGACACAATATATCTTAAGTGTAAGAATGACTCTATTTACACCTAAAACTTTAAATTTGTATGTAGGGCATAATTATTTTATTTAACTTTAAATCGCACGAAATCTACAAGAGAGCGGGGTTCACCGAACGCTTTTTGTTCTACTTCGCCCTTGCTGTCACCCCCTTGAATGTCATTAAGATCGTTTCATTAATTAAATGAAACTTGCCGAATTCGGTACTATGTTTGATAAAACAATGCATAGGAATTTATTATTTAAATTGTAGTAACCAATTTTTCGAAGATGAAAAGAATTTAGACTTTCACATTACCTGCGAAGTTTTCGATCATATCAATTCCCTGGCACATATTTCTATATTCCATGAAACACAATGGTAGTTACTTTGATGGTAGTCGACTCCATTGTGTTGTTAGTTGTTTTTAGTCAATACTACGGTAATTGTAGTGCATGAAGACTACAATACCATGCTTATACTAATTCCGTACGGCCTGAGTCAACTAGATAATTGCTAGTAACTAATAGCTACTACTATATCAGTTCAACAGCGACTTAGAGACAACTCTCTTACATTTTCAAATTCAACTTCTTACAAAATGAAATTGAATCACATTGTCGTCATTGGGAACTTTTATTTCAATAATTATAGCCTAAGTATTTTCAATTTTTCATATAATCAGAATAAAGCGTTTAGCGTTAAACAATATTTTTTTTGTAAGATTAAAAACTGATCCTAACAAATAATTTTTGAAATATTTAACTGTGATGTAAAGCGATAGTAAGGATTTGATATATCTGTAACTTTTGGTATGGTCTGATTAAGAAGTTCTCCTGTGTGCTGCAGGCAGTTGAAAAATATGCATTTTTTTCTTATGCGCTGGCTAAACTTTTTATTTGGACTATCCTAGCCACTTCTTTTTTTTATTTAGAAAGATCATTTTTTCTCTTTTATATTTGTATCAAGTTCAAAAAATTGACAATCAGCAGATTGTTGTTTGTTCATTTAACGTCACTTTATGCTGCTATGGCTAATCGGACGATGCTACAGTGGGAGCTCTAAATTTTGTCTACCCAGGTTTAATTAGGATAGAGATTTTTAACGAGTACCTGACATCGTACAGGCTCGGGACCTCCGTTTAACGTCCCTTCCGAAGGACTGCGTAACTAAGGATTTTTTTCTCCCTTTAAAAAATCCTAGGGTCACCTGCCGGGCTACGAACCCGCGATCTTGGGCTTAGTAGTTTGTTACGCTAACCACTAGACCACAGGTGACCGTAATCAGTAGATTGTACGCAACAGTTTATTCGAAAAAAATAACACAGATGAAACTGGATATAACCGTTTCATATTGCCTAACTAATTAAAGAAATGAGTTGATTGCATATTTAAAGCCTCTCTTATTATAGATAAATATTTTATTTTAGAAGAATGAAGATTCAGCTTTTGACATTTACAAGATGTCAGAAAGAGGAAGCACTGCACCCGTGACTAGAAATCCATCTGCAGAAAGTATGTTCCGTAGATTTTCCCAATCTACCTCTTTAAATCAGCTGGATTTACTACGTGAAAACACACACTTCATTGAAGATTTATATGAAAAACTAATGGAAATCAAATTCCGAGTGAAAACTGAACAAAAAGGGAGACCCCCCCGATTTCTCTCAAAAATTCAAGATATTAATATAAGAAAATCTATATATTAGGTTTACTTAATTTAATTTGAAGTTGGAATGTATAATTCCGAGAACAAGAATAAAAGTCAATTAAAAAAATTATTGATTTTTATTTGTATAAATACACATAACAATACAAGATTCTATTACTACAATACATAATAAAAGGTTCAATTTAATTCACCAGTGTCAATTTTCGTATTATTTTCGAAACCAGGATTGAAACGTATTCATTTGTTTTATTTTCCTTTGAAGTTGCAATACTGTATAGAGTAATGCCTCAGCAGTTGGTGGACACCCTGGAACATAAAAATCAACTGGAATTATTCTGTCGCAACCCCTCACTACCGAGTAGGAGTAGTGATAGTAACCCCCTCCATTGGCACAACTTCCCATTGATATGACCCACTTGGGTTCTGGCATTTGGTCATATACTTTTCTTAAAGCTGGAGCCATTTTATTCGTTACAGTACCTGCTACGATTATAACATCGGTTTGGCGAGGGGAAGCCCTGAACACAGTACCGTACCTGTCCATATCGTACCTTGGAGCGGCCATGTGCATCATTTCAACAGCACAGCAGGCTAAACCGAAAGTTAACGGGTAAAGGGATCCTTTCCGTCCCCAGTTAATGAGGTCATCAGATCTCGCTAGTGCATAATCAACCATTCTTTCCATTTTGAATGGCACATGGAAAGGTGAATATCTCCTCCATTTTTCCGCAGGCGCTTCAGGAACCGTTGCCTTACTACGGTTCACTAGGAAGGTTGTAACGCTCGTTCTCCTCTTGCTTATAACATGTCTGGATAAGTGCATAGTCATGATTCCATCAGCATCTGATTAAATATTACAAATAATGATAACTCACTGAAAACAGTCACAAAAATAACTTGCAAAATCATATGGTATTTTTTTCACCATTGATTGGTGTTACAAATCAACTGTAATAAAAATATAATATATGTATGAGTTATTTTCGCAAAAGTGAGTAATTTGAAATTCATTACGTTAAAAATTATATCCGACATCACAAAAATAAATTGCCTCTCAAGGTTTGAGTCAGTTAAACAGACAGCTTATGTGCTTAGTACTTACTGGTAAGTGGAGACTAAAATTTTATTACTTCAACATTTGACTTACCTCATTCCAGCTGTTCGTCAATTCATCCTTCATTTTGACCGGTAGTTAACTAAACCTAAAATGTTTAGCTAATTTTCGAATTTCTCTGTCTTAATCCATCCTATTCTATCGCAATGAGATATCTGTCTACAGACCCTTCTCCACAAGTCTCTACCCTGAGCCAGCTGTCTCGTCCTTCCCCAATTCATTCCTCTCCTTTTCAAGACTCCCCTTTTCCTCGTTTCCAAGTGTTACGACAGGCCGTCTTCTGCGTCTCATAGGTGATCCATGCAGTCTGCCTTTTGTTCATATACAACCTCAGCTGGTGCTCCTCTGTTATTTCCCTTGCACCTTGCTTGCTCAGGCTGGATCGCATTGTGATGTTCCATACTCGGTCTTTCCTATTCTTTTCTTTGACACTATGAAGGTGGTGCATCTACATAGCTTGGATTTGGCTTATATGTTTGCTTTTAGGGTCCGAATTTCACTTTAGTATGTCAAGTTCGGCAGGAAGGTATTCTTAAAAACGTTATTTTTGTTGCCTTGATAATTATTTTCATTCCCAAAAACCTAAAATTGCTTAATAAGATTAAAATACCTCCCAACTTCCCTGATCCTTTCTCTTATTTCTCCTTTATCGATTTCTCCACCCTGCGATTCCCGTTCAGACATGTTTTTAACTACTTAAAACTTTTACCTGTAACATCTTAAAACTACTTAAACATTCCTCATAAGTGTCTTAGGTTAAACAGTAATATTTCTTTCTTACAGCAAACCTGAGGTAATCAATGAAAAAACCACCGGAAAGAAATGCCATGAAGAAGAAAGCAAAGAGAATATTGCAGAAGGAGATGCAGGTTTAACAAATGTTTTGTATTTTACCACTCAAGTTTTGTAAACAGAAGCATTCCCTTAGTGAATACGTAAACAACTAAGTTTATATATGTGCTACCTTTGTTATTCCAAGACTTGTTACAAAACAGATGTCTATTGTTTTTTTATAGGTATGATGACAATGGCAGTGATGTAAATGATGAGAATGTGCCACCATTCACTCAGAATACAACCACGTAGCAATAGAATATGTACCTACTTAAAGGCTTTCCTTCTAAGAAATCAGGAGCCTATTTGTACAAGGGCAAATAAAATCTGGTGATATTTTACTTGGTTTATTTATTCCATAATCCATTGTTATAAATAAGTTTTTTAATATTATACTCATCAATACATACAATTCGTATTTGACTGTTTACACCCGAATACTCTTATTTTTTCTGTTTGTTATACCAATACGATCAAACGCATCATCCAATTATATTCGAATATGGCTCAAACAATTCTTATAAAGGCTATGGGTCCCAATTACACCTCGATAGGCAAAATTTAGGACTGTAGCATCGTCCGATAACCATTAGCAGCATAAAGTGTCTTTAAATGAATACACGACAAACACACTACTTTCAGCAATATTGTATGACAATGCCAAAAAACAACATAGAAGAGACAAACAATAATCAACTTTTGTTTTAAAAACTTTTTTTAAATTAAATACTAAAAACAAATTTATTTATTGTCATTCCCTTCTGATAAAACACCTCTTTCCGGATGGAAGAGCTACAACAAGCCTTTGTGGATACAAAGCTTTTACCTAATTTGACAGCAGAACAATGTCGCTAGCTTAAAGAGAGCTCTGAAAAAGGGTAGGAAAAATGTCCCATCTTGCAATATCACTTATGCTCCCTACTTGCATATTTTATGCATTTCCTCCAAAAATATGTAAACAGGGGACTAAGGCTATCAACCTGCCTTACTTCTCTATCCAATTCAACTATATAAATCTATTAATAATCCGGGATCCACCGTTTGCTATATATTGCTTATATAGTGGAGATGAGATATCCTGGGTTGTTATTATCCTCTAAGGGATTCCATATATCCTGACGAGGGGATTGAGTCGAAAGTAGCCTTCAGATTGAGAAAGACCAGAAAAAGTTTTTTTTATCGGTATCAATGTGAGAAATCCTTACTACGGTTCAAGTTATCAACTCAAAGGAGACTGATTGTCCTATAATTTTTGCTTTCTGCCCCATAGCCCCTGGATAGGAGTTATAGCACTTAAGTTCTAATCTTCTGTTATTCTTAATCTGGAATCTTATATTTGTTAACATGGTTTGAAGGCCACGTCAATTAATTTTGGCCACTGTATTTGATTACATTGACATTCTTCACTAAAGCGGATCCAGAATTTTTTTCTGGGGGGGGGTGGCACAACGGGAAAAAAAAACAACAATAACTTACAAATAAACTTGTAGTAAACTTCTATAGAAAGATTTCAAAGGTTTATTAAAATTATGTACTATAATGGATTCTCCACAGTACACAAAAACCTGTCTGGGGGGGCACGTGCCCTCCTAAATCCGCCCTTGTTCTTCCATTTATCATTAACCATGGCATCGGTTACTCCCTCTTATATTATTATTATAGAAACAATATGGAACTACCAAATCGATTTTAAAAAATAAATCCTTGTTATGAAACAGTATAAGGTGTTATTAAAATATATCAACACAGATTGTTAATAACGTTTTCCAATGTGAATTATTAACATAAATCAAATAAAAGGTCGCCTAAATGTTTTATTGGGGCAAGTAAATTACTAATCAATATTATAATATTATTATTATATCAATATTTTTATTGCTATATGTTATACTGTGCTATATGTTGTACTATGCAAACTACTATACTGAATCACAGAAACAAAATTATTAATGCTTTAGAATAAGAATTTATTTGAAAATTTAATCAAATGTAGACGATATCTAAACAATTACCAAAAATTTAAATCCAACAGTGTAATGGGCAATGTTTTTCTAGAAGGCTGTAGCACATTTACAGCTGATCGGGAGTAGACAGATAAGTCTGTTTAGTGTGATAAAGTTGTTATGAATGAAAATGTCAGATTGAAAAGAGTATCGATTTAAATTAATTTAATAAAGAAAAAGAAATAAAAACTCATGTATTTCTGAAAATCTAATTAGATTATTAAGTTTCTTCTATTAATTTGTAATGTTGCAGGAATGACAATTAGAAGTTATTTGTGTAAGATGGGATTATACTTAAAATCTGATAATAGACATATCAAAACTAGTGTTTCTGGGTGTCTGCCAATACACATATTTCAGAAAGCCATTATTTACCATAAATTTGGATTTATTATCGGTCGAATGTAATATAATTATCAGAACTTGAATTTAAATTGTTGATGCTTATGGGAATGAATTTTGTAGAGGAAAGGATCTCCTTCATATCTGTGATATATAAATGTGTTTATTATCGTTTTTAATTACATTTATGTATTTTGAAACACAAAACATGATTTAGGAAAATGATTCCTTAAAAGAGTTTCTAAAATGGGAGGCACAGTGAGCCATTTTTTTCAATCGGGAAGTGCCCTGTTGTCAGCGGGAAACCATAGGGGATGTTCTGAAGCAACAAGAGCAAAACTCAGAACTGTTTTTGATGCCCTTAGGGCTAACCCAAAAGTGACAGCACATCGCTTGGATGGTCTTCTATCACAAATACCGAAGGTAATCTATTGAATATTTTTTTCTGGGCCTAGTTCATCAATTAGTTCATCATTAACGTTTTCCTTCTCTTTAGAGTGAGAACATTCTAGTCGTACATAATGAAGAAGGATACAATTTGCTTCAAAACTGTGTCGGAATAAATAATATTGATATGGTCAGATGGATACTCTCTCGAAATACTGATCTGAATCGAGGGCCCTGCTCATTTCCACTTCATATTGCCTGTTTTAAAGGGTATATTATTATTTTTAGTTCTAATTTTAATTAGTTAAGTTAATTCTAATATTTTATATCACGATGTAGGTTTCAGAAAATTATTGATTTTCTTGGAATCAGATTAATATTTTACTTCGACTAAATATTATATAATTCTAGCTTTGAAGATTGTGTGGAACTCCTTCTGAAGCATGGTGCAAGGATTGATGTAGAAGCTCGAATGTGCTGGCCAGGTCCTCATAATCAGGCCTGTGAAGAAAGAGGGAAATATTGTGAGGGCATTTGTTAATTTTTATATGATTTTATACTATGATAAAGATATTTTTTACTAGTCACATGTATGAAGTTATGTAACAAGTAATGCTGAGTTTATATAACTATTATTGAAGTTGACTAGGTAAATAAAGTGAATTGAAAAATATTTATTTAATTATAAAGTTAGTATGAAAAGAGTTGCTAAATTCTTTAATATTTTCAAGGTGGACTTTTAAAACTATTTATTATACACTCAAAAATGAATATACAAAAATTTAAAAAAGTAAATTCAACAATTACTCAAACATTAAAATTGATTATAGCAGCCTATGAAAATATACAAAATGGTTTTTCAAACACCCTGATATATCAATCTGGTTGAAAAAGTGAATTATTTAAAAAAAAAAAAAAGTGGAATTTTGATCAGTCTATTCTATTCTAATTTTGAAAACTATCATTTGCATATCTTTAGATCTGTGATGAATAATGAACCTTTGCAAAAACAAAAAAAATAATGTTTTTAAGAGAATTAGAATATAATATGCCCGTTTTGAAACAATAAACCATTTTACAGTAATTTGTAACCTTTTTTTTATTAAGTTTCATTAGTGAATGTTGAGCATTGTTATTGTTTTAATTTTAACTACCCTTACTTCCAAATCTCACAATTAATCCTATAAGAATGTTTTTATTCCTTCTATTTATGTATATGGTTACTTAGACTAATACTTTAATATCTTGTGACTTATTCTTGTGAAAAAACTTGGCTTTATGGGTTCATCTTTAAAACCCACATGTGCTGTCACAAGAAATAATCCTGATTCACGGTCTTTTGAAACATTATTGTAAAAAAAAAGGACAGAGGCTGCCGCTAAAGAAGTTTCTGCTAAGAAGGAGAGCCAGTTATCCATCGAAATACTATCGCACCTTGGTTCAGGCATTTCAACAATATGAGCTTTGCATATGCACCTGGGTAGCGGAGTGGCATAGTGGTAGAACGCTGAGTTGCCTTGTGAAAGGTCCTGGGAACAAATCCCACTTGGTGGCACACATTTATATTTAGTCTGTTAGCAGCAGGAGATGGATCCTATGTGATCTATAAAATGGATTTTGGGATGGACCCCAAAAAAAAAAGGGAAAAGACCTGGTGGTTGAGTGTGATATAAGACATATCACCTCCCTGCACAACCATTGTCCAAGAAACAACACAGTCTCTAACCACGTACTGAACCAAAGACCCTTCATGGGTTGTAGTTTTACAGTTTTTTTTTGGTTTTTTTAATAAGAACCCAGATCAGGTCATCCATTGATTGCCCCTGATAGTTGGAGAGTGGACCCAATCCTTTACTGTGGACAGCTTGACAGAGTTTTTAATGCTTTGCGTGCAAAGTACCCTACTTTGCTTAACAGTTACCAAGCCATGTTGCAACACAATGCCTCTACAAAGAGTAAACATTTTGCCTTATCCTTCTTTGCTCAAAACCGAAAGAGTGGTATCAACATCAAATGCACAACAATACATAAATACCAACAAACAGAGCACCTTGCTTTGGAAGAGAAGTATTCAATAATGTTTAAAAATGTAATCTGAAACAAAGCTATATTTATGTACAAATACTCTTATTTGAATCCTCTCTGCTAAACTTTAGAGATAGAAAGGGTACTGATCATCAAATTTATGAGATATTAAAATTTATCTCATAAATTCTCTTTTTTTTAAAGACTGATACTACTTTAATGGGAAATTTTTAATAAATGATTCTGCTTAGATTTAGGGTTTGAACTCTAATCAACTATGGGGTAACATTACTGATGGTAAAGCCGAGTATGAAGCATAATATTTATTGTTAATCTTAAATCTTTAATTGTTATTTAGGTGGAATTTCTTTTATATTTTAATTAATGATTACTATATTTTATTGAATAAATCCTATGGTATCTAAGAATATTTTTGTCAAAAACACTTTTTATAGCTGCACTTGGTGATAGACCAGACAAGTCAAGCGAAAAACTTCAGAGTGCCATTTGCTACGCAATTGATGGAGACCAGGTATGGTATTTTAGGAGCTATTTTTAATATACTTTTTTTATTCTACATAACAACAGAATTAAAGTTGTTGCGTTCGTTTTTTTAATTTAAGGAATGTTTTGAAAGGATGTAAACTGGATTGCATTATCTAATAATTCGTTCACTTAATGAAAACCTATTTCCAGTCGGTTTTTTTTTTGGCAAATAACTTTATTTTGCGGATACGTTTCGACTAATTTGTCATTTACAATCCATCAAGAACTTCCTTCATCTCAGAAGAGTTACAAGTCATCTTTTTTCTCTTTTTTTTTAAATTCATGTCATTAGCTAAAAACTTTTCTTGGAGGTCCATTGTCCTCCATGGTCCTTTTGTTAATGTAAAAGGATGAATTAACAAAAGGACCATGGAGGACAATGGACCTCCAAGAAAAGTTTTTAGCTAATGACATGAATTTAAAAAAAAAGAGAAAAAAGATGACTTGTAACTCTTCTGAGATGAAGGAAGTTCTTGATGGATTGTAAATGACAAATTAGTCGAAACGTATCCGCAAAATAAAGTTATTTGCCAAAAAAAAAACCGACTGGAAATAGGTTTTCATTAAGTGAACGAATTATTAAGGAATGTATAATAATAAGGAAATACCATGTTTCATAAATAAGGAACACATATGCTGTTGATGAAATTTTGAAAAACCCTAATTTTTAACTACTTTTATTTAGCAATTAGTCATTTAATCACCTCTAATATTATTTCTCTAACATTTTTCTATTCTTACTGAAGGAATTTTAAAAAAAAATCAATAATTTTTTGTCAGTCAATTTTATTGGCAATAATAGGCTACAAACCTAGGCACAGTATCTAGGTACATAATCCTATTTAACAAAAATGGGAAAATTAAACAAGATATATCAAAAAGAATTAATAAAACAAACTGCACATTTTACAAAATCTGAAATACTGTTATTGGAAATGTGAAATTGAGAAGAAGGTAAAGCTGCACTATTTACTTCCCTACCCTATTGTTTGGAAGTGAGAGGTGGCTTCTTCTCAAAATATATCTTAAGTCAATTCACTGCAGCAGAGTTGAAATATCTTATAATAATAGCTGGCCGAATTCAGAAAGAACATCAGAAAATACAGAACATAAAAGGTGTTAGGGGTGAAACCGTTAAGTGAGATCTAACGGAAGAAGCAGCTAAAGTGGGTTATGTCAGATCAGTAAAAATTGTGGATCATGCTAAGTTTCTTGCTGCTAAAAGAAACCAGGAAAAATATCAAGGAGCAGGGCAAGGAAGCTGTAAATGAATTGTGTGGCCTCATTGAGGGAAAAGTGGCTGGATTCCATGCCCTCATGCAGTGGCAATCGATCGGGACAGTTGTTACGCAAGGGTCGAGCCTTCTCCCCACTGAAAGGCACTAAGAAGGAAATTTATTATATATTATTATTATGTATTTTTTTTCAAATTTGTAATATTAAATAAAGAAAGATAAGAGACGCTTAAAAAAATAAATATATTAATTGATAATTCATTCTGAAAACAAATTTGGGAAGATTTTACAAATATTTTTCTCAAATCTCAAAATTGGGAGTGAGCCAACTTTATTAGTATAAGAATTTCTGCTTTAAATTGTTATCAATTTGAAGGTAATCATTAGTTCTTGACATCTAAGGAGGGTGATGATTGATTTAATTTTTGCGAGATTGCTGTGATTATCAAGTCTACTATTGAGATTAGAGCTCCATTTCTCGTTTTACAATGTCAGATTTTTCACCGTGGTGTCCTAGATTGTTGAAAGACTTGGTTTTAGGGAGGAATGTAAGAGTTTGTATATTTTATTATATTTTTATAAGATTATGAGAGTGTGGTTAGTTGAAATACCTATATGCTATTTACAAAATATTTGTTTTTATTTTGTAATGAAAGTGTGAGTGAGCGTAGCCAGGATTTTGACTAGGATAACAAGCTGACAAGGCAAGTTATACTTAATGCATTCAAAAAATTTGAATCAATGTACTCTGTTAACGAATCTATTTTTTTTAGCAGTTGTACCATTGTAAATTGTAGAGCTGGGCATTTAATTTTTTTTTGCCTCATAATTTGAATCAGGGAGAAGAGTTTTATTTCCCCCTTATGGGATAAGCCCATGGGGCTTTTTTTAAAGCTACTTTCGACAATGAGTCTGCAATAAATTAATATTACCTTGCTGCTTCTTTATGGCAAAAAGCTTCAGATGTATAGACTTATTGATTGCATTTTAATAAATAGAGCTTCTTTTCATCAACATCTTGTTAATTTAAGTTTTTATTCTGTGTATTAGGTTGATATACTAGAACTTCTGATGCAGCAAGGTGAAGACCATTGGTTACCATGGCAACAAAAGCGTCCTCTTCTTCATATGGCTTGCGAGCGTGGTGCTTGGAATTGTGTCAAATATCTTGTTTCTGAGAGATCTGATGAGATTAATCAGTGTTATGATGAATATTATCCCATTCACCAAGCTGCTCTGAGGCCAATCAAGTTTTTGGAACTTTTAATTGGGTAATTGTTTTTAGATGAAGCTATTTTTACCTACTTCTTTGGCAATGGATAATAAATTAAAATTCAATATCTAAACATTTTTAAGGTACATTTTTCAATTTAGCATAAATACCAGTTAGAAGAGCACCCCAAGGAATTGATAAGTTTTGTTATTGATTAACTTTTTGTATTTGTCAATTTTAATCCAGAAAAAAATTCTGGAAAATATGTGTAATCCCAGTCAACGATCTCTATGCATCCTAAATTTTATTTGTGTAAATTAATTTTTTCCCTTAAGTATCAGAGCATTTTTAAAAAAGTGAAAACTTTAGAAATAATAATATTAAAAAAAATTACATTCTGTAACCTTTTTGATAATTAAATGTCTAAAATTACATTAGAAAAAAACAGTAGCAATAGCTATCATAAACCCTCTCTTCTACTGTTAATTAGTATATTATTTTTAATTAATTAGATGTGGTGCATCAACTAGTGTTTGTACTGCAACCCAGCAAATGACTGTTCTTCATCTAGTCTTTTTACTTGGACGGAAGAGTTCTGAAGAAACCCTTCAGACATGTAAACTTCTTCTGGACCATGGGCTAAGAGAAAAGATTAATCAACCAGATTCTCTTGGTAACACACCCCTTCATGGTCTCATAGTAAGATATGCTTTAGAGGAGGCTCGATATGGTTATGATTCTGATAATCAACCTTGGAATAAGTGGGATGTTCTCCATTTGGTAAGTTTGCACACCATGATGGTGGCATTATTCTTTACTATGTTACCTCATGTAGTTTACTACTGTCATCTGGCGAATAGGAATAACAGGGAAAAAAGTATTACCTTAAACCTATTTCTTTGGCCATTATACATATAGAATAGAATAGAATAGAATAGAAAACAAACTTTATTCTGGGACCAAGTCCCTTTAGAATAACAGTAAAGAACAAGTAAAATAAACATAATATTCATCTGGCCAGGAGGCTACATAATGATACAAATCATGAAGTAATCATGAGTGACAAAACTTAGTAGAAATAGAAAAAAAAAAAAAATAAATAAATGATTAAAAAGTAAGAGACTTTACAGGATTTTAACTAATTGTCGAAAAAATAAAAATAAAACATATATAAAGGTTTGATATAAACAAAATAATAATAAATAACATTAATATAATAGTTAATAACGGAATTGCTAAATAAAGCAAATGAATGGCATGGCGTGCGATAAAGTATTTACAAATGTATATCAAACGTAAGTGAAAACAAAATCAGGGATGTGAAAAAAAATTATTTTTATATTTTCATTTGTGGTAGGAGAGTTATTTTATTAATTTATCCTATGAATAGCAACCACTTAGAAATCAAACTTGTAATTTAAATTAAATATTTGAATTTTATTGTACTTCCCTTCATTTTTTTTCTCTCACAGTTTAATTATACCTGTAATTCAAACTGAAGTAGATCAAAAATATTATGAGTTTTTATTAAAAAATGCTATAAAATATAAAGATGCATGAATGATATTTTTTTATTAATATCAAACATAACTTATTAACCACTTAAGATGATTCAACTATTGTTAAATATTTCCAAATAGTTACTTTTTAAAAAAATACATTGAAACGTTTAGCGTTAGACATTGGCATTGTGATTACAAAATACATTATATTTTATCTTCATGGAGGGTTTATAAACCCTATCTATAAGAGGGGGGTGTTTTTGTGCCAAATTTAGAAAAATAAATCACTCCAAAAATCTCCAAGGAAAGTTCTGACAAAAAAGTTTTTAGTTTTGTTTATTTTTAATTGTAAATGTATAGAGGAAGAAGTTAAATTATTTTTTTCATGATGGTAGAGAGCTATATTAAGGGTATTTCATGACATACTTACTGATTGACAAATATTTAGCATTTCGGAAAGAACAATATTTTAAGAAGAAAAGATAAAAGAACAATCTTTTTGTATTATCACATTAAGAGGAAGAGTTTTTTTTATTGTTTTATGCATTATAACTTTTCTGATTATTTCTAACAGAGGTGTAAAAAAACAAAAAACCTTACATTAAGCCCTCTTAGAGTCTTGTCAAATACATGAAAATTATGGATGAATTTTAGATCTTAAATTGTGTTTAAGATTTATTTTTGTGCATACAATAATCGTTCAGAGATTCATGTAGTTACTTTTAGCCATTATAAAATAATGCTTAATCAATTATGTGAAAGTATGTTATCAGTACATTGCAATATGGATATGTGTAAAAATACTTTAAATAAATATTACAAGTGATGTTAAACATACTGGCTAAAATTCAATATTTATATTATTGTTTCTGTGTTTTGACTTTTTATATGTTACTTTGTATGTATTTATGGATGATATATGGACGTAATATATAAATAAATAATTCATCCTTTAAATATTTAAATTCAATCTAAACAAATACAATCTTAGCCTAACAGTATTTTGATACAGGTTAGATACTTGCTTCAAAATGGGGCTAAACCTTCTATCAACCAACCTGGAAACAGTGCTCTAGCTTGTGTTCTAAGACATGTCAGAGACTGGGAATTCAGGTACATTCTTACAATTATACAATTTTCTATAAGAATATTACTACTTAAATTACTTGCAGTTTATTAAATTACTTAGAAAGAGATGGGATATTACTTTTAAATCAGTGTTTACTTATTCTTAATTATTTTAAATTATAATCTAAATATATCATTTAAATAATAAATGAGAAGTCTCTATTTTTTTTTACCCACCAGGCCTTTACATGGTTGTTATAATATTGATTTTTTTTATTTTTGATAGCAATTGATTATGGGGGGGGGGTATAGTCTCGTACAATAGACACCCCTAACTAAATACATCGTTATAACTATTGGTTAAATGCCTACAAATCTAAAAATATAAAATAGCTGTAAAATAAATTTAAGGTAGTTATATCACTAGAAATATATACTTATACAACTTATAATCATATGTCCTGCAGTAACCTGGGCTTTAGTCTTCGAGATGATGTCTGCTTTCCTACGTTGTAATTTATTGCTCTTTTGACTGCCGGTAGTTGGGTGTGAAATTTTCTGAATCTTTTTTTTATGTGGTCGTCTATTGTTTCTATTTGTAGTTCTCGGTGTAGTTAATATTTCTGATGAACCAGGGGGCATCCACTGCGATTATTAGTACCTTTTTTTGAAAAGTTTGCAATCTTTTTCTTTTCGTAAAGGATGCTGCTCCCCAGACTTCACAGCCGTACATCAGTTAGGATTGTTTTATAAATGAGAATTGTTATCTCTGGTTTTAATTTAAATTTTCTATTTACGATAGGATAGAGCATTGATAACCTTGCGTAGGTTTGGGTTAATTTAATATTGATATGGGTATTCCAGGTTAGGCGGCGGTCCAGGTGAACTCCAAGGTGTTGTATAGCCTCTTCTTCTTCTTCTTCCTCGATCCTCCTTCAAATGACTATATCAGTCAACAGAGGCAAAAACTTGGTTGTTCTCTTGAGTTCCTCCAAGTCTCCGCACAGCTTCCTCTCCAATGTTACTGGCTTTGGCCAAATTGCTTTGCGGACATTTTCGTGAAGTCGGCAGGACTGGAGGATATGGACACCTGATTGCTCCTCTTCTCCACAATCGCATAAGGGGCTCGTTCCTATTTTGAACTTCAAATATGCGATTTGAGCCGGTTGTGCCCAGTCTTAAGTCTAATTATCAGCACTTGTTCTCTTCTGCTTAATTTGTAGTAGTCATCGTGGAGGCCCTGTATGGGATGTGGATTTCTAACCATCGCCCCACGATCGTGCCCTTATTTTATTAAGTGCCTTGACCTCGTCAAATTGGAGTACTGGGGCAAACTGAGGCATCAGGGATCCTGATCAGATCGTATAGCTTCGCTGGCAGGGTTCCATTTCACGTTTTTACCTACGAGGGTTAGCTCAGGTGGGTCTGGTGGGCGTCTAAGCGTAAAAACTTTTGAGGTGCCTTTTTCGATGTTAAGAGTAATCCTCCATTTAGTAAAGTATTGCTCAAGATCATTCAGGTGGCTCTGCAAAGTATTTCAGGCTATTATTATGTCATTGTGTTGGGAGAAAACGGCTCTACCGTCAGCGAACATAGCTATGGAGGTATGTGTAGACTAGATGATATCGTGAAGATAAAAGTTGAATAGAATGGGAGAAAGGACTGAACCTTGTGGAGTACCTCCATGGATTTGTCTCACAGTTGAATTTGTGTTATTAATTCTAACAGAGAATGTTCGACCGTTCAGGAATGAGCTCAGAATAACATATAAGTATCTCGGGGTATCTACTTTCTTTAGTTTGTACAGTAGACCTCGGTGCCAAACCTTATCAAGCGCTTGTTGGAAGTCCAAGAACGTTACCAGCGTATGTTTCTTCATTTCGAATCTGTTTATTATGAGTTCTGATAGTCTTGCTAGTTGGTGCATGGTGGAATGACTATACTGAAAACCAAATTGAAAATCCGGGATAATGTCATTATTGTTAAAAAAAGAAGAAAGATGCCTTTTTATAATTGATTCCAATATTTGGTAATAAGCTTATTGGTCTATAGCTGCTGACTTCTTTAACGTTTTTACCAGGTTTGTGGATGACTATGAGTTCGGCTTTTTTCCACGTATCGGGGAAATATCCAATTCTTAGACAACTATTAAATATGGACAAAATGAAAACAAAAGCTTTCGTGAACAACTTCTTTATTGCTATGACTGAGATCAAATCATGGCCAGGACTTTTCTTTATTTTAAGTTTTTTTATTAGTTCTTTGATTTCTTTTGGGTTAGTGAATTTGGGTGGAAGCTGCACTGTTGCAACGGGGAGATTTAAATAATCGCCGATGTCATTAGCTATATGCGGACTTCTTTCGCATTCTGTGTTGGAGAACGTTTTCTCAAAGTAATCTGTGAACATTTCAGCCTTTTCTACATCACTGGTGATGAATTCACCGTTGTCTACAAGACTGGGAATTTTCTCATGTTTATTAATCAGACATCGCGTAGCCTTCCATAGCGATTGATCCCTAGGGTCTAAATCACCTACATACGTCTGGTATTTTACATATGTCCATTCGTCTAGTTCCTTTTTAATGGGGTGTTTTAGGTGGTTCCATCTCTTTTTATGAGCAGGGTCTCTATTACGCATCCACTCCCTCCTTGCATAATTTTTTTCTTTAATTTTTAAAAAGAATTGAATTAGGACATCTACTCGAGAATGTTTTTACCCTAAACTGGAAAGATTGTGCAGTTGCTTCATGCAGGCTATGTGAGATATATTCAATGAAGTTGTATATGTTTGTATCAATTTCTATTGCGGTAGGATAATAATTTTTTATATTTATGTTTTGAGATAGATGGGTCTCAGTTATGCATGCTATATCAATGAAATTTGATTCAAGGAAAATTTTAAGTTCATTTCTTTGAGAGGATATACCATGTGCATTCCAGTTTAACAATTTTGATTGTCTGAGTTCATTAACCATAGTTGAAAAAATGAAATAAGGAAGTTAATACGTGGACTTTAATAAAGCGCAGTTTGTTGTGAGAGAATTGGTAACATCAGATAAGCTATTGTTTACATTAAGGTCCAGGAAGAAGGCTACTAACGATGAGAGAGGATATGCCGTAAGCATTCCAATTTAAAAGTTTTATATTTCTTAATTCAGACGTCTGGGTACAAATAAATATAGTAACATTTAGGAAATAATAAGAAAAATGGAAAAAATAAATATAATATGCTGAGGAGGAATTAGTAACTATAGATAGCTTACTGTTTACACTAGGGCCCATTGGTAAAGAAGGATGTTACTAGTGAGCTTAACTGTTGCATAATTTGTGGTAAATACGGTTTGATCGTTTCTAAAATTACTTTTGTTATAGTAGATAAGGTGCTGTCAATGTTTGATTCCGTAGTAACTGTTTTTTGTTGCGTTGAGTGTGGTGGGAGAGCCGCATCTGCAAATGTGAAATTCGTCGAGGCATTTCTAGCTGGTTTATACGTAGTTTCTGCAGTCGTACTGCTATTATTTTTTTCACTTTGTCTAGGTGAGTTTATTTTGTTTTTTATTGTTTGATAGTGGGGGCAGCCTCTATAGCTAGTCGCATATGCTTGTTTACAATTGACACAATACGGCTTATCCATGTATTTTAGAGGACATTTAGAAAAATGGTGATTTTCCTTGCAATTAACACATCTAGGCTCCAAATGACAATATTTTTGTGTGTCCATACCTTTGACAGTTGGTGCACATTGGGATATTATTAGTTTTGTGTTTTGGCTCAACTGATACGATAGCATAGAATAAATTATAAACCCTAAAAATGTTGCTAGCCTGGTCATTATTCACCAGTAATACAGAATAAAGGGGAGAGGGCTTTTTATCTTTATTTAATATCCTAGAAACATGTGTTACTTCGAATTTTTTACTATTTAATTCGCCCTTAAGTTCTTCGTCAGTTACGGTGTAAGGTACCCCTCTGATTATAACATTCAGATGTTTATTTTTTTCTGTAGAAAAAGTATGATATTTTATTTTTTCTTTGTCGTAATATTTAGTCATTCTCCTGTAATCTTCAATGGTTGTTAACATCATGTTTGTGTTGTTGCCGCTTAATTTAGTGGTAAAGGGTCCTAAACATAATCCTTTTAAATCATTTAATAGGAGTTGATAATTATTTGCTTTGTGGAGAAAAATTGGGGGAATTTTTGGAGAATTATCAGTAGTATTTTTTTCATTGTTAGATGTCTGGTCTGACCGGATTATTAGATGAAAGTTCAGTCTCAGTTAGAATATGAAATCTGTAACTCACTGAAATCGGAGCAATTTCCTGGTGGTATTTACCCATCTTTTTGAACCCTCGTAATTTCGCTTCTTAGAATTTATATTTTATTCATTTGAAAATTCTTCAGTAGCAGAAGTGAGTTGGTGTGGGTTAGATGCACCTGGGAAGTTAACTACATCTCCCGTTTTCATTAATTAACAATGTTAATTAATAAAAACAAAACAAAATAAGATAAATAAAAAAAAGTCAAAAGAAATATACTAATTATTTCACTATTCGACACAGTACCACCGTACTCTATGAAAGTCAGAGGCCATTTGAAGTCTCTTTTAATATAATAATATTTAAAATCAATGAGATTTAAAAAGAGGTGAGAAATCTGGGGATATGTGGAGATTTTGAAAAAAAACAACTCATTTTAAAGTTAAAATGTTGCGTAAACCTAAAATCACATTTACATCATGACTTCACTGTAATTCCTGTAAATATTGAACAAGATTGGTTTTTAAAAACATTATATACTCATTAACCGTTTCTTACCACATTTAAATCTTGAATCAAATCACGTTTACCTCTTAGTTTACTATCACCTTACAATCTTTACCAATATTATAACTTTTTAACAATGACAATTATGAGAAATTACAATTAACCCTTTAACTGCTACGAGTGAAGAGCTTTACGTCTATCACAGCGCTAAGTGGGCCGGCTAACCGTCTAAATTAAATTTGTTTATGGATGTATGAATAAATCTATGATCAATGAAGCCATTGAATTCCTAGACAATGAAAAATGTTTTGAAATTGTTGAACTTTACTTTACTTCTTCTTCCCATTCATGCCTGCCATCACAGCCCTTTGCCAACATCTTTGTAGCCCTCCCCCCCGCGCTTGTTGTTTCTCTAAAAAAGATTTATTTTTCACTCTTTCCATAATTAAAATATATTATAACTTCTTTAAAATTGATTAATTTACAACAAAAAAAAAACTGGTCAATTGTAGTATTTTCTCACTTAATAGGTTTAAACCAGTATGCTATGTCAGAATGTTATTAAAGTTTTTATCCTTAGTGCTGCACAGCGTCATACCCATGCTATTTTTTGTTGTATCTTAATAGATTACTGAAGTTTATAATATACAGCCACACTGCTTTCAACACTCTTGAAATCGGTATTCAATATCACATTTAATACAATGGTCCAAAGTTAGACCAAGTCCAGAAAGAGTTTAAAGCTTACCTCTCACATTGTGCCAATTGATCTTGTATCGTACTGCATGTGTTTTATATTGATTATGTGTGCTGATTTGATTTCAGTAAGCAAGAGGTTACTAATTTATAAAGATTATGATTTAGCTTGGCCACATTTTCTTCACACTTACTCTCCCAAAAATCTGCATCTAGAATACTTAATGATATCTCCATCCTTAATTGTTTGGAGTGCTTATTATTATTATTTTTTTTAATATTTTCACTTTTTGTAGATAATCAAATTAGCAAATTTTCAACCCTGAAATCAATGCAGCATTATTTAAAGGTTTCAAATTCTAATGTATATTATGAGGTAATGATTACTGCTAAATAGATAATTGATGGGATCAGGTATGAGTTATTGAACATGCTACTGCAAGAAGGAGGTAACCCGAACATAGTCGGAAGGGATGGAAGTGTTCCCCTCATGGTGTGCCTGGTACCACTCATCAACAAAGACCCCCTTCATCATTTTACTCATACGATGAAGGTAACTATTATTTTGTTAAACATTAACCAATTTATTTAATTTTATTAAATGCGCAATCATCATTTTTACAATATTTTTCAGTAACTATTTTGTTTTACTTTAAAATTTTACAATTTTGAAATATTTATTTTTGAAGATTTTTTATTTGTGAGGCATCAATTGTTTGTTTATTTTTGCAAGAATAAAAAAGCATAATTAATGTTCTCAACATAAATAAGTAAATTCAGAACAAAAGGTTTTGGTGTGATTATTTTTATCATGCTGGTGTAGTACACCCTGTCTGTCTGACGACAGACCAAACTCCATTTCACCAATTATGGGAGTTCTTCATCAGCGTAACTAAATTTCAGACCCATTTTTCTTATTCTATCTTGTAAGTAAAATAAAATCTTACATGGTGACCGCTAAAAACTTTTTAATAACTATAATAGAGAGAAATTTTAAGTTGGATATTACTATTATTTATATTTATGCATGCATCACATTTCTTTTTAGAAAAAAGATCGATTGATGCACTGCAATGCCTATTTTTGGCCGGAAATAGTTTACCTTTTCATTTATTGGGTGCACCACTATCATTGTTCTCAGGAAGCCCTTCTCCTAAGGTTCGAGAGGAAAATTTTGAGGAGAATTTATGGCCCAGTTTGCACCAATGGGATATGGAGGATAAGGACGAACGCTGAGCTAGCAAGACTCTACAAGAGCCCAGATATTTTAAGGGTAATAAAAGTAGGCCGGCTTCGATGGGCAGGTCATATAATTAGAATGACCCAGGATGAGATTCCTAAAATGGTCCTAGACGAAAGGATTTATGGGACAAGAAGAGTGGTAAGACCTCGGCTCCGATGGATCGATGGAGTGGCGGCGGATGCCAGGTCCATCTTGGGAATTCGGAATTGGAGAGCAGTGGCAACCAATAGAGAAGACTGGCAAACCAAGCTGCAGGAGGCCTTGACTCTACAGGAGTTGTAGCGCCACGAATGATGATGATGATGATGACTATCATTGTTGTTTGTTTGTTTATTTAACACTTTTTTGTTATTATGGCTAATCAGAGAATGCTACAGTGGGAGCTCTAAATTTTTCCTATCCAGGTTTAATTAGGATAGGGATTTTTAATGAGTTCATGGCATCATAAAGATTCAGGACCCCCTTTTAACGTCCCTTCCGAAGGACGGCATGATCAAGGATTTTTTAAAGGCAGTAAAAAAACCTAAGGCCACCTGTCAGACTACAACCCGCGATCTTGGGCATAATAGGTTGTTGTGCTAACAGCACAATCGTGTTCGTGCGATATAAAACCGACTTGAATTCATTGTTTTTAAAATACCTTTAATTTTTTTAAAAATTAAATCTTTAAGTTATTCAGGGGATTTTGAGATCAGAATCAAGTTGAAAGAGTTATAAGAAATGCAAAAAAGTGAATATTTTGTTTGGAATAGTAAAATAATTCTGGGAATAAGATTGTAGTGTCTCCACTATGGTCCATACCACTTAACAACTTTAAAATAAAATATTGCATGGTCACTATAAATCAAACCAAAAGAAAAAAATTGTTAATTTGAACTTTGTAGTCCCCTCTGAATCAAAATCCTGGCTAAGTTACTGTTTTAGACCTAAGTTATTTTGTGTTCTTTTAACTTATTTTACGGATTAACTTTTAACTTATCAATTAATTTTATTTTTAAAAAGTTCGCATAAATTTCTCCAAATTTTTTAGATTGTTCCCTTGGACTCTTTTGTATGTCTTCTCATGGCTCGATACATTTCTAATTTTTTTCCCCTTGTTCATTCATTCATAACATGATCATACATCACCAAATCAAGTTAAAGAAAATTATTTGAATGTTGAACATAATAAATAATGATAATAGTACTAGAGATGGTGATAATAATAATGATAGTGAATATTATAAATGTATATTTTACATCATTTTAATTATCTACGATATTTTATAATATTTTAAAATTAATGTAAAAAAAGTATTATTTTAATAATTGGCTTAACTAGACATATTATATTTCTTTGCAGGTGTGCTACTTGAACTGTGTTAGAATTCTGTTAAAATACGGTGCGAATCCTAACTGTTCATCTAGGAGCAATTTAACACCTCTTCACGTCTTGATGTTTTCAGCTAGTGAGACTGTAACACTTGGACGCGATATGGAAAGAAAAATGGAATTTATTCGAAGCCTCCTTGTCCTACTTCTTCAGCATGGGCTAAAAGCTAATATCCATTTCTCTTCCCGATGTTCTCATATTCTTTTAGAGCTTCTAGATATGGTGAGGGCTACCAGAGATCCCGCTGATATCCAGCATGTGTACAACCTGACTCTTACTTTTTTACAGGTATAAGTTTTTTATTTGTTATCATTTTTATCAGGGTTTTTTTCTATATAATTAATATTGTTTTAATCATTCTTTTTAACATAATTTTCTTAGTATATGAAAATAGTTTTGGGATGGCTGTATTTATGGAAATAGATTTCAGTAACTCAAAAAGAGGTTGAAACTATCCTGTTTAAAAAATTGTATTTGTATTTCTTGTAAATACCTAATAATATTCATTGGAACTTGACAATGAACTCAACAATGTGATCTAGGATGTTGATCATTTACCCTGCTAAATCAGTCACCAAAATAATTTTCATAAATTTATTATTTTTTAATCGAGTCTGCAAGATTCGTTTTCTCAAGTAAATACCCTCATTAGAAAAAAACAATGTTAGTGCACATTACAGTATTACACTTTATGCTTGTCACAAGTAGAACATTTATTTTCCTGGGTGTAAAGAAATAGTAGAGCTGCTCTAATAGTTTGATGACCATGTTGCTGGCCTGGTACCCATAGAATTGCAAATTGAAACTTACTACCGAACTCATGTAGCACTATGCATTATTTGGTAGGCTACAACTCATTTCCCCATTGTTACTAACTCTAATATTTTAGCACCCTATTGGTGCCTCATGTACAAATTACTGTTCAATAATGGTTAAAACTCAATGGGTATCGATATGGAGATAATTTGACAACACTGTAATTCATGATTTTTGTATCAGTTTCAATTTAAGACTTAAATTTCATTGGTTCTGGGCTAATATTTTGTTTGCCCAGCATTATTTGAAACATTATGACTCATGTTGCCGATAGTTACTAACTGTAATATTTCTATTTAAATTAATTAGATATTAATTTATTAGTGATATTTAGTTTCAACTTTAAATAAGTCATCAGATTTCAAAATCTAAAATATTGATTATAATTTATTTTATTTGTTTCTAATTTTTAAATATTTTTATTTGAAAAGAAAAGATATGTCCAGGACCGGGATTCGAACCCGGGTCTTCCAGATCGCTTGTCTGGGACTCTACCAACTGAGCCATCCTGGCTGTATCAGGCTCGCTCCCCGGCCATGGTCACATCCTTTCTTTTCACTGATCGTAAGTCCCCCCTTGTCGTGGTAGAGTCCCAGACTAGCATTGGTAGAGTCCCGGTCCTGGACATATCTTTTTTTTCAAATAAAAATATTTAAAAATTAGTAACAAATAAAATAAAATAAATTATAATAATTATAATGACGTAAGTCAACTAGATCCAAATTAAAATAATGTTCAAAGAACATTCTTCCCCTCGTATACTTCGCAAAATGCGAGAACGGGGGGATGGGACTTAGGATCAGTGAAAAGAAAGGATGTGACCATGGCCGGGGAGTGAGCCTGATACAGCCAGGATGGCTCAGTTGGTAGAGTCCCAGACTAGCGACCTGCAAGACCAGGGTTCGAGTCCCGGTCCTGGACATATCTTTTCTTTTCAAATAAAAATATTTAAAATATTGATTGTTTGTAAATATATTATTTGTTACTAAATAAATTAAGTTTATTTATTTGTTCTTTCAGTATGGAGCTGACCCTGACATATGCTTCACTGCTCAGGGTACACGTGAGACATCTTCTGTCGCTTCATCTATTTACCTCCGCTCAGCTGGTTCTCATCCTGTATTATATCATTATGTAATAATGGTTTCGCAAAAGGATGATTTGGCCCTGGATCCTCTCCAGAGGGTTTTTCCCCTTATTCGGCTTTACGCACTTAGTATGGGCCATAAAGAGCTCTATACAACACTATCAGCTCTATTGCGTGCTCAAGAGGCCGGGGTGATCCCTGTGCGGGCTACAGCTCTCTGTTCCCTGCTCAGGGAGATGAGCTGTAGACCTAGAACCCTGAAGCAAATAGCTCGTAATGTTATTTATCAGTCTGTACATCGTCAGCCTGGCCTTTTCTTAAATAAGCTATCTCTACCTAATCCATTGAAAGAATATATACTCAACTTTGAGCCATAAGATCATTGGCCTAGTCAAAATTGTATAATAATCTATATCTTACTCTATAGATGTTTACATTTATCAAGTACATATTTTAAATAATAAAGCCTAACAGAACCATTGATTTGTTCTTGTGGTTATACAGATTTATCTTAAACTCACAATGCTACTCGATTGATTAATTGTTAGTTCTAATTTTTTTGGCTTGATAATTATATATCAATATTTTTGTGTGCGATTTATTCAAGAACTAATATTTATACATATTATCCTTTGATCAATATTTCCTGAAGTCATTCTTAAAAGGCTAATTTAAGACCTTAGTAGAAGTAGTCATTGGTTTTATGAAAAACAAATTTTTTCTTGAATAATATTAGTTGACCTTATATATATGAGGAAGAAAATGGTTCAGGTGAAGGTAAAAAAAATTATCTTAAATTGGGAGAACTGTTTATTTCTCATTTGGAGGTCTTCGTCAGGGTTAAATACACAAAATACAGACCAATTAAAATTATGTATGGTAAATGTTAAAAATACGTGTAGACATCAAGGTATCTGATTGATAAAACATAAAGATAGGAGGGAACCCTTAGATAAATATATTATTACAAATAAGTAATAAAGATGGTAATAAAAATAAAATAAGTAATAAAGAAGATAATACAAATAAATCTAATAGAGATGGAGAATATAAATAAGAAATAATGGAAATAGGATATCTTATTTTTATGTTTTATTACCTAGTGATAATACCTTCTTTATTACTTATTTATATTATCTTCTTTATTACTTATCTGTTAATACTCTACAATTATTCCCCTTGCTTTGTCTAATTTATCTAAGGGTCCCCTCTCATCTTTATATTTTATCACTCAGTTACCTTGATCCCTAAATGTATTTTTAATATTTACCGTATATAATTTTAATTTGTCTCTATTTTGTATTTTTAGCCCTGAAGAAGAATTGCAATGTGGGTCGAAATGTTGGCCTTCCTATAAACAGTTCTCCCTATTTAAGAGATTTTTTTTACTTCTTTAATTTTATAACCATTTTCTTTCTCAAAAATTTATTTTATTTTCCTCGAGTAGAAAATGGTCCAGGTAAAGTATAATTAATGAGCAACTATTCATTATAAACCAATGTTACTGCTCACATTGCAGGTTTTCATCAGAATTTTTATGACAATTATAGGAGTGGGAAAAAAATTATTAAGCTTAATCTTATTAATGAATAGGTGCTAACTATTTAAGTATTTATTTTTGACCTCTACTTGGACCATTTTCCCTTCCATGATATTTATACCATCAACTAATAGTTATTCTGGATATTTTCTTTTCCATTCTTTTACCAGTCGTGATTTGACTGTTTAGATCAACTATATAAGGTGGAATACGCAATTTAATTGTTTATCCTTTGAATATTAAACCAAGTATAATAAACAACTTTTATTGTAATTGAAATTGAATTCTCATTGATAATTGTCATGAGTTAGTAAAATTAATTCAGTGTCAACAAAAAATAAATTTTAATTAATTTACATTTCATCACAGTTTTATATTATATTATAGTTATTAAAAGATAATAGTCAAATTTAAAATTGCTTCAATCTTTTTTTTTTATGGCAGATATTGATCAACTGTTACTTTTTTTTTACATAATTTTTTACAATTTGGAATTGATTTTTTTACAATTTGAAATTTTGGTCAATTTTTTCTTAGCATTATTTTTTAAAATAATTATATTAGTTTATTAACTCATTGTTTGATTTCTAAGGTGTGATTTTCATCGCTTTTGTTGCTACTAATTATGAATACAGTGAACCCTCAGTATAATGCCAGTCAGGGAAAAATCAAATAATCTCCTTTATAAAGGCTTCTACACTATTGTGAAATTATAAAATCACACGCCACTTAAAGGTAGAAACTTGATTAAATATTAGTGTGCTTCCTTGTAAGGAGAAATTATGTTCGACCGGAATTATTTATTTATAGAAGAATATACTACTTCTGTGAACACGGAGTAGGGGGTTTATATTTCTAATAGGTTTCTCAGTGTCTCTGCTGCTTGATAACCTACTCCACTAACAATGCCATTCCTTCTACCCTAATTATGTAACATTTCATCATCGAAAAACTAGACATTTAGATTAAATTAGGTTGAGGTTTATTTTTATAACTATAATGGTAAATGGGCTTATATGAGGGTCCAATGTGATATAAATTCTTTTTTTAGTGTTTATATTTCATTACATTCCATTTTATTTTGATTATTTTTATTTATTTCAGAAGTATTTCAACAAACACTTGCTTACTATATTAAGAAGTACTACCTTTCTTAGATTTAGACTCTTTTTAACGAATACTTCTAGACAAGGTTTTAATAATGTAAGTGAAATAAAACTGTTTCTGATAATATATATATGTATATTAGGAATGAGTTTTAAAAGTTGTTATTAGAATAACATATTTAGTATTAACTTTCTAGTATCTATAATCCAGCTACTGAAACATTGTTGTGTGACATTGAATCCAACTTAGTTCAACTCAATTTTAAAATAATCAATGAGTTGAACTAAATAAGTAAATCGATGAGTTACTAGAAAGTAAAACGTTAAACAACTTTTAAAACTGATTCCTTATAAATATCATCAGAAACAGGTTTATTTGACGGTTAATATCATTTTTTTAAAAAGAAAATGCTACAGCAAAAAATACCCTAAAAGCGAAATTTCTAAATCTCCAGAAAACCATGTGACATTAAAATATCTTTTAACCTGAAATCATTGCTATTTCTTTCTAATTTTCTGATTTTATGACTATTTAATAATAAAGTTATGTGTACCGTTATAAATATCAGTGGTGGCATGAAAGACATTTAAGAAATAATTTTTTCAGAGACGATTTTTTATTTTAATTATTGCTATAGCTGAACAGTCACAAGTTTGACAATTTCCATTAATTAATTGAACTTATCTTTGTGTTAAATGATAAATTATTTAAATTCCATATTTCATAATTGTAGAAGGAGTATGATATGTAAAATTATTAAAATATTTGATTTTTTAAAATCATAGAAATTGCCTTCATTATTATTCCTTAGGAAAACTAATTAAAATTGATTTATTTTTTAAACACTTTTATTTGAAAAGAAAAGATATGTCCAGGACTGGGAAATATCTTTTCTTTTCAAATAAAAATATTTAAAAATTAATAAAAAAAAAAATACAATAAATTAAAATTGATTTATGTGATTATTGTTTGACAGTTATTGACAAGCCAAACTATATCTAAGGTGTATTAGTTACAAATAATTTGTTGAACTGTTAAAGTCTTTGATAGGCTAAAACCAAACACAAAAACATTCCACATATATCAGTAAATTTATCTGAGGTGGAATGATAGTTATTTCCCTAACTACTTTATCTCGGTAGAAATTTAGTTTCTAATACTTTATTGCATTGTTAAGTAAAATGAATTTTTTACTTTTCATGGCTTTGTCATATCTCTGAATACCTACTAATGTTAGGAGGTCTGTGTACATGTGAATTTGAAGGCATGGGAACACATTTCATTGAAAGAATGAAATATTTCGATTTAAAGATAATGGCCTTGAAGGGAATTAAAAAGAAATAATTGTACAACTTTATAATTGGGTTGCATTATCAGCTGGGGTTGCTACACTATTTCTAATTATGGTGTTTGGTTGTAACAAAGCTGCTTTGTGTTCAAGTGTAAAATTCATATATATTAGAATTATTACTGCTTAAATTTAATATTATTATTTCTCTTAGCTTCTTGTTTGTTACAAATGCTCAAGAGATAAACAAACTCCCAACGAATACTTTTCAGTTGACGTTGGGCCTCTTCTATAATTTGAGTTATTAACGTTATATGTTTTAACTAAAGGACAGGTGTTGACTTCTGCTTATTCAAGACATATACAACTATAGTTTTTATATCAAATGAAAGCTGAGAGAATTTCACTAATTTCAAATAATATAAATTTTATACTTGAATACATAACACGAAGTTACCATAAATTGCAGTAAATACTACTAACATGACGACCCCAATTTATAAAAGACCATATAGTAAAGTTGTATATATAAAAAAAAAATGTAATTACTCATTTTTATTCATAAATGTTAGTCCATACCTCGAGCACAAAAGTTTACTGCTGAGGCCTTATTTTTATGAGTGTTTTTGACTGTATGTTAGTGATTTAAAATGAAAAAAAAAAAAACTTTAAACGCTTTATTAAAATATATAAATATATTTGGATGATAGTGTATATAAATATGTTGTGATCCAAAGTTGTAATTAAATGTATAATGTAGTTTATATAGATATTAGCTGAGAGAAACACATTGTTAGATTTTTGTTTTAGTAGATAAAATATCGCCCACATTTTAAAAGTTAAATTTCTAAAGCGACTGGGCCATTGTTTCAATTTATTTATTATGTGTATTAGAAGGTTTTCTGATCGTTAATTTTATTTATAGTTTCAATTTTTTTTTCGTTAGTTCTTCTAGAGTTATTTATTACAGTATGATTTGTTTTATGGAAAATGGTACTGGTTTGTTGCAGGGACTCTGATTACCTTTCCTTATTTTTATATTTTCATTAGATAATAAAAGATTGAAAATAATAAACAATTTTTCTTTCTCTTTTATGTATAATTGAAAAAAATCGGGTTTATGTAAATATTTGATTTTTCCTTTACCCATAAATGAACAAATCCTCTATAAGTCTTTAACCCATGTGGTTGTGCCATACGAAGTAGAGGTCCTGGTCAGATCAGGCAAACGTAAGCTATGGGCAATAATGAGCAATACCTATCAGTGATTGTATCATAATAATAACTGTTGGAGTTTTGATTTAGTTTGTTATTAATAATATAGTTTTAGTTGTAAAACAAACCTAATCCCTGAAATGAACCAGTAAGTTACTTACATTATGTAAATTATTTTAAAAGAACTCAATTGACAGATATAATATTTTCGTTGTATAGGTATATTAAAAAAAAAATAATGGATTAAATGTGTTAGTTGTTGATTGTGAATGTGTATAAATAATTATGCCTACATTTATTAAAATATACTGTGGTAGGAAAATCACTTGTCCAGAATATGGATGATTAATGAGTTACCTGAATTTGTTTATAATTTAATTTCCTTATTAATAATTTATTTTAGTTATATGTTAAACAGAAGTTGGTACCAGTAATGATGACATGGATATCATTAAGATTATCTTCCTTAGTATCTGATTTATTTGATTAAGTTTTCTACCTTTATCTATTATGCAGTGCCACCTTATTGAATTTATGCCTAGTCACAATTTAGTTATCATTATTTTTCATAACCTCTTTTTTTATTAAGTGGAAAATATGTTCGAATAATCAGGATTTGGTAACAAATCTCAAGTGTCATTTAAAATAAAATCTTTTTTACTAAGGTATTTTTTATGTATATTTACCCTCTTGTTAATATTGTTATTGCTTTAAGATTGGTTTATTTTTAGGTGAGCTGGATTCATAAACAAAAAATATTTCAGTATGAGCCGTATATATTTAGATTGTTTTATGATTGATTATACTTGCACTACTACTTTGATAATTAAAATAGCAACATTGGTCACATTTATATTTTCTGAGTTTACAATAATATTTAATAAGTACTAATTAGTATATAAAGAATTGTTACTTCATATGTATTATGCCAATGTAAAAGCCAACATTATTTTTTTTAAATCATTGCCTGTCTGAGGTATTAAACTGAAATGATTTTTTAATTATATCTATCAGTATTATAGTCTTATTTATTTAACTAATGCAATGTTATTACTAAATGGCATATGTGTAACAACGTCGTATGAGAATAAGTTAATAATTGAATAAGGTAATTTTTTCATGGCAGTTCTTTTGTGTCTGAGTTCACCATTTTTTGTGCTTTAGCATTTGTCCTTGTTACATTAAACCAGCAAAGTGGGACTGTTGTAAGTCTGAGTGTGTTTGTACCCGTGTCTTTTTAGATGTCCTCATAGTAGGGCATAGAGTACTTTGTGAATCAATTGTATTAGTACATTTGTGAACAGTTCGGCTGCTCCGGTGGCTTGTAACTATTATTAAAGAAAAAGCACAATAATGCATCAAATCATTCAACAGATGGCACAAGTCAATGAAACTAATAACCTCAGCTAAATTTCAAATCGTCTTAGAAGAAAAGTATGAAAAAATATACCTTATAAAGTAAGAAATCCTAGGTATGTGCATCTTTTCTAGTGAGGAAGTGCTTATTGCTACAGTAAAAGTTTTAATGTAATACCTCAGTTATACATTTTGGGTACTTCAGTAGTCCTAGCCATTTATAGTTGGGCTCAGTCAAGTGAAAGTTTCCTTTTTATATCTTAAATACCCAGGAACTATGGTAATGAGTTACTGGTAAATGTCCTGTTGCACTCTAGTGGCAGCATAATTCGTCGACCCAGAAGATAGCTCTACTACTGATGGGTCACATGCTATTGATGTCTCGTGCTGCAATGCTGGTCTTATGAGGGTGAAATACCTCATTTGAGAAAACATGAGAACTTATTCAATTATAAAAAACAAGACTATACAAGGAAAACCTTCAAATTAATTTAATATTAGGATTAATTTTTCAAAACTCCAAAGTTGTGTATGACATTACACTCACCATTAATATTGAAAGATACCATTAGGGAATGGAGCTGTAGTCAGTCTTATCTTGCAGCAAAGTAGGCCCTCTGCTGCATGTGGTTGATCAACCTCAGTTCTGTCTTGCACTGCTGCAAAAAATCTCCAATTATGTTTCTAAGATTACAAGAAGGCTTCGTTTTTTTAAAAGCACGTAATACAAAGCAATTTCTGAAACCCAAAGTACAGGAAAATATGTTACATTTGGTACTAATTCAAATCCATGTTACTCCCATTACAATAGTAGAAGGTACATAGGTGGAAAATCATTTTATTATTGGAGCCTAAATGATAAAAATAAAGGAAGCCACAGTATTTTAATGTTGATATATTGTCTGAAGTCGCAGTTGTTAGAATTCCTAATAGCTGATATATCCCCTCCCCTTCTATCAGGTATATCAGTCAGTGTCTATTTGGTGACCAGTCAGTGTGTGTCTCTTTTACTGACCTTTTTCATCACGATGTTTATTTCATGTAAATATTTTAGTAAATACAGTTCAGTGCGTTCTCATAGACTCTTTCAATAGCGTGCAGTTCTTTCCCATAAGCCACCAACTAGTTGGTGACAAGGATAAAGACGTTATAAAATGCGAAACGGACGTGCCGCGAATCTCCTTTGTTCAGACTCTAGCCCTAGTCGCCTTACCAGGGATCGACACAATTTCGTAGCCGTAAATTGCTTATTAACAGTATTTATTGTTTTTGTCTCTAATTTCAGTAATCCTGCTAAAGAAGCCGTCGTTAATAAGCGTTATTGTCCTAATACAAAAGTAGCTGTGAAATAATATCTTTATGTCAACAAGAATGACGGATAATTCAACGTCGGTTTAAACTGTAGTGGTTGGAGCTCAAGCAACTTTCGTTACGAATCCAATAACGGAAAAATTATTATCTATTAAGAACGGTTTCAAAACTATTGTGCCAATGTGTGACACTATCATAAATAGTGTCGTTAACCACTTTCCTCTAGTTTGCACTTGTGCAGATGACATGCGGCATTGTCTGGCAGTTGTCGAAATGGACGCCATGGAGTGGAAGTGCCTTTGTTGGATGTGCTTATACTCAGTTTGTAGTTGTAGTTAACTTTGTGCTAATAATTATGTTATCCAATACATTTATATTATAACACCAAACGCTTGTTTCATTTAAAGATATAGCACACTGATTATAAGAAAAGGTTCAGCTATTGTGTTCATCTATAGGAAAAGGAAAATACAACTATTTAACCGCACTTATAACAAGGATTTGTGTCAAGGAGGAAGATTTTTTATACCATTGTCAATGATAACTAGGTGTTTAAGGTGGTTACTAAGCTATCACTAAGGTAAGTCTATTTTGATAGTGTATGTTGTTCAGAATATAGAATAGAAAAATAATTTTATTGCTGGGACCAGGTCCCATTAAGAATAGCAATAGTAATATAAAACAAATATGACCAAGCAGCTACATGATAAAATCCAAACCATATAGTATTCCCATAAGGATAAATGTGAACCAAAAAATAAGTTCTTCTTCTTCTTAAATGGCACTACAGCCCGTGGGGGGTCAATGCCTCCTTCAACAGATGCCACCAGTCATCCCTGTTCAGAGCAACCGCCTTCCAATTCCTTATTCCAAGGAGAGACCGTCTGTCCCAAAAAATAAGTTATTGTTAAAAAAAACAACAATAATTGAGCAAAAGGATAACGATTGAGAAATGCTGGTTAAAAGGATAGCGATTTTTAGCTAGAGAAAAAGATAAAATGGTTCAGCGAATAGAAAGCTTTAGAAAAGTTCAGTAGTATGAGTACTGTTAATTTTGTCTTCCATGGCGGTATGTATATCACTGATGATTTTTAACAAGGCCAGCTTGTGCGGGCAAAACAGGACGGAAGCCGGATTGGAGCGGATTGAGGAGTTGGGACTGTTTGAGAAAATTTGACATTTCTGATTAAACTATTTTTTCAAGAGGTTAGAAAAGTATAGAGATATTGCGATGGTCTTTGGGTGTTGTGAGGTTGGAGGATTTTTGTTTTTATAGGATGGACTTTTGCTTTTTTCCATTAGGTAGGGAACACCAAAAGCCGTAATGAAAAATTATAATCAAGAGAAAGACAAATAGGATTTCGGGGAGGCATAATTTTAACAATCTGACGGAAATCCTTTCAACGCCTGTGGAGTTAAGTGAGATTTCATTTGGGAGGAAGAGAGATTGTTGTGTGAAATATAAGTTATTGGAGGTGAATGATGGTGTTAATGAAAGAAGCATTTTTGAATTGTCAGAGGAGGTAGACAAAAAATATGAGGTTATTTCTTTGATGCGCGGTCATAAGGGCTTAAGTCAAAATTTTGAATTTTTCATGAGAGCAACTGCAAAGTTCAAAACATTATGTAAAATCTAATTATTGTTATTATTAGTAATTTTATTTTTATAAAACAATATAGTAGTAATTCTATTAGAAGCATACATTTATTTCTTGTCTGATCATTCCTGATTCTGTATTATGGACTTATTTTGACTTAACCTTTTACGACCGCGCATCAAAGATTTCATCTCCTGAAGCCGAAAAAACTCACGGGGAAAGGGATTTACAAAGAGGGGGTTCGAGCACAGCAGAAAGGGCTTCATGGAAATAATTGGATTTCGCCTGCCTGATTGTAGACTACCAATTTCAACATAAGATGGATACAGCATTCGAGGATGAAGATGTGGAACCACCGTATTTCCAGGATTTGTAAGGTCTTTTCGGCAGAATGAAGAGTATAGGGCTCCTGGTGGCGGCAGATTACAGGCAGAGCTTTTCAAACACGGTGGTGAAGATTTTCATAAGATCATGTACGATCTGACTGAAGGAGACACCACGGCAATGGAGCAACGCTGTGATGATTACAGTGCACAAAAAAGAGACCAATCAGACTATACAAATTATCGTGGTCTCATTCTTCTCGTGCGCCTACAAGATAGTCTCCCACATCCTCTTTAATAGATTCACACCATTCGCTGAGCGTGAAGGCTTTCGACGAAGCAGATCTACGACCGATCAAACTTCCCCGCTCCGCAAGATCCTTGAAAAGGGTCATGATTATAAACTGCCTACTCACCACCTCTTTGCGATTTTAAGTTCGCTTACGATAGCATCAATCGGCATAAATTTTATGAAGCGGTGGATCAATTTAGGATTTTCCCTTCGAAGCTAATTGGGCTAGTAAAAATGAACGATTTCTAGTCCGAGCTCAGTCGAATTGTTCACCTGGGAACATTTTTCAGAATTTGCATTCGCTTATTACTTCATATCTCATTAAATCATTTGATATTTGTTATTCAGACTATTTGAGGTAGGTCAAAAAGAATACTTGTCTAAAATTTCCTGAGGTCTCTTTCAACTTTTACCATTCGCTATATTCTTATATCTCACAAACGGGTGAATGAGTTAAGCAGTTCTATTGAATTTTTGGCATTTTAATATGTGTAGTAAAAGTAAAGAGATTGTCGAAAGTTGTCGATTTTTCATTGACTATTCCGCTTCTATTCACTTTTTACCCTCTATACGATTTGGGAGCCCCCCTTTTTTAAAAAATTATTTTATTGAAATGTACAACTGTAATATATACATCTAGTACAAGGGCTATAAGAATAAATAAATACATGACAGGACATGTAGAGGCACTACCCACTGGTAGCACTCTGATAACATTTCTATAATAGAAGGTCCCGAGGCCATCTTATCTTCAGACGCCTGGAAGGATTGTCCGGGATGGAATTGGATCAAAGGATGGAAACTAGTGGGTTTGGATGGGCCTGGAGTTTATTATGGAATGGTAGGTATCTGGGCTGGGCTAAATCGGTAACATATAGAACGTTAAGGTCATTATGGATGGTTTTATTTGTGACAAAATAAGGAGCGTTTAGGATTTTGGATTGCAAGGATTGAATACGAGAGGAATTCGATGGTTTGGTGGAGCCCCAACAGTTCAATTCCGTAAGTCCATATAGGTCTTAATGACAGTCAGATAAATAAGTCTTTTGTAATTGATCTGAAGCTTTGAGCGTTTCTCTAGTATGTGTTGAAGTAGTCGGAAGCGTCTAGCTGTTTCTTATCTTTTCAGTCTTGTGTGAGGGTTCCAAGTAAGACGTTTGTTTAAGTTGAGTCCCAGGTAGCGAATCTGTTCAACAGGGATAAGTGGATTACTATTAAAGGATACAGTAGGACAGGAGTCATGGGTCTTCGGCGAAGGGAAAAGGTAATTTGGTGGGACTTGTTGGAATTGATTTTAATTCTCCAATTCCGACACCATTCTTCGAGGCTTGATAAATGTGATTGAAGGGATTGGGATGCAATATATGGGTCGTTATTAACTGATAACACACATGTGTCATCAGTATACGTGGAGATGAAGGTGTTAGGATGGGTTGGAATGTCAGCTGTATATACTGTGTAGAGGAAAGGACTGATGGATGCTACCTTGAGGAACACCAGCAGACCCCCCTTTTTTAAATTTGTATTTCATCTTTCATAGCCGAAAATCGTTTGAACTACATAAATCTATTTTTCTTGCAACGATTGAGTAATGCTATCCATTACTCAACTAAAACTGGTGTGGAAAGTCCCACTTCCCCCAACTAGTGAGGGAAAGTAACAGCCATCTAGATTTTGACAATCACCACTGTTATTTTAAATGGCGGTATTATAATGTTATTCATTTTACATTCCTAAAATGTTAAAATAAATATTTTAGAACTATTTTATATTTAATTCAAGATAGATTTTATTTATTTTTAAGCGATTTTATAGAAATATTTCATATAATCTTAAATATATTAGAACCTTCACACATCAGAAATTAAGAGATCTAACATTAGCATTACCCACTAGCGCTAGTGTAGTTTTAACAAATCTAAAGTTTCACCTTTAATTTCTTAATTTTTAAATGGCTGTAGGAAAAATGTAATATTTAACACGTGAGAAAAGTGCTTATAACACCCTCGTTTAATTACCTCACTCGCCGTCGGGTCGTATCGTATCACTCGGAGATAATAAAGTGGCACTTTCCTCACTTGTCAAATAAATAACTATTTCTGTGGGTTATGAATCGAAAACTAACAAAAAAAAACTACTACTACTACTACTCTAAGGCGCTACAACTCGGTGACGAGTCCTGGCCTCCTCCACCAGCTTCTTCCAGTCTATAAGTTATGCGAAGCCGTCATCTAGCTCCTAACTCCCAGGATATCCCTCGCGTCCCTCCACACCAACCGACCACCTCACCTTCGCCCCCCTTCTTCTCGTGCAGTAGAGTTTCTTTCAAAGCCTTTTTAGGAATGGCCTCATCTTCCATTCTAGCCACATGGCAGGCCCATTACAGTCTTCTAATGTTTAAAGAGTAATCAACATCTGCTGCGTTGTACACTGTGTAGACTTCGTTGTTGGTTCTGCTTCACCATTTTCCCTCTAGATAAACTCCACTGAAGATTCTCCGGAGGATTTTTCATTCGAAGGCAGGATCTGCTGATCACGCTCAATCAGCTTGACCATTGTTCACGTCTCCGATCCATATAACAGAACTGGGCGGATCGATGTTTTGAACAGATTGAGCTTGGTATGTCGTGATAGAAGAGGTGAGAATTCCTTCCGTAGACTAAAGTAGCACCTGTTAGCCATCCATATTCATTTCTTTACCTCGCTATATGGTGAAAAAACAAACAAACAATTTATAATAAATAAATATACTTGAATTAATATATGTAGATATGTACAATGAAATGAAGCATTTTTTTTTGGTCTTCTGAATCACTTAACTTAAATGGAACTCCTAATCAGGTTCCCTTTCTTGATTAAGAGAATGAACCTATGTATAAAAAATCGTAGGTTTATTTTTTAATCTACTCACTTTTTAAGATAGATGAAAAAGACAGTTTATCTGAGAATGACCTACATTCAGTAATGGATTTTTTCATGATAAGCAAAATTTCTTGTTACAGGAAGAACAATAAATTATTCCAAATCCTAATTTCATGTATAAATATATATTTTTTTTCTGCTCAAATACAACCCATGAAGGGTCTTGGGTTCAGTACTAGGTAGAGATTGTAGTGTTTCTTGGACAATGGTCATGGAGGAAGATTTGACCCAGGTTGCGCTCAACTGCCGGTTCCCCCCCCTATTTTGGGTACCCACTTTAAAGAGGGCGGGTGAGCCTCAGGAGGTTCCAAGATCCCATAGAATCTATCTCTGGCTGCTAACAGATTAAATGTAAGCCTGCCAAGCAGTGGGGGACCCTCAGCATGGCAACTCAGTGCTCCATCACTCCTTCCCCCATTTTTTAATGATATTCCTAATGCCTAGGTAAATATCCTCGAAGTTATTGTTTAAAAATTGTTAATTTACCTAATCCGGCATACAAATGATATGTTTTAATCATGTATTTTTTTTTGGTAACTTGTAAAGGGGTTTAAGTTAATCTAAACATCTCTTAAAACTTGTGCAAACCTTTTCTTTCAACTGCCTCTGGAAAAGAAACAATCAACTTTTGAATGATTTAATTCAAGATGTTTTTAGAATATGGTTCTAATTAGTTAGTGTTTAAACTGAAAACACATTGTTTCCATTAAGTGTTGCAGGATAGTATTTTAGGTTGAAATTAACATGCTTCATCAGTTTATATTATTGAAACCATAAATGAATGATTAGGCAACATAACAAGCTTGTATCAAGTAGAAGGAATGTGGTTTTTAAGATCCAATTTAAACATCATTCCTGGTCTTAGTTGTCTGCACCAGAGAAAGGCTTCTGTTTGCTTTACATTTATTACGAGATTATGATAAATTTGACACTGGTTAAAAAAACTACTGCATAAATATATATTTAAATTAGCATAATTTATTATTTATATCTAAATTAAAACTGATTAATCTGAATCGCTTAATTCCATGCTGTTGTACGAGTTCCTCAAATAAAGTAAGTACTAAAACAAAATTTCTTATTCTTATTAAAAGAATACTGAATGCATGGAAACAATAAATAACAAACTTACATATTAAACTTTATATTTCCAACCCTTCAAAATTTCACAAACTGAAAATTATGCCTTGATGCATAAACAAAACTATGAAGTGTAACATTACAAACTCTTGAGATACGAATACATTTACTCTGAACCAATCCTGAACATTAATACAAATGTTTATGTATTCTTCTATAACTATGTATGCAGGTAAAATAAGAATAGTCTACATATATCTCCCTATATATGTATGAGAACATTGGGTATGGTTAACATCATATACTATAAACAATGTAAATGATAATACATTTCAAGTAATTGTTGAGCATTTTTATGGATAAATATTGAATTGTTACAGTAATGACAAAAACTAAATATACTACAACATAATTAAATGGTAATTAAAAAAAAAAAAGAAAAAAAAAGTTGTCACTTATATCACAATAACAAACTTATACTTAAACTACGAGGAGAGGTACTATTGTATGCATCATTCAAGAATAAATAAGCACAATAATAATTCAAATATTGTGTTTATTCAGGCAATGTAATTAAAATAACAAAATGAGAACATTCAAATGACTCCATTTTACCTTATAATAAATATAACCTATATTAAAAGTAAGATGAACATGTTAGATTTAAATTAAATGATATTTTCAAGATGATAATCGTAACTACTAAAAGTATTTTAAAAATCCATTGCTTATGCAGAAGGTTTAGTGTTAGATGTGTGTCAAATTGGTTTTGAATTAATAATCATAATAATAATAAGTATATAAAACAAGAAAATATAAATCAGCTGTAGAGAATCATCATATGGTGTGATGACTTAGAACTAAACAAAATAAAAAACATTTTTATGACAAAAGTTATTTAATACAATGTGAAAGAAATTATAGCTAAAGAAAACTAAGCCTATTTACACAGAACACACTTAACCTCTGACCTTCTGTCAGTGCTTAAAACAATCAAACTACAGTCAAATACAAAATTACATTCTAATTTATTATGTAATCATTTTTTTAATAATGGTGAAATATTAGGCACAGCATTTCTGTCAAAACATTATGAACTATATATATGGAGCATCCATCAAGTATACCATTGTTGAACTGTTAATTTGGACACTCTAAAACCAGGGAAATGCTTTTTCTCAAGCTTGTTTGCTGCACTTATGTCATTTAAGAGAGGTCTGAAAACAAATAAATACATAAATTAGATGTTATTTAAAATGTTAAATCATAGAACATGCAATAATTAATTTATGGATACACATTAATCTTAAAATAAAATATTTCAAATGTATTTATCACAATGTTTAATATTTCAATAATTATCAAGGAGCATAAAATAAGGAATTCAATAAGTGAAATGAAGGTGCTATAACTGTCCATAAAGGGAGAAATATATTGTGGTGGTATGTAATTAAGATATGTTTAGTCAATTATCAAGTTCAGTTACAATTTTTTTTTATCACTGTAGATAATGTTTCGTTATTATTAACTTTAAATAAGGGTTTAATTAATACAGTCATCATGAGAAAATTGAAATAAATTTAATATTTATTTAAAAGAATCTTATATTTATAATTTTAGGTACATATTAGCAGCATATAAATAATTTTCTGTTTATGTTAGAAATAGATAAAATGAAACTTACAGCTAGGTACTGCAGATAACTCAAAGCGTCTATGAAGTTGATCATTAGAAAATTTTACAAAAGCATCATACTGCTCAGAAAGCTTCATATTTAAAATACGGTCATATTCTTCTCTTATTTGAGTTTCACGTTCAGTCAGCATGCGTTCACAAATCATACCCACCTAAAAATAATTTAAATTTAAATAATTTACCTCTTTTAAAATAGCAGTAGTAATAATTGTTATTTAAGTTCATTAATAGTAATCCTCTGGCAAAATATATTGAACTCATGCAAAATACCTGGACCCAGAATAATTTCATTTAAAATAGAAAATAAACCTGTCTGAATGTGAAGAGTGGCTTATCACGGGTACTTGGAGAGTACAAAGTTCCAAATGTATTGGGGCAAGGCGATGAAGAATCCGAAGAAGAATCTCCTTGAACTTCCTGATTAGGGTTAAAGTGAAGTTGGCGTCTGCGATACAAACGCCTTATTTCCTCTCTGATACAAGCAGCCATCATCTCTGTAAATAAGTATGTATTTATAAAAATAATAAATGCAGAATAGAACGTAACATGCAACTGCTTTTACATATTCTGTGGAAAGATTTTCTTTAATGTTATAATGAAAACTTTTATATCTGAAATGGATTAAAAGATATCTTATATCCCTAAAAAAAATTTAAAGTGGTAAGAAAAAGAAATGCCGTGGTTTAGAACACCCAAACTTGGTTGAAGTTTCATTTTTTTTAAACAATTGAGGAGTATCATGTCAAAAATTAAAACACACACTTATCATAAAAATACACACATATTATTAATAAAAAATCTACTTCTAAAAATTATTCAGTTAATTTTAAATCTAAAACTTAGATGACCAGTTATTCAAAGCATCGGGGGAATGTGACTTACAACATACATATCCTCAAAAAAAACAAAGAATCTTTGCTATTTAACTAAGTGAGCATAAAATTAATTATTTGAGAGCATGAAGTAAGAAAAAGGAACCCTTAGTATGTTACATATTACATTGAAAACTCCTTAGGTAATAAGATTATTGAGACCCTAAACTTAGTCTGATGAAATAAAAATATTTATTTAAATACTTAATCACACTTGCAACTTTATAAAAAAAAACAACAATAAATAATATAACGTTTAAAGGGAAATCTGTTGAGTTATTTATTGACTTTTCCAATGAAATTATAACAACTCAAATTTCATCAACACTTCGAAAATAATGGGTAATCATATGTTTAGTTTTTGTGCTAATCTAATGAATACATCTTCATAACCACCCCCATCCACAAATTTGTAGTATTTAATAATTCTTTATTGTTTTCTAAAGAATAGGTGTCATATCTAAAAAAAACTTGAAGTATCATTTCCTAAAACTTTAAATTTAAAGGCATTATTTCATACAATAATGGATGTGTGATAAGGAGACAATCTTATGTTTTTTTTCTGTATTGGCCTACTAAGGACCATGTCATTTAAACAGTATCTTTATTTGAATGTTAAAATAACTGAAATAAATCAATCATATGTTAATATAACATGCTGGTTACAAACAAATAAATAGTATTAAAAAAATTGTGGACATCCATTGTATATTGGCTTACTAAATTATAAGATCAAGCTCTCGATAGAAAGAATATCTTAATAAGAACCATTCATAATCTTTATTTCTAACAAAAACTTGAGAATTAAAAAAGTTATTGCACTTGACTATATTATAAAACCCTGGTTAAGTTTTTCAAATTCGAGATTTAACTTGATTGAATTAATTAAAAAGTTCAATTTATACTTTTTTTTTTTTAATATTACGCATTTTAATCATACATAAAAGTAAAAATTTAGTATGTCATTTGTGCTAAGTATGATTCAATATATCCATTTAATACTATTTATGTGTAAACAATTTTATATTTTTTAGATCCTGCACATAACATTAGTATAAAATATTCTTGAACATTTTTTTAAATTTGGTAATTTTCATGATTCATTTTTAATTAATAATATTATAATCCTATAATCATTTGGTAAAAGCAAGAGGTTGACGTTATTTTATCAGCCAATAGTTAGTTGCCAGGTAAGAATTATGCTGATTACCAGAATAATCCAACCAGTCATTTTGACTAAACAGGTCTAAGGATTTGATAAGAAATGGAAATGGACACAGTTAAAATTATTTCTTAAATTAATTCACAAAAGAAATTGGCAACTCATTTTATTGATCTTTGAAAACTTGTATCCTATAAGTAAGGTTAGGTTAAACCCAAGTATATATTAAATATTGACCCAGCAACTCATTCTAAAAATATTCTTGATAATGGTCAAGTAATTGGGTTTTAGCATCAACCAATAATTAAGATTCATTTGAATATTAGTCTTTTGTATTTAAATATAAGTCAACTTAATGCATTTTTAATTGAAAGCTGGTGTTGATTAAAATAATTTCATGGTAAATATAACTGTTTAAATTTAAATTTCAAAACTAGTTCTTAACAAATGTATATTCATGATATTAACTGTCAGCAAATTAATAAATGTATGAAATTTCAAGCCCTTCTAGATTTTAATGATTAAACACAAAGATAATATATTGATTGCCGGGACTTCAGATAATATTTATTTACTTACAGTTCGGAATTGTGAAATACAATATGTGGACATAAGTATGAAAAATTATTCATTATTGACGTTTCTTGATCGACTGTGATTTTTATTATGGTAGGTTAGAATAATTAGGATGCTATAAGAATAACATTTTTAAATCTAGAAGGGAATGTTCTGGCATAAATATTGAGAACATAAAACAAAAAACTTTGTCCCAGGCTTCACAAGTTAGATTAGAAATGCCGACTTTCAGAATATAAAATATTATATTCACTCCTTCCTGAGTGCTTAATCCATCCAACATTATTCCAACTAAAAACCTATTAAAGATATTGATCATAAAATTACCTGAAAATGGGAAATAAACAGGATATCTCAATATTGAAAAAGCAGATGTTCTATAATTATGTTCCGATAAAAAATTAACCTAAGTGCAGTTTGCTTAGACTCAAGGGGTAACCCACTTAGAAAATAAAATGAGGTTATAATTTATAAAAACTATTTTAAATTTAATGTTTTAATAAATGGAAGTAGGTAATATCTAATTAATTGTAATGCATTTATAAAAATTATTGTATTGGAAATACTGCAATATGTAAAAAACAAAATTTACTTCCTCCCCAATGTACATCCTGGAAATATCATTTAGAACAAACAATAGAAAAATAAACCATTGAAAAAATACACACTTATATAACAAAATGCAGAGGAATAATTCATTTTTAAACAAAGTAATAACATTTAACTACTACTTAGGTTCGATAAATATCAGGATAAAAACTGGCAACATGTTTGTAATTAAATTAAATTATTGACCAAAACAAAATTGATTTGAGATCATTGGTAGTACAGTGTTATAGATTACTGGAGTCATAGCTAGATTTATAGGAAAAAGCAAAAGATCTTTCACAAGAATGTACAACTCATAAATAAAATAACAAAAGAATTCCTTTGTTTTTACATTATTGATGCATAAGGTTAAATATACTCTTAACTGTAGGGTTACTAATAGAAAAAGAAGAGGCCAAAAAAAGTGAATAGGTAAAATATATTTTTTTTTTTTGGAACAAAACATTAAATCAATAAATTTAGTGGATAAAAAAAATATTTTTTTTTTTATAGATTGGTGACCTACAGTGATATCAAACATTACTTAAAACCAATAATAAATATACAAGTGCTAAATGGCCAGTAAACCTTAAAAAAAAAAAAAAACGGCCTTTGGATTAACACTTATCAATAATTAAAATTCCAAAACCATGCTTTTTTTTTTCTTTTTAAAGTGGAGTATAGACATTCTGAAAGAAATAAGTTTTAGACATATCAAAGCTTTAGTGTAAAAAAATAAATATAAATAGTGTTGCAATATTCTGGATCAGTAATTATACCTGGTGTCATCTTGGGACATAATTCGCTGAATGGGGAAGGACTTCCTTCATTTCTAGATGCAGGTGGAGAACTAGAAGGAGAAATACTCATAGGAACACATCTTTGCCTTTTAGGAGGCCTACCGTGCATATGTACTGGATCAAAATCCAAAGATCTTTTGAGTGTAGCACAAGCCATTATCCTCGTTCAGTCGGGCTTCAAACAAACGGAAACCACTACCCACTGCTCTATAATTGAGTAAAAATCCTCTTCGAGTACAACTGCTAAAGTTTAAACAATTTAATTTTCACCAATGAGTGAACAGAATTGAGTCAGATGTTGAAGGACAACAATTAAACACAAGATTGAAAATTGACAATCAATATGGCTGGCGTTGCCAAGAGCTAAACTCACAGCCCCAGCCCGAGATCCTGTTCCTTTCGAAGTTTCCAAATGTACCGTAATGCTTACTGCCACCATGATATGCATATGATTTTTGATATATCATCATTTAGAAGAAATACTGAATAAATACAATTATTTGAATTATTCTGAAAAATATTCTTTTTAATATTAAATAATTTAAATCACAAAAATTGTTGATTCCAAATATTTATTAAAACCTACACATAGCTCTTTGTAACGGTACTTTGTCATTATCGTAGCCGTCATCCTTTCGGCAATCTAAAATTTGATAAATGATTTTTGACGTAGCAAGAATGAAGTTTAACGTGTAAAATATATAGATCGCATTAAATTAGTTTCGGCAACTAATTTCTAAAAAAAAATACAGTCAAGCTATGTTTAAAATATCAAGCTGATACTTTAATTACTATTAGTTGTTTATTGTTAATTTATTTGAAATGGGTGGTCAAAAGTTTCAGTATGATGAAAGTGGTGGAACATTTTTCTACTTTTTGTTGTCTTTTTTAGCATTACTGTTAATACCAAGCACTTATTATTGGTGGCCACGTAAAGAAGTGGAAGGTAAGGTTATTAATTAGTTTTGTTAATTGTTAAGCAGATTTCTTGGGCATGACATTTTTTAAAAATGTTTTTTCATTGCAATAACACGTTTTTTTTATCTTTTCCTTTGATTATTATGCTTTCATTATATCTATTATAACTTTTACTATTTCCATCATATTGATTATGGTACTTTCAGATCATGTTTGTTTGTAATCAAGTTTTTTTAAATATGATGAATAATATTTTGTCCATAAGATGTAAGGGAGGGAGCTAGTGTGGTAGCTGAAGCATTGGTTTTTTGCTCTATATGAACCTCTTCATAAGTCAGGCATATGGGCTAATTTTTCTTGATAAACTGGGTATTGTCTGGTTAGTTTGACATTTGCTTTGTAGAACATTAATCTAAAAGGAATGGACCCTGGAATTAGAGTCAAATAATTTGGCTGTTGCACAATGCTGGGCACATTATCCTGGATAATTCTCTGAGGTTATGGATCAGGCAGCGGAGTGGCTCAGTGGTTGAGCACCGAGTTGCCATGCCGGAAATCCTGGTTCAAATCCCACTGCAGGCAGTTACTTTTATTTAGTCTGTTTGTAGCCGGAGATGGATCATATAGGATCTACGACCCTCCTGGGGCTCACCCAGCCTCTATAAAATATTATAAAAATAGGGTCCCCATAATAAGGGGGAAAAACCTGGCGGTTGAGCGTGACCTAGGAATAGTCACCTCCTTGCAGAACCGTTGTCCATGAAACAGTGCAGTCTCAACCATGTACTGAACCCCCAGACTCGTTCACGGGTCGTAGTGGTACATGTTTTTTTTTTTATGGATCAGGCACCTATGACTTGGAGCTACCCCTTTATGGAATACCATAGCACTGATATATTCTTTTATTTGTTGCATAGATCCACATAAAGATGAAAAAGACTGTCACTGCGAGGGATGTACAAAAAAAAAAGTGATACTAAAGACAAATGAACCTTGGAAAGGAACTAAACAGTTATTGAAGTAAGGTTTCTAATCCTATCTTAACATTTATGCTGAGATGAATAGTTATAATTCTACTCATAGAGAATTATTTCTGTTGGTAATGTATACTTTTGTTACAGGAAGTTGTTAATTATCTCAGGATGGTTACTTCTTGGTCTTCTTGCTTATAAAGTTTCACAGTTTGACTACGAATATGCTAATTTTGATCCTTATGAAATTTTGGGGATACCTATGGTAAGTTCTAAAAAATGTTATGATCAATATTAACATTACTATTTATCATGTATTTGATATATTTATTTTATTTTTCCCCTCAAGGGATCCTCAAAAAATGAAGTTAAGAAAGCATATAAGCAGTTGTCCCTTGTTCTGCATCCTGACAAAAAGACGGGTGATGAAAAAGCATTCATGAAACTGACCAAAGCATATCTTGCCTTGACTGATGATGAGGCAAGAAAAAATTGGGAAAAGTATGGCAATCCTGATGGGCCTGGTGCTATGAGCTTTGGCATTGCATTACCGTCATGGATTGTTGAAAAAGAAAATTCTGTTTGGGTAAGTTGAATTTTTCTTAGTAAGATGTAAAGAATGTGAATTGCTTAAGAAGCCATTAGTGAAATAAAAGTTGGAGTCATTCCATATCAAATCATCCAAAATTTTAATGAAATGTCACTCACTATCTCTGATTTGTATGAAACTTTGCACATTTGCTTATACTTATGCCCTAAGAAGACCTGTGAAGTTTTATTGTTCTAGGATGTATATTTTTTTTAATAGAATTTTTAAAATATGAATATTTGCGATAATTTGGTTCTGCGGAATCGCTTGCGGGAAATAAGTAAGATTTACAAAAACTATAACATTTCAGGTACTAATAAAGATTTTGATCTGGAAATTTTTCCACAGTTTAATAGAAGTACACAGTTTACAAAAATGCATTCATTTAAGTAGCAATAGTATTAAAATAAAATAATATTCATACTTCTTGACATTATTGTGGTTTTTGAAACTAAAACAAGGGTTTACAGAAACGCTGGTAACTTATAGCATTACTAAACTAATGTTATATTTTTTGTAAATGTTACTCATTTCCCACAAGCGATTCCGCGGATCCAAATTATCGCAATATTTATATTCTATTCTTATATAATTTAAAATTCTATTCTCCTAGAACAATAAAACTTCACAGGTCTTCGTAGGGATTAGTATAAACCAATGTGCAATATTTCATGCAAATCTAAAATAGTTAGTGACATGATTTCACATGGAATGACCCATTGGCAATTAGGATGGTATTTTTATAAAACTTTTTTATTGATTTTATGTTATAAAGTAACCATCTGCATGTTGTTGAGGCATTTTGAATTCCTTGATTTTTTTTTTTTTTTTTTTTGGTAACAAAAACACTGCCAGTTTTTATCTGTATTAGTTATCAGGGAATTTTCAATCTAACAATGATAGGTACCCATTAGTTCTAAGCAATGAATGCCTTAAGTATTAAGTTGGGTGTTGATGCAGGTATTTCCTAAATGATTACTAATTACATGAAAGTTTAAGAAATCTTCCTCCACAAACCAATGTAGGTTCAAATGTACTTATCACACAATACCATGTTTATTCAATGTTATTACCTAGCCAGTGAAGGTGTTACGGTATAGTTAAATAATATATTAACCCTAAAATGCATTAGCTCAGAGTTTCAGTTTCGTCTGGCTTACCCTCGACTTCTTATAACATTTCTTATAAATATTATTTCTTAAAAATATTTTTACCTGACTAATAATAATTTTTTGGATAAGGTATTATTATATAGTTTATGTAAAATATTTCATATTATTTTTACTATAATAAATATTACTACAATGCTATAAAACATCGTTGTTGAGTGGACTTTTTCAATATAATTTATTAATTATACCAGAGAATCTTTATGCTACAGAATGTATTTTCACAATGAATACAGGGGAAATAGAAGAAGGACTAGAAAAAATAGGGAGCAAAATTCTTCACACCTTTGAGGACACAGAGAAATAATGAACTATTCACAGAGAATGAAATTGAAAATGTGTCTGACACAATTATGAAGAGAAGAATTGAATTTTTGGGTCACATAATTATGATGGATGATAGCAGACTTACCAAATGAATCTCAATATAATATATATTCTACACATATCCTATAGTGATGTGTCTATGTTTCATATGCTTAAGGTCATACAAATCCTGTTAAAACTGCTGCTAACCATCCTAGCAATGATTTCTTTTTGTTTAATCATGAGGAATCGCGGCACCCATCTTGCGGACAGCATTTTCATGTCCAAATGTTGGTGCAAATTATTATGTACCTGTTCATTCGAGATCCCTACAGCACTAACAGTCTCATGCATCTTCACTCTTCTTCTATGGACCACACCATCATTTATCACCATATCATGGATTTTAGCAATGATTTCTGGAGAAGTTACCTCAACGGGACGTATAGAACGTTCAGTTACAGGCGTCAGTACCCATGTGGCCACTCGGAAAATTTTGAAATTCAATATTATGTTTTTCAAGTTTGTCTGTGGTATCTTGAATCATTTTGCCTTTCTTAAAGTAATGTTTAATGTGCACTTCTTTCGACTATTTCCTCACTTCAAACAAATGCCAACCACAAATTAATTAATCAATCTGGGTTAAACTTGGTGTGTGTGTGTTCTTCTAAGAGATGCTAATAACTGATAATAACCTTGATACAGTAGTGCCATCTCTCTCATCTCTCACTTTGCACAAACTTTTCAAATGAACCTCTTGAATCATAAATTTAAAAAATAATAAAAACAAATCAGCTATCCATTTTTGGGTGATGAAGTAATGCTTTGCATTTAGAGGTGTATATATATGAAAAAAAAAAATCTTGAATACTATTAGTTAACCTTCTATATTTGGGGAAGAAGACCCCATGGTTGTGTGAGGACATTTATAATGTTCAACTGCCAGGATTTCCCCTCAACTAAGGATATCCTTTACTGAGGCTGGGAGGGTCTGCAGATCCCACGGAATCCATTCATGGTTTTTGAGAGATTAAATTATTTTTCGGCCACAGCCAGGTTTAACCCGGAACCTTCTGTATAGTAACTCACTTAGCTACTCTGCTCCTAGTATATATATTTATATTGTTTTATAAATTATATATAATGAATAATACTAGGGTTTAGACAGAGATGACTCTCTAATTTTATATTGAACTTTTTGACAGCCAGGAATTAGTGTCTAGGTTTAGTTTTGCATTTATAACATTTTAACAATATACATAAACATGTTTTTAATGTTACATCCTTTGTGCTTATTTTGAAATACACGAAGATGACCAAATTTGGCTGAAATTTTTTTTCTCTATCATTTATGGTTTTGGTTGGAGTTATTTATTAAAATGAGCGTTGTTTGATATCAATTATGGTATGTAGGAGATATATCTGATATGAAAGAAAGAACAGAAAAGCAACTTTATTCTGGGCCTAAGTCCCTTTAGAATAACAAACATGAACAGAAAAAAGACGTAATATATATCTGTATCTACATAATACAAATCATAAAGCATATAAAAAGTGGCAAAAAAAATGTGTGTGAGTCAGCTCCGACAGGCGATTGGAGTTTACCCCTTTCCGTTTCTAATGAATTTTAAATGTGTTCTTACCAATTAATCGCTCTCTACTGATACTTATCATCGTATATTATTTTCTTTTAATTTGTAAGTTAATGTGAACAATTTTAATTAAAATTATAAATATATATTTTTTATTAACTGTGCCAACGTTTCGGCTTACGTTGTAGGCCATCTTCAGTGCAAATAGTGGGTGTGGTGACTTCTTACAACACTAAAACTCTCAACTGAACTCATATAGATGTATATACACGATTGTGAAATACATCCCAAGAAAGGATATCCTACCGCCCCAGTGCTATAAATGTCAGCAATTTGGGCACACATAAAACTACTGCAACCAGACCGTAAAAAGTGTAAGATGCAGCGACTCACATAACATTTCTGAATGTCCGCAACTAGTTGAACTCAAACAAAATGCCATAGAAAAAAATTAGAAGAAATAGTGACTAAAAGGATGGAAGAAAAGAGATCTAAGCAGACCAGTACTAACCAAAACATACCCAAACTAATGACTAACAGCATGACAGTTCGCCCTGTTGTAGAATACGCATCTTTTCTACAAGCTACCAAAATTACCACCGATTTCTTCCCTGTCTTTACTTTTTTGAAGGGGGCCTCATCTTCAGAGTCCGGTTGAGGTGTATTTAAGCCCAGCATGATCAATGCCTGTCCACTTCCTAATACACAAATCTCCTGTCCTAGTAGGACTGCACACTGTACACAATTAAATAGTCACTGCACAGCCTTGTTAGATAGTTAGTCAATTTCCTATTCTTATCAGAGCAACGCTGCCTTGTCGTCCGTTGAGGTCGTATCCAAGTGATATGAATGGACCCCAACAGCTTAAGGCAGAATCTAAATGAGAGTAGTAATAGTGTTTGCTTGGATAGTTGTCTTTAAAAAGATTCCTAGATAAAAAATTATCGCATTTCAACACTTCGAGAATGAAGCAATTGAATACACTGTTACCATAGATACCACACGTATCTCTTCCCGATTAGTCCCGGAATTTAACTTTTAACTTCTATCTATTATATAAAACCAATAATACAATCTTATCGAGAAGGGAGCGTTACTCGCCACTTTTATTTAAAACTTGATTTTACTCCTCATAAAATTTTCATACCACGAGCTAAATATGAAAATCGTTTCTTAAGGAGTAAACTCCAATAAATAACTAAATAATAATAATCAGATATTATTATTATTTTGTAGAAATGTGATCTGATATCAAAAAGTGAAACCATAGCTATAATGCTCAATATACTGGATCTTTGTCAATAATGAACCTCTTCTGATGATTGATTTAATAATAATGAGCAATTTTGGTGGGTAAATTAAAAAAACCCTCTAATTAGTACCGTTTCAAAATCGATAATGTTAGTGGATAGAAATGAATAAAAAGTTAGTAAATGTTTCATATCATTTTACATTAATTTTAAAAGTAGTTGATGTTTTGAGTTTCTCAAATGAATAATATGGAAATTTTGAAAAATTATGAATTAATTAAAGTTCATAATTCTTTAAAATTGTTGTAACAAGTTCTTTCTTATTTTTCTAGGTTTTAGGTTTATACGCCCTAGTATTTATGGTGGCACTCCCGACAGTCGTTGGTATATGGTGGTACAGATCCATCCGTTACACTGGTGACCAGGTAATATTTTTTATTTTATTTTAGTCCGGTAGTTTTTATTTGTTCACGATAATTTATATATTTATCAATTTATTGACAGGTTCTTCTTGATACTTCACAAATGTATTACTATTTTTTTCACAAAACTCCATCCATGGCACTCAAAAGAGTTATTATGATATTAGGAGCATCTCTCGAATTTGAAAAGCAGTACAACAGTGAAATTGTTGAGCGTCCAACAGATAATGTAGAAATACCTCAGGTATATTATTAAATTAGCTAAATTTTTTTTTATCATGCTTTATTTTCTATGAGTCTTTAGATTGTACAGAGCATTAACATTAACTTCTGAGTTAAAGCTACAGCTGGTACATTAGCAATACATAGATAGACTGCTAACTCAGATTTTAAAAATAAATTCTAAGGAGATAAACTCATCTGTATCTTTAAATGATTTGTTTTCTCTTTCTTGAACTATCTATTTAACTCTTTCTCCATTTTTTAAAAAGCTTTATTCCTTTAAAGATGTTTAATATATTAATCTGAAAGTATTAAATTAACCTGTTTAATATATTATCAGGGAAAAAAACTTTTAATTATTTTTTCAACTACTGTTTTTATAAATTTATAAATTGTGTTTATAAAATATAAAAGTGCCGAAAACAAGATTTTATAGGAGTCAAATTTGACAATAATTTAACACAAGAAATACAGTTAAAGTTTAACCACACAATATATTTTTGTAACCTTCACAGCTTCTCTATTAATTTTATATCAACATATAATCTATGACTTCCTGATCACAACTTAACAATATTATTTATATAACAAAACCCATTTTTGAAAAATTTGCACTCAACACATTTGTGAACTAAGGTATCGACATATACATTTAAAAATTCCTATTGTTTTATTTAGGCAGGATTATTGTACGAGTTCAAAACTTTTTACTAACTCACCAAAAATTATTAATGCTGCCAGTATTTTGTGCTATTTTGTATTTATCTTAGATAAATATTAGTTGACTGTAGCCTAAATTTTATATGGTTATTAATTTTATTTATTTATTACAAATAATAATTTTCTGCTCCATGGTATTTCATATTTATTTTTCTCTAAGTTTTTTTTCTTTTAATTAGTCAATAGCAGAGAGTAAACTCTGAGGAGGTCAAGACCTGTTGTAACTGGGCTGTCACGCTGTAGTAAACAAAAAAAATAATTAATTAAATGCTTTATATTGTGTTTATAGTGAGATAAGGGTGTTACAGAAGTGGTGAATGCAAAAAATGTTTATATAAAATATTCTTTATTTAGTTGGTTAAAATATTTGGTTAGTAATGTATATGTTGTAATTATTATTATTTTACTATATATACTTTTATGGTTTCCTTCTGAATTGTGAAAATTACCATTTTTGTATGTTTCTGTTTAATCTTACCAGCTTATGAGGCAAATTTATAATCTTGGAGAGAAAAATCGAGAAAAACCATTGTGCTACAGATACTCAATAAAGGCTCGTGTCCTTATACATGCTCATCTTTCAAGAATCGCTTTGAACCCATTGACATTGGATAGAGATAGGATGTATATAGTTAAAAAATGTCCTTACCTTATTCAAGAAATGGTCAATTGTGTATCAGGATTAATAATGTTAGCTTATGCCCGCAGAAGTGAGTAAACGTTAATTTTTATATTAATTATGGTATTTTTAAAAATTTCTCAGGTGGGAAATAACAGCCGCAAATTCTTTTATTTTTATTTCTAGTTCCAAGGTTACCAAGTATAGAAACTATTGAAAACTGCATGAAGTTGTGCCCGATGATGGTCCAAGCTCTTTGGGAATTCAAGAGCCCTCTCCTCCAGCTTCCTCATGTAAAGGAAGAGCATCTAAAATATTTTATTAATAAGAAGGTAGGAAGGTCTAATTTATTTTTTTATAAATATAGAAAGTTAATTAATGAATGAATTATCTTTCTCCATCATGGAATTTATTTTGAATTATCTTTTTTTTTGTCTGTAAGTAGTGTAAAAATTGTTTAATTTCCTAAAAGTTAAAAAAAAAGTAGTCACTTCCTTGCAGAACCGTTGTCCATGAAACAGTACAGTCTCTACCATGTACTGAACCCCAGACCCTTCATGGGTTGTAGTGGTACAGGTTAGGTTAATAAAAACAACTAATAAAATTTATTTTAACGATAATCTTGTTCTGAAAACCTTCATATAAATATTCAGGTTTATCCTCTAAATATCTTCGGGTTGTTTTGTTCTTTTCTTAATATTAGCAATAATATCAAAGTTTTGATATTATAATTATAAAGATACAAACATGATCAGCTGAGGGAAGAAGGTGGTGGTGGTATCACTACTTTCATTAGACTCAGAATGCTAAAATATTTTAAATATAACCAAACACAAGTTTCTTGTTTGTTCAGGACATTGCTTCATGGAATTTTAAAAAGACTAAAACAAATTAGGGATGGTCAACAAATATTCACTTCATATTTTAAGCTGATATAATTTTGAGACTTACATCTCATCACAAATAATAGAATACTCAAATTGCTGAGAAATGCATAGTTGCATGGCTAATGTTCCATGTTTTTGGTTATCTTGCCATTTTAAGAGAAACATTGAACCATTCTTCTTATTGAAAATATAATCTAATTAAATTTATGTCAAATTCATTCTTCAGGATTGTCCTTGTTGAATGAACATTTTTCTGAGAAAATGTTCAATGTTTAAAAGGTCTATATTAGAAAGTAACAGTCTATTAGAGTTCATTTTGGTCTTAAATCGTGGTAAATGTTATCTAGAGTTTAATAAAGTATAAAGAATTCACTAAAAACTGAAAAAAGTGGCAACAGTTTTTTTTTTTTTTTTTAGGCTAAGCTAGGATGAGTTCCGGTAATTTTGTTTTGTGTTTATAACGTAATGTATAATGGATCGAATAAAAGAGTGAAATGTTCTTCCCTCTCTCCTTTTCAGATGCAATTACTAGTATTTGTCTAAAATATTATAAAGCTGTTTTCTTTTTAAAATTGAAATCAAGTAAACAAGATATTTAATGCTTAAAAAAAAAATCAGTATAAAAGGAGAATATAAAAAAAAAAAACAGTTATTAAATAAATGGGTATTGGTACCTTGCCCTTGCAAAAATAGCCTACTGTTAACATAGTGAAATTAATGTTTATTAATTTTAATTTTAGAGGTATGTAAAAACAATTCAACAACTTGTGCAATTGAAAGGTGATGATAGGCGCAACATTTTGAGGTTTCTTAATGATGAGGATTATGAAGATGTGATGAAAGTTGTCGGAAAAATGCCATTGATTGATTTCCAAGTACGATCTGAAGGTAAAGTGATTTAATTCAAATGACATGGATATATATATTAGAATTAGTTTTAATCATGCGTAACTAGTAACTTGTTAACCTGTTTTATTGTTGTTGTTTTTTATACAAAAATGATAATAGTTAGCGCAATATTTAGCATTACTCTAAAAACACCAGTAGAGCTTTTATTATTGATATGACTGCTCTTTACTTTTAGAATATTTTATTTAGTAGAAAATTTCTTGTGTTTTTTATTAATTAATGGAATTAATAGCAAATTTTGAGGAGGCCAAGGTCCTTGATGGACCATAGCGCCATGTGATGGTGATGAATAGCAAATTATTTATAAATAATAGAAAAATTATTTATAAATTCATAAGTTAAAGGTTTTTAAGTGTTGTTTTACTCCAGTAGATGCTATTGAGTTTCTCTAGGGGCAAAGAGATATAAAATATTGGATTTCTTGATTGTGTGCAAGCTACATATAACCAAAACATTCTAACTAATTAAGTTTTGTTCGAAAGATTTGCAAAATAAAGTAAAATTACTTAATTGTAAGCCTTGAAATTCATAGAAAAATTACTATAGAAGCTTATCTTGAAGCTAATCTCACTCACATAAGCTATGCTTGTACAATGATGGGCTTCAGGAAATTCTAACTATTTAACAACAGATTCACAGTTGATCTGATTATTATTTTATAAAACTAAATTTTATTACTTCTGCCATTTTATTTCAAAATTTCAGATGGCATTTTTTTAATATGTATAGCTGTTTTGAACTTATCAAATTTACCTGATTTTTGTAATTTTTCTTTCTGAATTCATTCGCCAGTTCCTCAATGCTATGCAACATATTTTCTTATGAAGAAATTGAATTATTACGGAATCATCACACTGCTTGAAGAAAGCTTTATTAAGTTGATGTTCAAATTCCTGCTAGGATTATACTGGCCTGAGACTCCATTCCTTTGAAGTGCTTCTCCTTTCTCAATTTGACTAGGGAGCCTCTTTATTGTTTTCCAGACCTCTCTCCTTTAATTCTGATTGCTTTCTTGGTGTTTAAATGTTTATCGTTATTATTATTATTATTATTAGTGTTTTTGAAAATAATCGTCGAAAATGGAGTTTTTAAGTAGTCGAGAAAGCAGATACTCATTTCTAATCAATTAATATAATTTTTCTTGTTTTATGAAACTAGTGTCTACCATTCTTATATTTCTTTAAGTTTTTTTTAGTATTAAGTGCTTATTTATAACTTGGCACAACAAACATGTTTTTAACTCTTGATTACATTATGTTTGTAATTTTTTAAATTATTCGCAAGGTTGTCATGGACTGGAAAAGAACCTCGATTTTTATGCTCGTAGAAATTTAATCATGTAAATATTAACAAGTTTCTATTTCTATTTTAGTAATTGATGATGAAGCTTCTACGGTATATACAGCAGGTGCGATCGTTACTGTGACTGTCACCCTCATACGAAAGGACATGAGCAATTTACTGGGTGATGAAACAGTTAAAGAAAAGCATTGCGCTGTAGATAGTCCTGACATAAAAGAAGAAGAAGAAGAGAAGAAAGAAGGAGAAACAAAAGAACCTGTAAGCTATATTAAATTTTTTTTTTGTATGAGTTTTTTTGTTTTGGCCCACTTAAGTGTTCTGTGCTTATCTAAAATATACTGAGTGTTATGGGTGTACTAAATTGTTATATTAATTTTTTCCTTAGGTTAAAAAGCAGCCAGTTTGGCAGAAACAAAGAAAAGCTGGTAAGAAGGGTGGAAAGAAACAACAGGGTAAAAAACATCAACATAATGAAAATAAAGCTCAGGCTAATAAAAAAGTTGTCGAGGAAAAATCATCTACAACCACTGAGAAAGAAAAAGAGAAACAACCTTTAGCTCCTCAGGTAGTTTATTTTTTTCATACTTCCTTTAATTAATTGTTGCTTTTTTTGTGTTTATTCTTATATTGTGCGCATAAAGTTAATTACAGTAATTTTATTTACTGCACTATGAGTTAAAATTACTGATGAGTACCTGCCTGTAGTGCAATTTTCAGATCTATTATGCTAGATAATTTCTATTTCTACTGCATTCGACTTCAAATTAAGTAATACTGTTTACTTTAAAAATGTTAGCAGAAAAAAACTCATTCTGAAGGAGGTGATGGTGATGATAGTTCTGCAGCTGATGAAAGTGACATTTCCGATTACGAACAGGATAAATCTGATGATGATGAAAGTGGAGGGGATAGAAAGGTGATTATATTTTATTTATAAATTCTATATTTTAAGTATGTGAGTTTAAGAATTTACATGACCATATTTTATAAGGGAGAGTCAGCAAATACTGACAAACAATATGTAAATTGTTTGATATAACTGTTTTGTATAATAGAAAATAAAAATATCTTTAATAATAATTTATTACTAAAGTAAAAACCAATTGTTCTAGCCAGAAACAAGCATATTAATAAGAGCTAATAAATTTGCAAATAAAAAAGAAAGAGGTTTAAAAGCAGAATTTTATTTTGCAGTAGCCATTATGTTGTTTGAGAATACAGTGGAATCCCGATATTTCGTATCCCGATTATTTTATTTCCGGTTAATTCGTACAAATTTGCCGGTCCCCAGAGAAAATCCCGATAAATGGTATAAAATCAATGCATTTCAGACCCCTCGATAATTCGTATTATTTTTATGCTCGAGGTCACTTACAAGTTCATATAATTCGTATTTCCAGCTTTAAAATCTCGTTACTTAGTACTGTTTTCGAAAGGGAGCGAGAGAACAGTAAAGCAGATATGCCAGGGATCAGAATGAGAATAAATGCTTTCCAGGAAATCACTCAATTTGTATTTATTTTTATACACAAATATGTTTGTTTAGAGGCACAGTAGATCCTATTGTTTTTTACGGGGGAGCGAGTGAGAGAGACAAGTTTTCTAAGAAATCTCATAAGTAATCCGTACTGTGTTCTCTCATAGGAAATTGGGGGAGTAGAGAGGGGAAGTTCTGTTAATTTTATTAAGCTATTCTTACAATCACACTTTTATTTACAATTCAGTCTCGTTTTTGTTACTGTTGTGACACGTAATCATACCTCCAAAATACGTTAGCCTCTCTATTGAAGAGAAACAACAAATCATAAACGCCGTGACCAATGGCTGTAAGCTAATTGACGTATCCAAACATTTCATCGTCCCTGGTTCCACGATCATATCAATCCTGAAGAACAAGGACAAAATCACTTCCCAGACTTGTAGAGAACTTAAAAAAGTGGATCGTACAAGCAAGGAATTCAAATGTACCAGTTGGAGGTAATATTTGAAGGGAAAAAGCCCGAGTTTTCACAGAAAAATGGGAATTGAAGACTTTCATGCAAGCGATGGATGGTTCAATAGATTAAAAAAATGTCATTAGTACGTTTTTTTATTTTGTACTCCCGATAATTGGTATTCCCGATAATTCGTACCAAATCATCAGTCCCTTGACCATACGAATTATCGGGATTCTACTGTATTACAAAGTCTTTTTTGAAGTTTTTGAACGAAATTAAACTACTTTAATTTTTGTATTTATTTTATAAATGTTCTCCACGATCTCTGTACTATATTAATTATCATAACTACATCAAATTCACAATCTATATGCTATAATATTGTTATGGTAAGAGGGGAAAGAACAGGTAGAGCGAACGGACTGGAAGGGCCGAGACAGTACCAGCCCCCCCCCCTCCCCCCACTCCCCTTCATCTAAACGTTCGACAGGCCTATAAATACCGTCTGCAACCGCCTTTTTTTTTCTTTTTTATTGATATTTACAACTGTATTAAAAAATACATCAAGTAAATAGCATCAAGTTAATGGCAAGTTGAGAAACTACCCACTGGTAGTACTCAAATCACTAGTTCAACTAAGGTTACGTGGCCATCTTCTTTTCAGACGCCTCGGAGGATTATCGGGAATTGAAGAGGAAGCTAGGTTTGAAACTAGAGGGTTTGAGTGGGAATGAAGTTTGTTATGAAAGGATAGATACCGGGTTCGGGCCAAATCACCAACAAATGGGACATTATGGTCGTTATGGATGACTTTATTCTTAACAAAATAAGGAGCGTTGAGGATTTTATGAACGATTTTGGATTGTAGGGATTGGATACGAGAGGAATTTGATGGCTTAGTGGAGCCCCAAAGCTCTACTCCGTAAGTCCAAATAGGTCGTATGATGGTCATGTAGATGAGTCTTTTGTAGTTAATTGGGAGGTTAGAGCATTTGTCTAGTAAGTATTGAAGTAGCCTGAAACGTCGAGCAGTTTCTTGTCTTTTCAGTCTAGTATGAAGGTTCCAGGTTAATTGTTTGTCGAGGTGCAACCCTAAGTATCGGATCTGTTCTACAGGCACCAGTGGGGTATTATTAAAGGATACTGAAGGGCAGGAAGTCATTGGTTTACGACGTAAGGTAAAAGTGATTTGATGCGATTTTTGAGAATTTACTTTAATTCTCCAGTTTTGACACCATTCTTCAAGATCAGTGATATGGGATTGGAGGCTTTGGGATGCAATAACTGGATTGGTGTTGACTGATAATACACATGTATCATCAGCATACGTGGTAAGGATAGTATTAGGATGAGTTGGGATGTCAGCTGTATAAACTGTATAAAGGATTGGCCCAAGGATACTACCTTGAGGAGCAACCACCTTTTGAGTAGTAGTAACCTTGTCAAACTTGTGTGCCAGTGAACTGTGACAGTGTGTGAGTGTAATAAACTGTTTCTGTGTGTGTCAGTTTTACATATTTGGAGGATCTTGCGGTCAGTGGGATTAGAGGATTGTCAGTGTTTAATTTGTAGTTGTAAACTGTAGTGTAATTTTATTGTATTTGTACAAATTTATGTAAATAGTTAAGTTATTTAGTATTAGCAATATCTTATATTATTTTAGTAATCAGATAGGAGTTAGGCCTAGGTTATAATCCCTAGAATATCGTTATGTAAAATTTATATTAGTTTAATAATTTTTTTTTTAAATAATTTCATTGTATTCCTTTTTTTTCAATTTGTTAATAAATATTAGTATCTCAAATTTAGGAGTAGTTCAATTCATTTTGCACCCAGTAGCCCGTAACAATTTGGTGTCAGGTGTGGGGTCTTGTGTAATTGCTATTATTTTGCTTGTCTTGCATTTTTGTAATTATTGGGCTACTGTATGAAAAATGGCTTCTCAAAGTGTTTAATTGATTGATTTAAAAAGTTGCGGATTTAAAACGGGTGTTAAAAGAACGAGATCTGAATTCTTCCGGAAATAAACGTGTATTGCAACATTGCTTGCGACAATTTTTTGTTGAGTTAGGGAAAAATCCACATGACGTTCTGTTTGAAACTGATTTAAGCAAGCTGTCTGCAACTTAGTTAAGCAATGTAGAAAATAACTTGGGTAATTTACAGAATGAGTTAAGCAATGTAGAAAATAAGCTAGGTAATGAATTAGGTACTGTAAAAAATGATTTATTGGATACATTAGAGGCTAAATTAGGCATAATAGAGACTAAGCTAATGAAAAATGTTGAAAATAAGTTAGCCAATGTAGATAATAAAGTAGCTGATGTAGAATCTAGGATAGGAGAAAAAGTGTATGAACTTAGGCTAAGAGTATAAGCTCTCAAGGGACAGATGAGCAACGATACCGACTGTTCCTCCAAGGGCAGCCTTCATAACACCATTCTGACCGCCAATGCTGAGACGCCACCAACTCACAACACCATTCCAGTATTCGACGGAAAGGCTCTGTGGGAGGACTACATGACTCTCTTCGAGACAGCGGCTTCGATCCACGGGCGGTCACAGGAGACCCAAGCTTCAGCGTTGTGCCTGGCCTTGCTTGGAGACGGCAATATTAATTGTTTATTATTTAAAACAGCATTAAATTTTAAAAACTTATTATTGTGATACAACTCCTTTCCGATATATATATTGGAAAGTAGTCTTTGATTTGAAAAATGTAAATTTAGCATAAGTACATGAAATGCATTCCACATTGTCTTGGACTGTCAAATTTAGCTTTGCATCCATGATCTGGAATTGTATTTTAAGATACGATATTTCTGTTTAGTAATTAAGTTCATTTTTTAATTATATGATTTACTGTTTGTTCATATGTACTTTTTTTTTTTTTTTTAAGGACGGTTTTGAAGATGATGATGATTGGGAAAAATTTCAAACTGGCATTAAAAAGCGAGAAAAAATATTGGAAGGAAAGAGCAAAATATCACATTCTGTTCACTGTCCATATTTTCCAGAGGTAAATTAAGACTTTTTGAAATTTTACTTCAGTAATATCCAAAACAAAAAAAGATTATCTTTATAGGTATAAAGTAGAAATTATCATAATTTCTTGCTTCAGATTTTGTTTAGATAGAGGAAGAGAATAATATTTGGATAGAAAACTGATTTTTTTATTTTAAGCCCTTTTCTCGTACCTCTGCCTTAAGCACTTTAAGAGATTTTTGACAGCTTTTTATAACATTAATTAATTAATGTTAAAACCATATCCTACCATAAACTTTGTTACTTACCACAATGTTGATGATGCTAAAAACTTTAAAGTTTAATTAAACAATGTTTTTCATAATTTTTTTTATATGGTGCTGTTATTATTATTATTTTATAGGAGAAACAGGAATATTGGTGGGTATATTTGAGTGACAGAAAATCAAGAACACTTCTAACATCACCTTATCATGTTACGGCTTTAGTTGATAAAGAAGAAATTCAGTTGAAGTTCACTGCACCAAGGTGGCCTGGCCTTTATTCATTTACAGTATGCCTTCGTTCTGATTCTTACCTGGGTTTCGATCAAACTCAGGAACTTAAAGTAAGTATAATTTTATCGACATTTACATTTTGTAGTCCAGTGCTTTTTCAATGACTCACTTGAAGATGACTGGTGACCTAATGTATCCCTAGATATGAACCTATTTTTCGATTCTTCTTGTTAAAAAATTTCATTCAATATACCCTAATGTAATAAAATACATTATTTTAGTTATATAACTATAACATTTGTTATATCGATTATTTAAGTTTTACAGCATGGAAACTTTTCGTAGAAAAATTTTCTTTTACCTTAAAAAAAGTTTTTTATTTGAAGTTAAAGTAGCAATTAAGTGGCCATGTTTTTTTATGTTCATTTAATCCATAAAAACTTATTAAAATCAAATATAAATAAAAATATTCAAATATCTTTATGCATCTTTATTCAATCGATATATAGAGTAAATCTTGATTTTATGATGAAGAGTTTGTTGAGTGGTTTTGTCATTCTGACCATCATATTCCCTTGCCTTAAGTTCTTTGAACTACTAAAAAAAATATGCCTTAACACAAAATTCTTGTCTTTATAAATTGTGAATCTGTAGAGTTTATTGTAATAAGTAGATTAAGCTTGTTGTTTCTGAAATCACATAAGTGAACATGTTTGTGATTGAAGATTAGACCCTTTATTAAAAATATATTTATTTGATTTGTAAAACATTGAAATTATTGTATTATTATTATTATTATTATTGAAATTATTGTTAATCGATGTGCTAAATATACATTATTTAGGCTTTTTATAGAGCAAGCATCCACGGTTATGAAAAAAAAAAAAAATACCAGTAATGCTGTATGACAAACCTATGATTTGAATTTCCGCATTTTGTGTTGAGTTTTATGATTATTCCTCTGTTATTATTTTTTGAAATTTCCTATATTTGACTTTTTTTCTAGTTGGACGTGAAGGAGGCTCCTGAAGTACCATTGGAGCATCCTCAGTGGGATATGTCTGGTGAAGAGGAAGATGGTAGACCTGATGGCGAAGCAAGTGATGCATCTGAATTTGCTACTGATGAGGACATTGATTCAGAACATGATCAGGAATAAGGTACTATTTTTCAGTTATAACAATATTGTAAACCATAAAATGTTGACATTTTAGTTTTTATTATGAATGAAGAAGTCAAAATTATCTTTATCATTCGCTTTTTATTACTGTACTGATTTACTAATCTAATGATGCTTTCAATTTATTACTTGATTTATAACTTCAATTTATAAAACTAATAATATTTTATGGGGTTACTACTTTCTGACCTTAACAACGACTGAGGACTGACTTACTCTCTACTACTGACTTCTTTTTTCTACATTGTAAGGATGTGATTGTGAAGCATTTTTAGTTTTTTAGCACCTTGTTATTTTTTAATCTCAAGACACGTGTATTCTTCCTTATCTCATGACTCAAAATCATTTTTAAATGTTCTACCCTCAAAGCCAAAAGGGGGTTCTTGAAGTTGTTCCTCCATCTCTCCAGGATACCCTCTTTTTTCCTCGTGAAAAAGTGAACTAAATCTCTTTTAATGATTCGAGATTTTCCAAGACCAAATATCTTTGACTTGAGTTGATTGTGTAATTAGGATTGTTCTTTTCTGTTGAGTATCATCCGATTAAGCAAAATTTATTTTTATTTAAATGAATGTTCTGTTACCATTTATAAAAAAAAAAATAGTATATTTATATTTGGTTAATGTTACATTTTGTTTTATAGACTTTTTTAAGTAATATAACGATTTACCATCTTTTTTCAGTACTTATGGAATTAAAGCAATGGAAAATGGAACTACTGATTAGAAATTTACAAATACTTCTATTAGTTAAACCTACTGAATAGGCAAACCACTATTTAGTAGAGGCTCATATGTTACAAATATTTCTGTACATAATCATTGTCATAAAGTTACACATCCAATAGTTCTGATATCGAAACTCAATTATCAAAGAGACGTTGATTTGTACCTCTGCCTGAAAAAGTAACATTTAGCGAAAAACATTCTGCCATTACAAGTGAAATTATAATTTGGATGATACTTAAGTTGGGAAAAAGTATAAGACTGATGAAGGCGGCAACTGTTAAGGACGAGAACCATTTTCTCGAGGATTTTTGTGTTCAGCTTACGACTTGGCTTCATAAAGATTCACCCATTTTATTATTACATTTATAATGATTTTTTTCATTATGATTTAAAAAGAAAATTGTAAAATGTATTGTATTTTGTCAATATTTATTTATTTTAATTGAATACTTTAAAAAAATATCTTTTTTATTGAAAATTTAAATTATGGCTGAATAGTAACTTGCAAGTGGTTGCTATAATCTTTATTATTATTATTTAAATATGAAATATTTTGTTTTTAAAATTTGTGGGTAGATTCTTAGAAAACTTGTGGTTTTCTTCATATGGTTTCTTAAACTTTCTGAAAATTTATTTTGTATAAGTTTTTTTATTAAATGTTAAAACGTACTTTTATTTTTGAGGGTTATGATTGATAAAATTGCCTAATACTATATTCGGAAACTTTTTTTTTTTTTTTTAATTCAAACATTCCTATGTACGTATGTATTTTATTTTATTTTTTTTACTGAGAATTGAAATTGCTATTGATTTTTTTTATTTGTATGCATTAATATTACGTTTTAGTAATCTAAAAAAACTAAGTTATGTAGAAACAGAAATGTGCTTCCATAATTTTATTATAAAATATGATTTATCAGAAATGATTCCATTGTTATTAAGAAATTGTTTTTAGGATTTATAAAATATATTAATTCGTTAATTTTTTTTACGAGATATCATTGTGGTTTATCTTAAAGAATATTAATTTTGTTATTTACTATTTTTACTTATAATTATTATGATTAGTTTTATTTTATTAACTAAATTAAATTTAGCCATTCTTTTTATTTATATTTATTGCATATAAAAATGGAATTTCTGAATTTTCATCAAATGAAATTTAATTTCATTTTCACGATTGTATCTTTAAAGTGTACACATGGAGTGAATTTTCAGTCCTCTGGTACTATTGCACAGTCAATACTTATAAGATATATTTTTAAAATGTGATGTATATAAATATTTAATGTATAGTAGTGAAAATATGCTATTTTATGTTTGTATTTAAAAATATGTACAATTGAAAAAAGAATAATATGTTAAATATTTATTTTGTATCTCAAGATAAAATTATTGGGACAAAATAGTGTGTTCAATGTGGAGAATTAGATGGAAAAATATGGAAAGTATGAATTAAAGTTCTGTGTTTATATTGTCATAAATAAATTATTTAAATACAGTGGGTTGTTTAATTTTATTAAAGCTAAGTTTTAATTTCCATTTTACACATAGTTACCATTTAATTGTAATGAGAAAGTCATTAAAACAATTAGTTTTATAACTACAATCTAACAAGTTTATGCCTGCTTTATCAATCTCCATTTAACAACTTAGTAAGTAAATACAATCCATTACGGGTTTTGGCTACACCTAGCACCACCTCCACTCTTCTTTGTCTTATGCCAAGGTCCACAATGCTCCGATCTCGCCTCCTCTATTAGTTATGGCCATCCATGTTTATTTTTTCTATTACTTACTCTAAAAGAAGTCTTTTCTGAGTAGTGTTGTCCTGCATTCTGGGCTCATGTCTAGCACTGTGATGGTGCAAACAGTATAGTTGAACACACTTGTGATGGTGGGTTCTAGTTGACTTGAAGGGGTTAGCCACTATATATTTAGTCTTTGGTTGGCTCTCTTATAAGGAAGGCCTGTATGCTGTCCAACATTTTCCAGAGCAAGAAAAGCTGGTCTCAAATTCCTCTGATCTTCCGACTAGATCTATGTCATCTGCATTGACTAATTTGGTGAATTTTGTTATAATCGTAACAGTAACCTGTAACGCTGAGTCTCTTACGACCTTTTTGATAAAGATTTCAAGGGTGGACTATTCAATGTCGAGCACAATTTTATTTGATGAATTGTCTCTTAGTAGGCACTGACAATAAGCTATAATAGGATAATAGAATAGAAAAATGATTTTATTCTGGGACCAGGTCCCTTGAGAATAACAGAGGTGTACAAAATTTAATAAACATATATCTAGCCAAAGGGCTGCATTATTAGAATAATACAATATTTAAATAATAACATGGAAATAAATATAAACTAAAAGATATGTTTTGAATAATATACCATATAACATAAATATGAATAAAGCTGAGAGCAAATTATATACATAAATACATGAAAGCACCTAACAATAAAAAAATAATAACATAATGAGTGAAGAATGTTTACAGTAATTCTCCTACCACATCTGATGGATGTGAGCTATTAATTCTCACAGATTAGAGAGCATCTGTTTGGGAATTTAGGAGATGTAAAAAAAATAGCTTAGATTTGAAGGAATTAAGGAAGAAGCATGACAGATATCAGGGAGTGAATTACAAAGTGTGGTGCAACGGGCGAGAAAGGAATGCTCAAACGTCTTGGTTCTATGGCTCAAGCTATGAGGTCAGAAAGGCAGTATCCAGTGTCCTAGGATTGGATAGAGGATTTAAATTGTAGGAGACTATTGATATAAGAGGGATGCTGTGAGTTGATGGTTTGGTATAAGAAGGAACCTAGGAAATAGAGTACAGATGGAGTGGAAGAGCCACTTTAATTCGTATAGAGGTGGAACACATGAGACCTCCTTGGGGCACTGAAGACAAACTGGAGTGAGCAGTTCATGATTCTCCTCAAGCATATTTGAGAGGCCCCCATATGCCACACAGCCATAGTCAAAGTGTGGAAAGAAGAAAGAAGTATTGAGGAGCTTAGGGATAGGTAATGTTAGTAGATGCCCGAAACAATGTTATTACTTTAGGGAGGTTATTGATCTATGGGAAATTTGGGCGATATGGGGCTTCCAGGAAAGGGATTGGTCAAAAATGAAACCGAGGTTTTTAACAGAAGAATTGAAAGAAACAGGTGATCATTTAAGATTATTTGGGGAAGAGAGTTGATGGATTTAAGAGGGGTATGGGAAACAATTAGAATGGCCTGAGCTTTCGCAGCCTTTAACAGTATATTCAGGTTAGCCCAGGCACGGATCCTATCTAGGTCACCCTGAATATTGGCAAATGCCGCTGTTAGATGATTGGAAAGGTTAGAGAGTATAGAGGTAGGGCGGTAGTATTTTGGGCTTGAAGAATTGGGGGTTTTGTTCATGGAATGGACTATTACATTTTCTAGGAGGAAGGGAAAACTGTATTTTGTAAGGAAAAATTGTATATGCAGAGAAGAACAGGTAGAATTTTAGGGAGGCATATTTTTATCAGTTTGGTCTCATTTGGATTAGGTCATGACAGGATAGAAAAGGGCTGGCAATTGGGAGGAGGAAAGTAGTTTCTGAGGAGAATCGATAATGAATACATATAACCATGCATCTGATTGATGAGTCGGAGAAAATGGAACAATAGAGATACAGGGAGTGGAAGAGATTTTCCAGGTATAGGGTGTCATTGGATTTAGCAAGGAGGTTGGTATTGAAATTGCCAGAAATAATGACATGGCTATAGAAAGGAATGTAATTATAAAGGATAGACTCAAAGGTAGAGTCAAAAGGCACCAGGGGAGGGCGGGGTGTCCACTACAGGATATTTCACAGAAAAGGAATTTCAATGTGAGGTATATCAGATGGGGACAGGATTCCAGGATGCGGAGTTTTAGGATTTGGTGGGGACCTACGCCACCTCCAGTCATTAACCCGGTCATGGCGGAGAAACAAATAAAGGTTTTAGCCATGTTTCGGAGGAGACTGCAATGGTATGATAAAAGTTGTGGGAAAAATATTTTCGGAATTCATCAAAATGGGCAGGTAAGAATTTTACTAACGCAACAGGAAATCATGAGAACAGACATGGGGGAATGGTAATCATGAAATTCACGGTATCTGAAGGGATGATGCTGTAAAAAAAGGAGGGAGTTACTCGGTGAATTAATGCTAGAAGACTAGAACAATTTAAAGGAAAAATATACCTATTATATTTATATTTTATATTTTATACTGCTGTAAATTACATTTACAACTAACAACAAATAAAAATAAATATACATAAACACACACAAAAAAAAATTAATGTCAAGATGGAGACCAAGAGACTTCCATGAGAATGGTCCAACCATGAGAGTTCCATAGAGCAGTCGTCAGAAAGCAGAGGGGTACCATAGAGTCAGCCGAAGAAGTCAAAATCAGAAGGTTGGATGATGTAGATAACTGGTTGGCCATCATCCTTACTGCAGCGCACTGGACTCAACTACGGGCTAACCATACGTACTTTAACTTCAGAGCCGCTCTCTTCTGTTGGGCAAGCCAGTAGGGAGTCTGTTAGTTGGACTTATTTCTCCCCTTAGGTACACACAGTGGAAATCGTTCTCCTGCCAGCCGATGTCCCGGTTTGAGAAGTCGCGCGTTACTTTCCTCTTCTGAACAAAATCGTCACTTATCGACTGCCTGACGATAACTGTAGGTGGTCATAGGTCTTCCTAGGCATGCGACGCTCGACGAAGTCGAGGTCCTCTACCGCTACTTTAATCCCGACACTAACCACTTGTGCTGCGGGGGTTTCGCCCTTTCGAACTGCTATGCCCCGAATCTCAAGAGACCGGGCCAGTAGGCCTCGCTCCGCTTTATTAAGCGGACCTCCAGGTCACCCACGTTAGTTTTAAGGGCCTTGTTTTCTGAGGTAAGTTCATCTGTATATTTGACCTGCCCCTCGAGGTGGCTCTCGATTTTCGAAAGCCTGTCATTCAGCTTGAAGTTGAGCTCTCCATGGATGTTTTCAAGGTTTTAATTTCCTTAATGCCATTCGTATTCAATTAGTTCACCGCCACGAGTATATCACTCGCGGGCGGTTCCGCTTCGTTATGATCTGAGCTTCTGGCCGGGCTAGGTTTTTGTCATTAGTGAGACCGCATTTTTTCGTTATGTAGCAATTGTGGCCGTCCCATTTTTTTTAACCACCTCTTTTTCTCAATCTTCTACATTGCAGCATCTGCCGTGATAGAGATTTAATGCACATTAAATTATTTGTGTGCTCTCTGCTGATTGCACTGTGCCATTATGACTTTCATTAATAAAATAAAAGAAATGACTCACGAGATAAATGTTTATATTATTGACAGGTGCTGAAGTTCTATAATCCTCTAGTCCTCGGGGATTAACTTCAGATCATAGCACGAGTGTGAACACAGTCCTTACCTAAAATTGGTCATTCACTTAAAGAGTTTAGATCTTCCCAAGTAAGGTGATGGGAAAAATAAACTATTAGTTAAAGTGAATTAGTTAAATATGAGTTTAAAGAAGAGAGAAAAAAAATAAAGTAATAGACGAGATGATTATAGAAAAGAAGTCTCTAGGGAGATGTTGACTCGTTGCCATCTCTCCCCAAACTGATGATATGATATAAAAATGTGTAAGTAATTAAGCATTTGTTTTATATACTTATGATAAAATAGACAATTTTACATCAATATGTTATGTACACAAGTACCCATTACATACTTCATTATTTTATTAAATGTTATATATCCAATTAAATTATTATTACTTGGATTTATTTATTTCCATTATTATTACATTCCATGTTATGTTTTGGGCAACAAGAATCTAATTTTGGCCGAGATCCCAATAAAAATATTTGAAAAGGTTATCCAAGGTAACTGTTATAAAATGTAACTGCTTGGGCATGCGTAGAACATTGGCCTATTTCGGGCGTGCATTGTATACACAAGTACCAGCCTTTTTTATATGGTTATTACTGTTATATGTGACAGTTTTTAGAATGCTATAATATGTAAAATACACTTGCAAGGGGTTACCATTATTCTATCTCATGTAAAAAGATCTTTATTTACTAAACAATACCCCGTCAATCAACCACGCCAACCTTCCGAAAAGAGAGGGATATGTTATTAATCAATAACGATATAATATAACTATACCTCAGTTGTAACAATCACAGGGTTGCATCTAATATTATTATTTAAAAGTTATTCAGAACAAAGGATCTTAACACCCAATGCAGCCATGCCTCCTGGTCCATACTCAGCCACCTCATTTCCTTGAGGGTCTTGCTTCTCTCCCCTCCGATGCTCTGGGTATATTCCTGATAGGAAACTCTGGGACAGCCTCTCGGCCTCCTCCCAGTGGTTCTATCTAGCTTCCATGGCTTTCTCTCTTCGTCCATCCGACAGACTTGCCCAAACCACTATAGCTGTTGGTTTTTTATGGAATATTTTAGCTCCTCTCTAATTCTTTCATTCCTGATGCGGCCCCTCCTGGTCTTTCCAATGACTCTCTGCAGGAATTTCATCACCGCTGCTGTCACTCGGCTATTTTGTTTGTCCAGCATAACCCAGCTTTCACTTCCATAAGTAAGGGTTGGGAGGTAAACTGATTTGTAAATGTGCATTTTGGTTTCCTTTCCAACCTTCCTATGCCCAACTATACTGTTGCAAATAGGGTTGTAAACCTGGTTGGCTTTGGATATTCTGTTAGCTACTTCTGGGTCAATTCTTCCCCTTCTGCTGATGACTGCCCCCAAGTAGGTGTACTCTTCTACAACAAGTACCTCCCTGTTACAGATCAGCTGGACGTCCTCTTGTTCCTCTCTTGATACCACCAGGACTTTGCTTTTATAGTCATTCCCTTGCGGATGAGTTCTTCCTCCCATTCCACCAGGGCTTGCTGCAGGGCAATACTATGTCATCGGCATACAATAGGCTTTGAAACAACATTTCTTAAATTCCATTTGCCGATGACCATCCAGGCAATATGGCGCTTACAGATTTTATGGATTTCATCCATAAATAATAAAAATAGAAGAGGACTCAAGCTATTGCCCTGTCTCACACCTCTCTCTATAGGAAAAGACTTTGACTCCCTTCCGTTAATCCACATTACACCTTTCGCTGCCTCATATGCTAATTTAATTGCAGTGATAAGATCTTCTGGCACATTTTTAGTCGCCATAGGACCCTATATTTCTTGTTGAGGGATAGAGTTGAAATTTGCTTTTAGATCAAGGAAAGCCATCCATGTATACATTCGTATTTCTGTCCCATGCTTTTTCTGCGATGCTACATAATACGAAAATGTGATCTTGAGTCTGTCTCCCTGGGCGAAATCCCGCTTGTTCCCTCTCTATTTGGTTCTCAACTGCAAGCCTTAGTTTCCTTTCTAAGATTGAGGTGTATAGCTTGTATGCCACCATAAATAAATAAATATAAGTAATAAATTTCTAATATAAAAAATGAGATTCTTAATTGTAACTCATTTTTCATTCAGGTTATTCCGCTTTTAAATTGACTCATAAACAAAAATATGAGAATAATTTTATGAAAAAATAGTAGGAAGTAGCTGATGGTAAGTTAAATTATGGAGGATAGACAATTAAAAATAAGTAGATAAAGGCACAAATATATAATTAAATATTAAAAAATATATTTCAAAGATGATTTGAACAGCTTTAGAAATAATTAATAAACTTAATAATAAAAAAGAAATGCTGAATTGCTGATATAAGAATTAACTATTATTATTATTGTTCTACACAGCATATTAACACTAAATAAAATAAGATTTGCAGCTCTATATTTGATAAATGTCTAAAATTCGTTTCTACTGTGTTGTGTATATAATCAATAAAAACTAAAATATACAACAGATATTTAAAAAAATACTTGATCAATTCCGTCTTAAAACTAAATAGTATATATTTTTTAAATACATTAAAGGTTTATATAAAGCACAGCTTAATCACTAGTAAATAACTTAATCACTTTCTTCTTTTTAATTCCTCAAACCTCCGAGCTATATCATTGAAGTCATCCTCTCCATCAGAACCATTACCTGGCTCAGGAAGGAGGTTATCACTTGGTACAGATGGTAATTCTGGAATGGAAATGTCAGGAGACATTTTTGAACGAGGCATAGGTTTTGGTTGATCATTTACCTAGAAAAAAATATATTATAAATTTATTTGAAGATTACACTATACATATGTATAATATGTAATATTGAAGACAAACTTGAAAAGAGTTTTGCAATTATTTTGTTAAAGTCATGCCTCACAGTTATCTTAGTCATTTTTCTAACTCAACAAATATGGACTACACATAGAACCTGACCTAACTCTTCATTGGGAAGCATTTAGCAGAAAGGAACACACCCACAAATGAAATAGCTTCGAAAAAGGTCAGTGCTTATTATTAAGATAGAAAAGAACTATCACTTAATTCAGGTATCTTCGATGCCAAAGTGTAAAAAATACTGGAAATGAAATGTTTCTATTTCATGAAAATGAATTAAACAACTTATAATGTTTTCCTATTATGTAATAAAATTGGGTTTCTGACAAAAAATATTATAAAGCTTTTAGAAAACCTCCACATTTTCCATAGCCATATAACTTTGAATTTAGTTTACATGAAACAAAAGAAATAAGGATTGGTTCCTTTTTTCAAAATATCTGATTTCAATTTGTAGTTCAAGCTTATATTCATCATCATTATCATCATTCGTGGCGCTACAACTCCTGTAGAGTCAAGGCCTCCTGTAGCTTGGTTTGCCAGTCTTCTCTATTGGTTGCCACTGCTCTCCAATTGTGGATTCCCAAGATGAACCTGGCATCCGCCGCCACTCCATTGATCCATCGGAGCCGAGGTCTTCCCACTCTTCTTGTCCCATAAATCCTTTCGTCTAGGACCTAATTAGGAATCTGATCCAGGGTCATTCTAATTATATGACTTGCCCATCGGAGCCGGCCTACTTTTATTACCCTTAAAATATCTGGGCTCTTGTAGAGTATTATTATTGGTCCGGAGTTCTTCCATCTGTGGGAGGCGTTCCCAACAGTTCTGGTGCCATGCCCTCTTTTTCCTCTGGTGGGTGTGTTTCTCTTACCTTCTTCCGGATCTGTACTCCTCCAGTGATCTTCTTGTATGCCTTGTATAGGCAAGGTTCTTCCGGCTGGTCACTTCTTGGCATTCTTCGTGAAACCAGGGTACTTTCTTAGTTGGTCTTTGGAATACAAGCACACCAACTGCCAATTCTTCCATGGTTTCTTTACATTTTTGCCATTGTTGATACATGCTATCAGCCTGATACAAATCTTTAATTTTGACATTCATGCTGTCAGTAAAGAGTTGCCTAACCTCGAGATCCATTAGCTTTTCCGTGTCGATCTTTGCCGATCGTGCTCCACTTTGATTTCTGATGTTGGAAATTCTAGCCCTAAACCTAGCGATCGTGAGGTAGTGATCAGAATCGATGTTGGCTCCTCTCCAACTCTCACATCCATCAAACTACTGATGTGGCGTCTGCTTATTAACACATGGTGGATTTGATTACATGTGAATCCGTCATTGGAGTGCCAAGTCGCTAAATGGATTTTTTTGTGAGGGAACATAGTACTGCCGACCACAACTCCGTTCGAAGCATAAAATTTATCATCCTCATCCCATTATCATTTGTATGGTCATGAATGCTATTTAGACCAATCGTGGGCAACTATTCTGTCTCCTGTTCCTTTCCTACCTCCGCATTATAATCTCCCAGGATAATCTTAACATTAGCTCTCGGGCAGGAATCAAACCGTTGCACCAGACTACTATAAAAGGCATCTTTTTTATCATCTCCTGATGGTTCAGTCGGGGAATGGACACTAACCATACTATGATATAATTATGATACTATAACTAACTGACTTATCTTCTTGCTCAAAATAAATCCAGTTCCGAAAGTGTGCCTCTTGTCATCGCAGGCGTAGAAGCTGATATTGACTATTCTGGCGTGAATACTGTAATTGACCTTGGTCTGTATGGTGTGGGCATGTGTGTAGTGGGCTATAATAGTGTACTGTGTGAGCGTCAGTGCAGGTGTCCCCCAACAGGGGTAGTGGCTGACTGGGGGACGATGACCGGGCGATGGGGGCACCACCACCCTACACCGAATCAAGCTTATAATGCTAATTGAAATTTATAGTTATTTTTAAAGGGTGTAAATAATGGATCTTTTGACACTTCTATGTTGTTAGTATTTCTCTTACTATCAATAAAATTCATAGCAAGAGAAAACATTGCAATTGTGAGCAATTTTAAATCAACATTCTAAACAAAAATAAAGGTTAGTTTTAAGGTTTCCTGAATCCAAGTGACCAAAGTGGTGTGTGGTAAGACTAGCTTAGAAATAAAAGGCTGGATGGAAATGAACTTATGTTCTTGAGGTAGTTAGATTCCTGGAATGTTGAAGCAACTTTTTCGTCAAAATCAACTCACTGGAAGCACCTCATCGATTTTAAACATATAGAGGCTTATGGTTAGAAAAAAAAAACTACTGTTTTTAGTTGTTTACATTACTACGTCAGCAGACAAGGTTAATAACTGGAATAACAGAATAAACAACAAATAGCAAGGTTTAACATTAGAGTATTTATTTAAGGCATTACTTTCTATAACTAAAAGTTATGTTAAGCTAGTTATAGAAATTTTGATCTATACCAATTAGAGAAGAAATCAGAATTGAGCCAGATCTGACCCCATCTAATGGCTTAAGCAATTAACTTCCACCAGAGGCTACAATACTAATCTACACAATTATATTTCTATATTTATTATAAACAAGCATCATTGCGGAATTCAGTGATCATAAATAATTTCCTTGACAATCTTTAGTAGTAGGCTTTATATGTTGTTTTTTTAGATCCGATTAAATGCATTATGAGTAGATTACAAGATCCTCCTTCCTAATAAAACTAAATACAGTGCTACATTCCAGATATTATTAGAAGAAATACTGGAAACTCGGGTGACAATTTGCCTCAGGCCACCAATAGTTTGCTGTAAATATAAAGGAAGTTTTAGTTTAGGTGATGCAGGAACAGCCCAAACACTCAACCTAGTATATTCAGTTTCTTCAGTTCGCTCTATGTGCCAATATGGTTTCAATAGTTTGTTAGTACTAAGTGATGTTTTGATGCATCATTTTAAAATTTAGATACATCAACTCAAAATTGTGAATTACATCGGTGCATATTAAATTAATGTTATTTATAAATATATGTATATACATTAAGAAAAATGTAAACATTTATTTTATAGAAACTAAATTAAAGAGAACAGAAAATTTTATTTAGGATCAAAGATCGTACCTAGGGTTCCAAGATAGAATGTGGAATTTATATGGAAGAATATGGGATGGAATGTTGAATGATTTAACATTATAATAAAACAAATTTTAGTTTTTACTAGTTTTCATTATAGTCCTTCAACCTGGTTAGAATTGGCTATTTTGAATTTGTCCGTCCATGAGCAATGATTTATTGGCTTATATAAAATTATTATTTCAGAGTTAAATGCTCAGTGTATTCCACCAATATTTTTTTTTGGACATAGGGCAATATTCATTAATTCATGGGTGAATCTACTGAGAACATACAGATGCCATAATAGCTATTATTTACTTAATTTTTTTTCAACCCATTTAATATTAAGATAAGATTAACTAGGACAGCAAATCTTTAACATCTAATTGATTTTTTTCACGATCAATGAAAATGTTATGTGATTATTTCAGTATTTCTCAGTGGCCCATAATAATCTGTTTTGCTTTTGCAGTGATGTTTTATTGTTGCTAACCCCATTATTGCCCTTGTTCAAGCAATTTCAGTAATCAGTTTTACAAAGGGACTAGGATCGAATTGTGATAGATTTAATTTGCCAGAAATTAAATACAATTAATTATTTAATTATTTTTTCTTTTCACTGTTACCTCACCTAACAATGCCATTAAGAAAGAATCCTTTCATATCAGCAAATATCAGTCCTTTTCAGTTTTATAATACTCAAATCAGTTCATTTTAGGATCTTGATACTTCATGTTTAAGGAGAGTTATGAGATATAATCTTATAGATCCTAATCAAATAGATATAAGTATTTGGTTAAATTTTGAATTATTACCTCATAGAAAGTGATAATGGTTTGTATCATTCTTTCAAAATAATGAAAGCTAAGAACTTGTTAAAATAACATTATATAAAAAATAAAGACTTGCAACTGAGCACTTTGAATGATGCATCCTCGCTACTATCATCTTCACAGTTTATCATCCTATAAATTTCATTTATAGAAGTGATGAGCCATAAACAATTTTCTTTCTGTTAACTGATTTAGATTGTGCCTGACCCATGCTCAAACTTTAAGACACCTATGGTCATGCACATAATTTAAAAATATATAGAAAATAAAAAAAAAGGACCCATACCCGGCTGTTAACAGATAAATTATCTGCCAGTCGGATCGGAACCCGGGACCTACGGCACAGCAACTCAGCGCTTTTCTACTGAGTCAGCCTGCTCCTCAGTCTACATAAATCACTCATAAATACTTTCATGAAAGTAATTGCAACCTTACAGTGGCCCTTTGTTGTTTAATTGATTTGATATAAATCTATTATAATAAAAGAAATATTTATTTTATATGCTGTTGACTTTTAATGAGAAAATAGGCAAAATAAATAAAAGTAAAAGTCCGAATCAAGTGTCTTCTCTGTATTAATTACCAACAATTCTTCGCTTGTCTTAACTAACCTCAATATCCCCTAATGATGGAAGTAGTCGTAATTAGTCTTAATTTTTTTCCATTTATTAAATAAATAAAAAGATGCTTTTATCAATTTTATAAAAAAAAAAAGTGATTTTCCTCTTATTTTTGTTTATAAATTGCATGGTATTTATCGAGGTAAAATGCACATTAAACAAGAAGCGACCAGAAGGAGGAGGGAATGAGAGGGAGTCCTGGATTACAGACACACAGAAAAACTAAAGCAAAGTTGACAAAGTAACAGCAAAGGCAGAGAAAGCTCTTTAAATCGAATAAAAGTAGAAGTTAAATGGAGTGTTAAGGGCAAGCAAATTCGCTACTGAGATTTTTTTACCTGTTTGTTGGAGTCCGGTTGGGCTCCGTAAGGTGGAGAGACATAAGTCTGAAAGGTAAAATTAACACAAGTTCTTGATCTAGTCATCAATGAAATAATTTCCAAACTAGTTGACTTTTCCTTATAAGTATATATTAATGAGAACAAAAACATAAATAGAAACAAGAGGAGGTAAATAACAATAAATAAACTTTATCATAAAACTTAAATGTAAAAAAAAAACAGAACTCATTAAAATTTTCTTCATTTTCATGACATACCAACAAATTAAGTGTCTATGATCGGGAAAAAAAAATTGTAAACTAAAGTTAATAAAATTTAAAACAAAATTGAAAGAAAACAGTCTTAAATCATATTATAAAAAAAAAAAAAAAAAACCTGTACCACTACAAACCATGAAGGGTCTGGGGTTCAGTACATGGTAGAGACAGTACTGTTTCATGGACAACGGTTCTGCAAGGAGGTGACTTGTCCTAGGTCACGCTCGACCGCCAGATTTTTCCCCCTTATTTTGGGTACCCTATTTTTATAATATTTTATAGAGGCTGGGTGGGCCCCAGGAGGGTCCTAGATCCTATATGATCCATCTCCCGCCGCAAACAGACTAAATAAAAACCATGGCCTGCAGCGGGAATTGAACCAGGATTTCCGGCATGGTAACTCAGTACTCTACCACTGAGCCACTCCTCTCCCCATATTATAATAGTTAACTAAAAAAAAGTAGATATATTTCTCACAAAGGATAAAAATACAAACAATGAACAGGGCATCCAATCGTATCCAATATTATTAACAACTTTCAACGATCAACAGTCAAAATTTATTTTGAACCAAGATTAATAACATAATTCAAATTGAATTGGTAAAAGGTTTAGATAATGAAAAGAGGGCATTTTTTTTTTACATAAAAACATTTTATATAATAATAATATATTATATAGGCAGTTTTTTTGTTGTACCAATTACTTGGCCTGAAGGCACAGTAGAAAAAATATATATAATCATTGGATAGGGATTGTTGAGTAGCTATGCACAATACAAAAATTGTTCACAAGTTTTCCATTTAAATCTCTATCTTTTATTATCTGACTTTCCTATAATTATCTATTAAAATAGTGGACCGATATTTAAAAAAAAAAACATAAATTATATTTGGCCATTGGACGTTTCGAACTTTAATAATTGGTCATTGTTGTTTTTTAAAATTTATCTTTACATTCATTTATAGAACAGAAGATTATTCTCCACTCATTTTAATTCTTTAAATAATCACAAAAAATATGTAGTATTGTATCTTTGGAAAAAAATAATGTGCTAATGGGATTTCTATGACAAGCTACTTGACAGAGATTAGGTAATTATTAAAAATATTCAAACAAATTTGTGGAAACTTACATTAATGGTTTTAGCATCGTAAGGTGGTGGTACATCATGGTTGACATATGCAGGTGGTATATTATATGCAAAAGGAGGAGGTCCTAAAGGTGTTTTCGTTTCTGAAATTTCTTCCAAAGCATTAACCGCTGACACTGCGGGCATAACTGTATTATTTAAGGCCTGGAAATACAAAAAGAAAAATTATTTAACTTTAAATAAATTATTATAAACAAATAAATTAATTATTGTATATAATATAATTATTACAAACAACATTAAATAAATTATTACAAATGACATATTTGAGAACTACAGAATAGACTTGTTATTTGAAGATATTAGCAGCTACTTAAAACTCTTTTAACATTCATTGGAACTTAAGAGTGTTTAGTAACTATAAATAATTCCTGAAAACCGCGTCTACATAAAAATTAATAATAATAACATTGGAACTCTTTGATTAGTTTTCATCTTTCTTATTATAGACTCACAATTTCATCAGAAAAACTTTTTCAAATCTCTATTTTAAGGAGAAAAAACAATCGTAAGAACTTTTTTTTAAGATAAACTGCTAATAAAAATAAATTGCCTTCTAGATAATAATTAGATGCAGTATGTATCACTACATTTTTTGTTTGGCCCTGTGCATAATTATTACTAATAAAACTATTAGCAAATCAGTACTAATGATTAAGGAATGTAGAATTCACAAATTAACATGGCGTCGGGAAGTGGCGACCCCATCCCCCAGTCGTCAGACTGCAGTCAGCTACTGGCCCTCCAGGTTGGTGGACAAATACACTTACACACACACAGTATACTAACCACAGCACACTACACTCACCCCAACAATACAGACCAAGGTCATCTACAGTACACACCCTAGGGTCACCTCTCCTAGGTAGCCGCACCCGGATGGGGGAGCTAGTCAGGGAGCTCCAAGGAGGCAGCCCCTCCACCTGACTCGGGGGTAGCAGGCTGATACCCTGCTCCCCCTAAACAAACCTAATCAATAAGGCTCCACAAAAAAACGCCAGACTGATCACTGGAAAACGACACCGGAACCGTCAAATGGACTACGTACGCTATGTACGCTACGTCTTAGAGGAAAATTTTATAATTTCAGCCTAATTTGTACACATGCTCCTACCGAAGCAGGCCAAGACTCGAATACAAGGGTCGTAGAGCCAAATAATAGATAATGCTCCTACCGAAGTCTCAAATGACGAAGACAAAGATGTTTTCTACAAAGAGCTGGAGAGATGTTACGACAGATGCCCCAGCTATGACATGAAAATCGTGATGGGGGACTATAATGCTCAAATAGGAAAGGAAACAGTACACAAGCCCACTATTAGTCACTATAGCCTGCACAACAAATCAAATGATAATGGGAAACGATTGATAAATTTTGCAGCATCCAAGAATCTATTGATCGGAAGCACATACTTTCCCCACAAGAAGATACACATAGGAACGTGGCGAAAACAAGGTCCCAACGGACGAATCATAACATCACAAATTGACCACGTGCTCGTGAGCAAGAGGCATAGGTCCTACTCCTCGGCGTTAGAACATACAGGGGTGCTAATGCTGACTCAGACCACTTCATGGTTGTGGCAAAAATCAGAGCCAAAATCTCGCTTGTCCGAAATCGACATAGAATCAAGGCCAAACAATACGACACTTACAAGCAGAAGGATGCTAAATATTGTGCCAGATATTCCTCACAACTCGGACAAAAACTAAGGGGAATTCATACTGACGAGGATGTTGATAAAAAGTGGGATCATTGTCATCGGGCTCTGTCAACAACTGCATTGGAAGTGCTGGGTACTAAAGCAACACTAAGACGCAACCCGTGGTTTGACGAGGAATGCCAGATCATTAACGACAGGAAGAATGATGCCTTCAAAAGAATGGTACAGGTTCAATGTACAAGAAGATCCACGGAGGAATACCGAGCTCTGCGGCATGAAGAAGTCCATCTCCGAAGAAGAAAGAAAAGGCAATGGGAGAATAAGAATGTGGAAGACATCGAAAAATCCTATCAAGAAAAGAACTGCCGGAAATTCTTCCATCAAGTCAATGAAGGCCGAAGACCTTTCAAGCCCAGAGCAAAATTCAAGAAGCAATGATAAAACTTAATAACAATAAAGCCCCTGGTATCGACAATATCCCAGCGGAGCTGCTGAAGCATGGCGGATACGATCTGGTGCAATTTCTTCAGGACCTACTCCACGATGTCTGGACTGAGGAGAGACTACCTGTGGAATGGAAGAAGACCGTTATTTGTCCGATACACAAGAAAGGGGATACCTTGTCTTGTAATAACTACAGGGGTATATCTTTACTTCCTTGTGCTTACAAGATATTGTCAATTGTCTTGTTCAACCGTATGCTTCCATATGCTGAGAGAGAGGTTGGGAAATACCAATGTGGATTTCGAAAAGGTAGGTCAACGACTGATTAGATATTTACACTCCGCATGCTGTTGAAAAAGACCAGAGAATACAAGGTGACGACACATCATTTATTTGTCGACTTCCTACAAGCCTACGACTCGGTCAACAGAGCAGAGGTATATAGAGCAATGCTTGAGATGAGTCTTCCACCGAAGCTAGTGCGCCTAACAAAAATGACTATGGAGGGCAACATATCCTTCGTCCGGATTAGTGGAGAGCTCTCAAGAGGCTTTTCCACTGCGACAGGGGTTCGACAGTGAGATGGATTGGCATGCTTAATCTTCAACCTTGCTCTGGAAAAGGCGGTTAGAGACTCTGAGATCCAAATAACTGGTACACTCATTAACTCCTGCGTGCAACTCCTTGGATTTCCAGACGACATAGATATTGCCGACAGGTCCTTAGCAGCAGTCAAGGAACCATTTATCGCACTGAGAAATGCTGCAGCAAGGATGGGACTTATCGTCAATTACAGCAAAACGAAGTACATGTGCATAAACCCTCAACAAATAACCCTTGAAACCATATCCAAGTTTGACGGGCAGAGGATCGATAGAGTTGAGGAATTTGTGTACCTTGGATCCCAGGTGAACCAAGAAAATGATATTGGGGCAGAAGTCGAGAACCAGATTATAGCCGCTATTCGCTGCTATTTTGGTCTGCAGAAGCAGCTGCGTGGTAGTCTCCTGTCTAAATCTTCTAAGACCAGATTGTATAAAACTATCATTCGACCAGTTCTGACATATGGCTCTGAAAACTGGACCCTGACCCACACACACGAACTCTCACTTCTGAGATTTGAAAGGAGAATTCTTAGGAGAATATACGGTCCAGTTTTGGTGGATGGAGAGTGGAGGCGCCGGCCCAACAACGTTGTTAGCAAGACTGAGGCCGGACATGTGATTAGGATGGGGCAGGATGAAATCCCAGCCAAAGTCCTCAGGGAGCGAATGTATGGTGTGAGAAGAGCAGGCCGAACACGACTTCGGTGGGAGGACTGCGTAGCTTCGGACGCCCGGACCATATTGAATATCCGCAATTGGAGGGTAGCAGCACTTGATAGAGAAAACTGGCGGTCGATGCTGGAGCAGGCCAAGACTCGAATAGAAGGGTCGTAGAGCCAAATAATAGATAGAATTCACAAAGGTAAAAATACCGAGTTTAGGAAAATAAGATAATAATCTACCAGAGAAGTCAATAATTAGAGAATAAACTACAAACTTTATTTAATTCAAATTTTAAACAATTCAAATCCTCCCTTCATGATACCTTCGTTGAAACAGAAGGCTCTAAAAAAGACAAAGGTATAGGCAGTACACTCCTTTTATTAGAACCATTCACTTTAATTCCCTTAGAGATATCCCTCTATACTATCTTAGGTCTGTGGCTTGCTCAGACTCATAAGAATCCAGCCTCTAATCCTTACAAAAAAAATTTTCGACACTCATTATCGAGTCGAAACTGCACTCGTAAAAACATTGAAAACTTCAGGATTCAGAATCTTATTAATGTGAGATAATTAAAGGGTGGTATGAAATATCCAAAGGAAACTGTTGCTAAGTTGCTAAGGTGAGAAGAGGCAATTGTACCCTTTTCAGAATAGGCCATAGGCTCGTCCAAGAATATTTGAAGAGAAAAGTGGATGAGCCATTGCTCTGGAGTGAGTCTGTTCTGTGGAGTATTATACAGTATTATATTAAAAAGTATTTACTATTGTGCTGAGAGAAGATCCCAAAACATCAAAGCTATTGGGTTTTTTAAAAAATGTATAATAAAATATAGAAAGATCACCACAGTTACTTTAGTGTAAATGGCCCAAGTTTTCAATACAAATAAATAAATATTAATAATAATTCATTTAAGAAATGATGCTAAGAAATATTTTTATCTAGCTTAACCACATCGGTACGAGCGTCGACGGCCAAGTAGTTTTACTTTAGTTCTGCTATTGGAGTAGATACGTTAAGATGAACATTTTTACACCTCTACAAATATTATAGAGGAGACTATTCTATAAACAATCATGCCAATTAAAATATTGTATCAAAAACTTGACCGAGTGCAGAGATATTCAAATTAATACTATGTCACCATTTCCTCACTTTCAAAAATTCATATCTTCGTTCACAGAAAAATATCAGTGATGGAATTTTTACAGTACTTTGATATCATATAGATGTACGAAATGTGAAAAAATAAAAATTTTAAATTTTCCAATTTTAAACCAATATCGCTTTTTATTTCAATTCATATCTCTCATTTATTAATAGGTCTCATTGTAAAAATTACATAATTATATACATACATACATAACGTATATATTGGGTTGTAACATGAAATGCCAGTGAAGGTGTAAATTTAAATTATTAGCAAAAAAATTATTACACAATACTTTTATTAATCAAAATAGGTGTCAAGGAAGAAGCGAATTCTTGGAAGGCCGATTTCTGGGCATTTTTGTTGTCAAATTTTTTATTTCTTAAAAAATTATCCAAAGAATGGAAAAAGTAAAAATCAGTTGGAGAAAGGTTCGGAGAATATGGTGCGTGAGGAAGATCCTCCTCATTTCTGTTCCGCAACAAAAGTGAGGAACACGTTTCCAATCGGGTGAGCTGGTGGGCCTCGGATAATTCATGTGGTACCCTTATTTCCAGCTTTTTTGTCTTACTAAGGTGCCTGGAAACAGTCATGGCACTTGCTCCAAGTTATGAACCTAATTCACGAGTGGTTTGGGAAGGGCCCGCTTTGACCAGCTCTTTCAACTTTTCGTAGTCTTCGGGCTACAACGTTCTTAGTTGGTAAGGTCATAATCCCCACACCAAAATTTTTCAAAACAACGGAAGTGTTTGAGCAACCTCGAAATAGTTATTGGACCTTTCGATGAGAGCTCCGAAATGGATAAGGAAAATAAATTTCTGATTCAATTATACCAGATCGCATGTCATTTTGAATGTAACCTTTTATTAAACTAATAATATAAATCAATTTTCATAAATTAAATAACTAATAATTTTGAGAATGAAAAACAATTAATTAAATTAAAGAACAATTTAAACGCTTTTATAATGAGAAAATGAAGTTATTAAAATTAACTTAATTGCAAACAACTAATTAATAACAAAAGAAAACAATTATTATTTAATCCTACGATAGTAAATTTAACTCTATTAAATTACAAATAAATAAAATGTTCAAATGAAATCTATTACAAAATAATGAACGTTTATCTGGTTTTGTAGTTGAGATGATATAATAATGAAAACTCTTATCTGTCTGTCGAAGTAGTTTACCGTAGATAGTAGATTCTCGGCAGGGCGAGCTGGATGTTGAGACGACAGAGGATTTTCGTCGGCAGGGCGAGCGAAGACGTAGAGATAACAGACGATGATCAATTCGAATTGGTCGAATTGATGACGAGGTTTAAACTAATTACACCTGCAGGTGGGCAGCAAATTAGTATCTTCTTCAAATTCACACAAAAACAACTTTGGGCTCCTAAAGAGCATACGATGTGCACGGCTAAGGGCTCGCGTCAACACTGTCTTCAAATGCACAAAAACAACTTTGGGCTCCTAAAGAGCATACGATGTGCACGGCTAAGGGCTCGCGTCAACACTGTCTTCAAATTAACAAAACACAAGTTTGGGCTCCTATAGAGCATACGATGTGCACGGCTAAGGGCTCGTGGCGACACTGTCTTAAAATCCACAAAAACAACTTTGGGCTCCTAAAGAGCATACGATGTGCACGGCTAAGGGCTCGCGTCAACACTCACTTAAAATGCACAAAAACAACTTTGGGCTCCTATAGAGCATACGATGTGCACGGCTAAGGGCTCGTGGCGACACTGTCTGGCTCGGTCTAGCCGGAGCGAACAAAAGCCGCTCGACACTCTTTTGTTTTCTCTCTTCACTTTTATAACATATGTTTTCACACTTATTACAAATATTACACTTATATCTAAACTAAATAAAATTACCTTTTAAATTAAATTATTCTAAACAATTATGAAATTAAACGTTTAAATTATTATTAAATAAAATGTGAAAAATAAGAAAAGATAATGTTCTTTCTTTTAAGAAAAAATGATTTAATTTTTTTATGATTAAAATTAATAATACTTTATAAGGTCACTACTTCATCTGGCCTTAACACACCGCCCACCAATTTTTGTCTGTGCGCAAAAATTTAATAAGAGACCATACATCAATCAAGGGAAAGTAATGGTGCTAATTTCGTTACTGGATGAATAGATTCGCCGTTTGCTATTCTAATGCGTACCACGCGAATGATCCCATCACTACCTGGAAAGACCTCCACTACTCTTCCGGTTGGCCATTGCAATGGGGGTACATTAGGTTCCTTTAGTAGGACTAAGTCGTTTAATCGAATATTGTCCCCTTTATTGGTCCACTTAACTCTCTGCTGAAGACTGTTCAAATAATCACGCCTCCATCTCTTCCAAAGGTCTTGAGTACATTTTTGCAAAAGTTGCCACCGCGATAGTCGGTTAGTTGGAGTACCACTACAATCAGGCTCTGGAGCAGCTAATAAAGAAGTGCCTATAATAAAGTGTCCTGGGGTTAACACGTCCATATCGTCAGGAGAAGAAGACATTGGGTAAAGGGGTCTCGAATTCAGGACAGCTTCTATTTTTATGACAAGAGTATTCATCTCTTCGAAGGTGAGGACGTGGTCTTTGAGAACTCGAAACAAATGATGTTTGAAGGATTTTACCCCGGCTTCCCAAATACCTCCGAAATGAGGAGCCGATGGGGGGTTAAATTCCCATTCTACCCTCAAGGAATGAAGATGAGATCTAAGGCTGTTTTGATTTTCTTCACGAGCCAGCCATTCATAAAGATCCTTCAGATATCTGTTGGCACCGACAAAGTTCGTAGCATTGTCGGATAGAATTTTGGATGGTAATCCTCGTCGGGAAACAAATCTATTGAGGCATGCAATGAATGCGTCGGACGTCAGTTGTGTCACAAGCTCCAGATGTACTGCTCTGGTGCTCAAGCAGACGAACAAGCAGACGTAAGATTTTTGTTGATTACTTTTGCGTTTGTTAAACTCCTTAGTGATAAACGGACCACAATAGTCTACACCTGTTACAACAAACGGTCTTCCTTGTTCAAATCTTGATGGTGGAAGATCGGCCATAGGAGGAGTAAAATTTTTTGAGCGAAATCTGTAACAGGTACTGCATTTGTGAACTCTGTGGCGAATTATCCTCCGAGCTGAAACTATCCAGTAATTTCGTTGCAGCAGGGAATGCAACAGTTGTGGACCGGGGTGAAGATGCATTCTATGGTAATGGTCAATTAGCACTTTAGTCAAATGTGCCTTATGAGGAAGTAAAATGGGGTGTCGTGCGTTGTAGGGCAAGGGACTGTTCCTTAAACGGCCGCCCACCCTGAGTATCCCTTTATGGTCCAAGAATGGGTCTAAGGAACGTAAATTACGCCAGACTATTTGGGAATCTGCTGGAAAATAATGCTGCTGAACGCATTTTATTAGTAGCTGAGTTCCTTTAACAATTTCCACTAAATTTAGAGATCCCAGGTTTCTATCCCTTTTGTGACGTTTCAGATTGTTTGTAAACCGGACTATATAGGCAAATAACCTTGTTAATTTATCAAACGAAGAAACTCGCTCCATCACATCGATAAGATAGGAATCAGATGCTTTGGTCGTTCCGACGAATGCCTGGGGCTTCACTTCTGGTACGGGAACGGGCTCCTTGAAATGGATATTTGGCCATACCGAAAAGTCGTGTATCAACCATTCAGGTCCATTCCACCACAACTGGTTGTTTGTTAAACCGGCAGGTAATAGTCCGCATCAGCAGGGTTTTGTTTGGAAGAGACATGATACCAGTCATTAACTGATGTAATCTCTAGAACGTGGGTTACTCGATTCGCGACAAATGTTTTCAATGTATGCGGTGAAAGACGCAACCAACTAAGAACAATCGTTGAATCCGAGAAGAGATACGTTGAGTCAACGGAAAAATGTTCGACGCTGTTCGTAATTGATTTCAAGGTTTGGGCTAACAGGAGCGCAGCGCACAATTCCAGTCTTGGAATTGATAAGGTCTTTAGGGGGGCCAATCTCGTTTTAGAAATAAGTAAATGAGAATTTACACTACTATCTGCGAAATGGACTCTTAAGTAGATAGCAGCGGCATATCCCAGGTCTGATGCATCAGCAAATCCCACGAGCGCGACATGAATTGGGTCTTGTGGAAAAGCACATCGTGGTATTTGAATCGACTGTAACAAGTGAAGGGAATTGAAAAATTCTTCACATTCAGCGGCAATTGACGGTGGGACAGGAATATCCCAATCCAGTTTCAGGCTCCATAACCGCTGCAAATACGATTTGGCTTTAAAGATTACCGGCGCAAGGTAACCGAGAGGGTCGTACATCCGCGCCACGGCAGACATAATGCCCCTTTTGGTCAGAACTGGTTTGCTATCTTTAATATCATAGGATAGGCAGTCACTGTCCGGTTCCCACTGTATCCCCAATAATTTCACAGATTTATCTCCTGGTTCTGAAAATCGGACCATTTCTTGACGGGTGTCACTTATTGAGTGCAAAAGTTCGGGGGAATTGCTCATCCACTTCTTCAAGGTAAACCCTCCTTTCTTGAGCAATTCAATCATCTCGAATTGGAGTCCGAGAGCCTCTTCAACAGTATTCGCCCCGGTTAAGATGTCATCTACGTATATGTTTTCTGTTAATGCAACCGAGGCCCTAGGATACGTCGATCCTTCGTCTGCTATCAGTTGATGTAAAACGCGTATCGCTAGATACGGAGAGCACGATAATCCGAAAGATAGCCTATTTAATTGATACTCCGCAATGGGTTTGGACGCATCGGCGCGATACAGAAAATGTAGGTACGGTAGGTCATTTGGATGCACTACTACCTGTAAAAACATTTGACATATGTCCGAGGCCAAAACGACTCGGTAACGTCGGAAATTAAGGAGCACGTGCCTAATATCCAATTGAAGCTTAGGCCCAATCAGAAGATGGTCATTTAGAGATCCAAGCTCTGTAGACGACGAAGCGTCAAATACCAATCGGAGTTTATCGTAGGAATCGTCTTTAATTACCGAATGATGAGGTAAAAAATATCGACCCTTACCAGCAGCAGAGGAAACGTAGCCTTCCTTTAAATAGTCCTCTATTATTTTTGAATAATTTCCTTTCAAAATAGGAATTTTATTAAGCCGGTGCTCTAGTTTAAGAAACCGATGTAACGCAGCGTGATAAGAACAAGTCAGATCTGGTGGAGGAGACTCTTTAAATGGTAATCGAACAATATAACGCCCACTCGATTCTCGAGAATGAGTTGAGCAAAAATGTTCCTCCGCCTTAATATCTTGAGGATCAGGTTTGATAGCGGAAGCAATCGTTTCAACTTCCCAAAACTTCTCCAATGTTTTGTTCAATGCTTCCTCTGACTGGTCACAAGATGAAAATAGTGAAACCGACTCATTTTGTGGAGTGGGATGAGATCGTATAGGTCCAATGATCACCCATCCGAAAATCGTCTGGAGGGCACTAGGATATCCGTCCCGTCTCACACATTCACCCAACAGGATTTCTCCAAACAAATCGGCTCCTAATAAGAAATCTACTGGGCCCGGATTCCCAAAGGAGTTATCCGCCAAGGTATATTTTTTGAAATACTCATTTATAGAGGCCGGCACTGGACAAACTGGTACTCTATCTGTAATTTTGGAAATAATGACAGCATTAGTTCGAAGCCGAGGCTGTTTACCATTCCAGGGCACTATGACACACGAAGTTTCGTGGTTACCCCCTTGTATCGGATTATCCCCGAAGCCCCTCAAAGCTTGTGGATTGATTCTTTTCTTGAGTCCTAAACTTCGCACGCAAGCTGAAGAAATGAACGAACGCTGAGAACCACTGTCAATTAAGATCCTAATGGGGACCAACCGACCATTGCTATCTTCTATCTTTGCCATTGCTGTCCCCAAAAGAACGGAGACATCTGTTTTGGATGACGAAGATAAGACCGAGCCTTTTAGAGATTCGTTATTGTCGGTTTTTATATCTGATTTTTCTTCTGTTAACGCACTCGTTTTTACCTTACCGTTGGATATTGGATTAGGTAAGCGGTGTGACGATGGACTATCGGAAACACTGATTGATGATGGGAAATGTAATAGCGAATGATGTCGTTTATGGCAGTGGTAACATGACCTAGGAGAGGTGCATTTACGTAGGTGATGGTCAGACGATAAACAATTGGAACAAATGCTAAGTTGTTTTACTTTCTTCAATCGTTGATTGGGCTCTAGGGAGCGAAAACGAGGGCATCGATATAAACGGTGTTTGTCCTCACAGAGCGGACATATATTCACTGGGCTGGAACTATCCGTCGACATTAAAACTCGCTTGGCAATATTTTGGGGCCTACTGACTGATGAGCCTTGCGAGTTATGCCCGAAATTTGAGGTTATCGAATCTGCTTGAAGTTGAAAACATTGCCGATGAATAAACGATAAAAAATCGTCAAAAGTGGGGACTTCAGATTTGGATCCAAATTCAGTCTCAAATCGCTCGCGAGTTTTCGCATCGAGGAGCCTCAAGCAATAGGTAAACAATATGAATCCGGAAGGGTCCTGAAGATTCAATTTTCGGAAAGCAACTGCACTTTCCAAAACAACTTCGGAGAAATTTTCCAAAGAACGTAAATCGAATTTGGTACCAGGTTTGTAATTGAACATATTGACTAGGTAGTGTGTGGCTTGGATCCGCTTATTATCATATTTCTTTTGTAAAGCATCCCAGGCTTGTTCGTAACCTTCGGAGGTCAATTCTATTGTCGAGATGGTTTGAAGTGCCTGACCCTTTAAGGATGACTTCAGATAATGAAACTTCTGAATATTACTCAGATTCGTGTTGTCATGGATTAATGATAAATACGTATCTTTGAAGGACACCCAATTCGAAATAATACCACTAAAAGAGGGAAGGTTAATGGTTGGCAATTTAATATGAGATTCGGCACTGTGCTGACTGTGGTCACCACTTCCGGATTGGTTGCCGGCAACTTCACCCTCCCCAGCGACTCCAAAAGACAATGCTTCGTAATAATTATCTCGAGTTTCGGATCGGAGAGAGTCAAAACGATCTATCGATTCGTCGTCCGGAATTTTCGCGAGAGATTTAGCTTCATTAATTTTTTCTAAAAATTTATCGAAGGTGCTATCTAATCGTGATAGGCGCGCAATTAATAATTTTTTATCCTGAGGCCGGGTAGAAATATTGGACCCAATAGTTCGCGTTTTCAATATATCTTGAGCTAAATCCTTGAGTTCGCCTTCAATAACGTACAATTTGCTTTCGGGTTTATTTTGATCTGATTTAGGGGCCATTATTTAATCAAATTTTAAAAATGGACAAAACCTATAAAGAGTGCACACAAAATTAGAACAAATAAAATAAAATGTAAAAGAAGATAGAGAAATTATATTATCAATTTAGAAACGGTTCCAGTAATGACGTGCGATCCGGTCGCCGGAGGACCAAATTTATGTTTGAGCAACCTCGAAATAGTTATTGGACCTTTCGATGAGAGCTCCGAAATGGATAAGGAAAATAAATTTCTGATTCAATTATACCAGATCGCATGTCATTTTGAATGTAACCTTTTATTAAACTAATAATATAAATCAATTTTCATAAATTAAATAACTAATAATTTTGAGAATGAAAAACAATTAATTAAATTAAAGAACAATTTAAACGCTTTTATAATGAGAAAATGAAGTTATTAAAATTAACTTAATTGCAAACAACTAATTAATAACAAAAGAAAACAATTATTATTTAATCCTACGATAGTAAATTTAACTCTATTAAATTACAAATAAATAAAATGTTCAAATGAAATCTATTACAAAATAATGAACGTTTATCTGGTTTTGTAGTTGAGATGATATAATAATGAAAACTCTTATCTGTCTGTCGAAGTAGTTTACCGTAGATAGTAGATTCTCGGCAGGGCGAGCTGGATGTTGAGACGACAGAGGATTTTCGTCGGCAGGGCGAGCGAAGACGTAGAGATAACAGACGATGATCAATTCGAATTGGTCGAATTGATGACGAGGTTTAAACTAATTACACCTGCAGGTGGGCAGCAAATTAGTATCTTCTTCAAATTCACACAAAAACAACTTTGGGCTCCTAAAGAGCATACGATGTGCACGGCTAAGGGCTCGCGTCAACACTGTCTTCAAATGCACAAAAACAACTTTGGGCTCCTAAAGAGCATACGATGTGCACGGCTAAGGGCTCGCGTCAACACTTCTTCAAATTAACAAAACACAAGTTTGGGCTCCTATAGAGCATACGATGTGCACGGCTAAGGGCTCGTGGCGACACTGTCTTAAAATCCACAAAAACAACTTTGGGCTCCTAAAGAGCATACGATGTGCACGGCTAAGGGCTCGCGTCAACACTCACTTAAAATGCACAAAAACAACTTTGGGCTCCTATAGAGCATACGATGTGCACGGCTAAGGGCTCGTGGCGACACTGTCTGGCTCGGTCTAGCCGGAGCGAACAAAAGCCGCTCGACACTCTTTTGTTTTCTCTCTTCACTTTTATAACATATGTTTTCACACTTATTACAAATATTACACTTATATCTAAACTAAATAAAATTACCTTTTAAATTAAATTATTCTAAACAATTATGAAATTAAACGTTTAAATTATTATTAAATAAAATGTGAAAAATAAGAAAAGATAATGTTCTTTCTTTTAAGAAAAAATGATTTAATTTTTTTATGATTAAAATTAATAATACTTTATAAGGTCACTACTTCATCTGGCCTTAACAGGAAGATTGTTCTTTCGCTCACTATATCTTCACCGTAAACAATATTAATGTTTCGGAATGCCTCCGTGACGCTATGGCCAAGTTTAAATTCGTAGAGAAAAATTATACGAATATTCCAAGAAGACATAATTTTATTCTTATTTATTTTTGAAATGTTGCTTGTTGAAAAGAAAAGTAAGACTGATTATGAAAAATGATTAAATGATCTTTCAAACTGTAGACATAACATAATTGTTTGAGTAGAAATAATCTAATCCCTAATGAAAAGAAAACTATAAATAAACGAAACTGACATTTCATCCGTTACGACCCAATATACATGAAATATATAAAATGAAAAACTATAGTTAAATGAACGAAACGGATTCATCGTTGTGGCTTAATGTATTGTGAGCGCACTGAGTGGCAGTGCCAGCCATGGGCATGGTTACCTGGCCGGCGAGCGCCCTACCAAAGTGGTTAAACATAATTTTTTATAAAATCTTAATTTCTTTTAAATGCATTAAAAATACTTATAAATAATGTATCATTTATAAATACATCATTTTTTTATTATTCCTAATACCACTACTACAAGTAGAGCCCTGGGTGGACATTGGCTTCCTCAACAATTTTGTTCCACTCTTCTCAATTTCTGGCCTTCTGTTTCCATTCAGTGATGCCTAATACTTCGAAGCCCTCTTCAACATCTTGTATCCACTGACTACACGGTTGGCCAACTCTTCTTTTGTCAATTATAGAGCCCTGCTAGGTACTCTTCTATCAGGTATTCTGATAATATGGCATAACCATTCTACACAGCGTGCCTTGTTGAACTGGACCACATGGGCATCCTTATACAAGGAATATACCTTAGCAGTAGTCAAAATTCTCCATACATTGCTAACAATATCAAACAGCGCAACATCAATTTTCCTTAAAACATTTCGTTCGAAAATATTATTCCTAATAAAAACGTATTAAAAGGCTAATAAAAAAAAAATAATTAAGAAGACAAAAATGCTTACAGGGTAATTAAAAGGTTGGAAATCTGAGACAATGGGTTGCTGGGGGAAACCAATAAAACCTGGAGGTCTCGGTGGCCCACCTAAATTGTTTGCTGCTCCTCCGTTTGAGTCGAACAATAGTGCGTCCATACCTTTGGATTGTTCATATTCCCTCATCACCTTAAAAAAAAAAAATCACTTATTAGATATTATTTATCTACTACAAAGCTATTTTTAATTGGTTATCAATCAAAATAATAGTATTACTTTATAGAATAAAAAAATGAAAGCAGCCAATCCTCTGGCAAAAACAAAATAACAATAAAAAATAAGAATGATAGTTTATCAATTATAAATATAAAATAAGTATATTTAAATACATTATTTTTATATTATGAATACACAAATTTTCGGATGCAATACAAGAACTAGATCGGCCACAAATACAAATAAGCTAAAAAAAACTAATCCTTTTACACATTTGATTAGCCAAGGGTTGGTAAAACTTTTTGATGCACCTTTATAAAAATCAATCCAAAAATTCTATAAATGGCTGAAACTGACTTTATGTTAGGGTGAAAACATCTTGGAGCGGCGAGGCTAGAGTGTAGCGGAGAGCGTAAGAAATAATACATGTAGGCAGCCACGCCAAAACATAGTGGAGAGGGTAGCGGCGCCGGTACCTGCGCTCTTTATTTCTTACCTTATCAGCTACGCTCTCCGCTATACTCTAGCATCGCCGCTCCACTATGTTTTCACCCTTAGTTATAGCTCTACCTAATTTTATGACACTAAGTCACCATAAAACTTAAAATATAAAAGATGAATGGATATGCGAGCCAGAAAGGGCGTTAATATTTCATGAGGATCTGAGAAACAAGTAACTTGGACCAAGAAACATAATTAACCTGAATATATAACGCTTTATATTTAGCATCACACATTTATGCATCAATTAGGAGGCAATAACTAATAATTGCTAAAATCAAATAATAATTAATTTAGCCTTATTTTTAGTATCAACCCTGGTAGTCAGAGTTTTCTACCAGTGAGAATATTTGAGCAGCTCCAAAAACTTAAAGACAGCTGTCAAAGAAATATTGTACATTAAATACATATTTCATTTTTTATTTTTTCGATAACATATGGATTTTTTATTGTCTTTTATCACATATATATATAATGTTAAATGTTAAATATAAACATTATTGGTTATGGCATCAAGAAAATATAATCTATAATGGGTATAACATATAATTTATCAATGGGTTAAATTTTAAGTGTGAATTACTAACTATTAAGTAACTCAGTCACTCCTTTGATAGAACTCCAAAGCAGAGATCTTGGGTTTATAGATTACTAGTGGCTTCGCACGGGAAGTAGCAGGAAATTAGCAGGAGTGACTTCAAGGATCTGGTGGCGCAACTGTGTCGTCTAGTTTAATCTTACCGTTGGAACAACATATACCCTTAGACTCATCATTCCATTTTAGAGCCGAGCAGTATTGACAAACAATAGAAGGAGAACCTATAGATATCGCCGGATCGTTTCTGTAATCAATTGTCGAATCGTAATTCATTCCAGGATATTCTTTATTGCACTATCTATTAGTATTTTGCGTTCCACTACAATTAATTTAAATAATATACCTTAAATTTCTTTGTCTTTCACGAATATCCCTCTCTTGATCATTTGCGTTGCTTTGATTCAAGCAAACTCTTATGGCAGACAGCGTAATGCATCCAATATTAGATCTTCGCCGAGGCATGATTAAATTATTATTATGTGTTAATTTTTCCAATATTTCCGCAAATTATCGTTATATTCCAACCCATTTACACAAAACCTCAACAAATTATATACCTAAACCTTCCTGGTGAATCACTCTATCTATTGGTGAAAACCGCATGAAAATCTGTGCAGTAGTTATTGAGTTTACCACGAACAAACGGTGCCGAGGACTTTGTTTTGTAATATGTATTGATTATAACATTTATATATGGTACATGGCAGGATACACACAAAGTTTTGTTAAGTGATAAGATACAATTTGCATTCATTTTTGAGAAATATCAATTTGATGTTCTAGATGTATGGCGAATAGATGAAGGAGTTAGATTATTTTCAAAACTGGTTATAGTCCTTTGGTAACATTTTTATTTACCCTGTCATAGATTTAAACCTCATATTCAGCAATCTTTATTTATTTTGTAATTGACACATACAAATTATTAATACCGAATAAATTCCTTTCTTTATTTAATTTAATACGGATGATTTTATTCATAAAATATACAATGTTCAAAAGTCGATAAAATGAAATAAAATCTAACAATAATTATAGTATTTTATTTTATTTGTTATTAATTTTCAAATAAAAATATTTAATAATTATAGTAGTGAGAGTTGTATTAATAATAATAATAATAATAAATTCCAATTGCAGACCAAGATGAATGCAAACTGAATCACAGCTCTACACTCATGTTCCAAAAATATTGGATGTTATGAGAAAAAGGACAGGTGCATTTTAAGACCACTTGTTAAGAATGAAACCCATAAGATTGACCGGCTCGATTTTGACCTATTTTAAAGAAAAGAAGATCATCTGAAACTGTCTGGTTCAAAGAGGTAGAAAAAGATTTACAAGAAACGGAGATTACTTGCGAGGATGCTCTGGAAATCAATGTTCTCAGGATGAAACTGAATGCTCATGTAGGTTTTCAAGAAAAAGCAAAGCTGAAGATGGGAAAGAAATGGACGGAAGAAACAAAGGAGCAGCACCAGCGACAAATGAGGGAGTACATGACAAGACATATGCTTGTCTCAAAGATTAAGGCATGTACACACTTAAGTACTTGGCACAAGTCACTACCCATGTCTTCGGATAAGAAAAAATTGCTTATCCTGAAGATCCTGGTCAGGATAATAATACAAATTAAATTATTGCAATGCTATTAGTCCAAGAGAAGAATGTAAAGTTTTGATTTAATTCTTATAGTGGCTAAAAATCAAGTTCAAAGATTCCATTACATACAGGCAAAGCTAATATAAAATTAAAAATTTCCAGATTGTTTAAAAGCTAATCAGTTTAGGAGCTCTTTCCATTTTCGAAAACATAAGTATCTCCATGATTAGTTTAAATTTTGTTAATTAATGAATTACAATAGTAAATCTTTTGGTGATTAATTAAAAACTGCATCAATATTTTAAATTATGTTGTGGACTATTAGTCTAATAGCCAAATCACAGCTATTTGGCTTGCCACATAGGATTTTTGACTGTGGAGCCACAACAAAATATCCTGGCCACACACAATTTTTTTTGGAGCCGCTTTGGGCGGATTGAAACGACCTATTTAACTTTGAATATTAGGAATTGTTAAGAAGTAAGAAGCCATAGTTCACAAATTCAATATCGAAATACTGTGTGCATAAATCAATCTTAAAGGAGGATGTCTCTCAACAATCACTAATTATATAACATACCTCATATTGCTTAAGACAACGAAAAAAAAGATAAGTTACAAATGAACATTGTTACCTGTGGATCTGGTTCATAAGATATATTAAATATTTTAGCAATTTCAATTAAGTATTTCTCAATTAAAATTTTTGGTGGAGCTTGAATTGTGAGTTTATGTTTCAGTTTTTCTGAAATACTTTCGACTGAACTTGATCGGCATTCCTACAAATAAGTAAAAACAAGAAAGTAATTTATGATTAAAATAATATAAAAATGACAATAATATATGATAGGATAAGTTTACCTCCATAAACTTCTTTCCAAACTTTAATGTCAACTGGTCAGAAATAATTTTAAGTTCTTCAACTTCATTTGCCAGCCTAGGAGCGACCCACAAAAGACTGGAAACAGCTTCAGCAATACTCGGATCCAAACCCCTAATTGTTTACATAAACAGTATATAGTCAAGCAATAAATGAAAAGAACAGAAGTAAATAATTTTGTTTTTTTAATGAAAAATAATGATCCTTCAAACACTAACTTTATTTCTTGGAGTAAACCAAAACGCGACAGTAAAAGATCACAGTACATTTCAACTAATTCCATAGCTTCAACCATATAATCTTCCCTTATTATATGTTCCACTCTAATTTTAGCTCTTTCATACTTTCCTTCCGTAATGTAATCAGCAATTTCTTTCCTAGCTTTTTGAGCAAGTTCGGTTTTTTTCTTTTCAAGTAGTTTCAATCTATTAATAGCTAATCTTAGGTTTGTTTTCAATTTTGAATAATTTGTGCCTGACGAAAACATAGCAAATTATTCAGTAATAACACTGAGAAAAAAATCTACAATGAGATACTTGAACTGACCAAATATCATAAAATGAGTCACTGACAGCTGATTGCGTCAGGATAACATAACCTGCCCAGAGCACAACAAAATATTCAGTAAACAATGGAATTTTTAAAATAAATTTGATGAACAATTTTTTAACAAAATTCGAAACGGATGACATTAATTCTTACTGTTTTATTATTCATTAAAATATTATTCATAGAGCCCAAACGATAAAAAAACTCTAAGATCCACTGATGGATTGAATTGGTCAGGGGGTGCAGTCAATGACACAAAAATAAGTTGACTGCACCCCCTGACTAACTCAATCCATCGCACAGTGTTTCGATTAGTAGGAGCTAGTTTGAAAAAATTCATGTCAAAATTCTAAATAAAATTATTGGAATATTGTAAACGATTGTTCAAAACCTAAATCTAATATTTGTTTATGCCTGGCACACTTCATCTCGTCAGTAACTTCAACTCGTCAGAGTCGAAAATCATGAATCCATAGAATTATACTAAATTAGTAGTATCAAAGTTTCATTTCAACAGCAAAAAATTATAATGTTACTAATTTTATATGAATCAATTGTTGAATATCCATAATCTCTCCAGTTCCATCGATTTCAAATAAAAATCGAAAATGCCCCCAAAATTTTCCCTGCCGGAGTCCTCACGTTATGTAAATATTGGTCATCTCATATCTAACCGAATAAATTTCTAAATACCTTTCTGGAATACCTCATCAATCATAAAGGGCCGGCATCATTCTTGTAAAGCTAATGAAATTCTGTAAAAACACCTGGTAAAAGTTTCATATTTCCTGAAAGAACTTTAAGCTATTGAACAAAAATATAATTCTCATTATTATTAAACACAACAAAATATTCCATGTCCTTCCCGATTGCTTTAAAGCTTTGACAAACTAAACCTTAACATTCTCTTCACCAAAACTACAAAACCTTCTATTCAATGGTGCTTTTCGCGTTCTTTCTCTCAGATCGTTCACAGTACGCAGCGGTCCCGGGTTTACTTCCATCCATGACCCTTCCCCAATTCTAAGATGTTCCTCAGGGTTCATGATACGTAATGACTTTCCACTCATCTATTACTCTTTAAACTATATCTACTCTGAAGATTGTCGAATTTACTTAGCCTTCTCACCTTCCGACTTATCAGAAGTTATGGGAAAACTCCAAGCTGATTTGAATCAACTAAGTCAGAGGGTAAGGGTATTTAGCTTAAGTTGAATACAGAGAAGACTAATGCAGTTTTAATAGATTCTTAAAAAAACTACTCCCCCATCTTCCTAAATAATATTACTATCAAGCCTTCAAAAACCTGGACGACTTTAGGAATAGGAATCGAACAAATTCTCTGAAATATCCTGCCCTTCTCCCAGTGGCGGATTAAAGGTCCAGAGCGCCCTAGGCAATAACTTTATCGGCGCCCCTGTACCGGCCATAAATGGCCATCTTAATTTTAACTGATTGTCAGCATCATAGCATCATGCTTGTATTATATTATAGATCAGCATTTAGTTCTTTCTTTCTTTGTCGATATGTTATTTTTTTTATTTATTTAAAAATTCTGAGCTCGCGCGCCCCTTGGCACGTGCCTAGTTTGCCTTACGGATAATCCGGCACTGCCTTCTCCACTTTAAAACTTCTGACTTACCATCAACACCTTTTCCATTTGAAAACCATAGGGTCTTAGTTACTTCCATTGTCCATCTTACTATTAGTATTTTCTCTATTCCATCCTTTGTATTTCTCCGATTTCCTTCGGAATTTTTAAGAGATTGTTAAAAAAGTGTTTTACTCATATTTTCAGCGCTATTAATACAAATTTTGTATAAAAATGTGGAATCAATTTTCTACTTTTATTTTTTCTTCATAAAAATTGTATTATCTCTTCCTTCTTTATAACTAAATTTTGTTTAATTTATTATTAGAAGTAACTCAATAATTTATAATTTTCATTTTAATCTAAACCACTAAAGCTCATGTTGAGTTCCTGTATTATTATTTTAGGAAGACTATTCTCAGAATGAATAACGAATTTATTATTATTAAGCAGATACAGCAGTACAGAGCAAGGGTATTCATTTCTCTGGATTGCATACAGGCTTCTGAATGTGTGCCACACATGCCTCTGCTCCAACATGTAAACGAGTAAAGGTTCTCCCTCCCTGAATATCTATTTTTTCAAAGCTATATTCTTATAATACAAAATTCTAAGTAATATTTTTTATTGACTTGAGTCTTTGGAGTCCATATGAGGTCTATGCTGGTACCATTACGGTTTGTCAGTGTTTTAAATCAAGTATCCACAACCAACACCAGCATTCTAAGCAGAAAACATAGGTATCAAAGATACCAGCAGGGCAATAAAGATCCATGTTGGAGGGACTAAAGCAAAACATTGAGGTTAATTCAGCAAGGAAAGATGCACATAGGCCCTTCCTACGACCTACACTAGGGGAAAATATTATCAACGATTTTCAAAATCTATTCTCTATCTTGGATGCACTTTCACCTTCTCCAGTAATGTCACTGATAGCCACACTCATTTGGTTGGGGTGCATTAGAGTAAGGAAGTACTGGTACAGTTAAACTTTAATTTCTGTCTTTCCCAGAAAAACTCAAAAAATATTTATTATATAATGACCATCAATAGTTGAAAAGATATTAAAAATAATTATGGCTAAAAATAGGCAGGATGAGCTTTCATTATGTAATAGTAGTTCCTTAGTATGAAAAAAAAATTGGGCACACTTAAGGGATTCCTGCTCCAATTAATAGGTAACTATTGAGAGGAGCATAACTTAACGCTGAAGCACAAATATAATCCTGTTTGCTCAGAAATGTCTGAAAACAAAATGATATTGTTTTTGGTTATTGACTATTAATCTACAATCTTGGTGTTCCAATAAATATTTATTTTTATTTGTCTTTAACATATCCTCTCACCCGTTGAATAATGGCACAACTAAAATAAAACATAATTTCTTCTTTATAACTTAAGTTAGTATCGAAAAATTAGTCTAGATGAATAAAATTTAAATAATATAAAATTACGAGGATAAATAAAAGAAACAAACTATTACATGTAATAGAGAATTTAAAAAAAGGTACATCAAAAATAAATAAAAACCATTAAAAGGAATCTATTATTTATTTAAGTTAATCATGTAAATATATGTTCATTTTTTTTTTTTTTTTTTGCAAAATACATGTTACTAGCATTAAGGTTTCTTAGCCCAAGGAGCAACAGTATCAGCAATAGGTCCCCTGAAACAGAAATCACAAAAATGATCAAACATTTAAAATAAAAAAAATATCAAAAAAATAAATCTAAAAACATTCGAAGAAATATATCTTAATTTTATATAGTTAAGCACAACTTATTCATGGTAATAAAGAAGAGTGGGAGCGGAGTTGCTTAGTGGTAGAGCACTAAGTTGCCATGCCGAAAATCCTGGTTCAAATCCCGCTGCTGGCAAGAGTTATTTAGTCTGTAAGGATCATATGGTCGGAGATGGATCATATAGGATCTAGGACCCTCCTGGGGCTCCACCCAGCCCCTATAAAGTGGGTACCCCAAATAAGAGGGAAAATCTGGTGGTTGAGCGTGATCTAGGACAAATCACCTCCCTATACAACTGTTGTCCTTGAAACAGTACAGTTTCTTCCATGTACTGAATCCCATACTATTATGTGTCAATATTATATTAATATTGATATTATAGTGGTACAGGAAAAAAATATTAAGAAGAGTATCATGAGTTATCTTTAATTATACATTATTAATTAATTTAATAAATAAAATAATATTATAAATAACTTTAATATATTTAAAAAGATATCTTCCATCCATTAAAATCTCAGTTGATTGTAATTCCAAATTTGAATTTTTTATTCTTCGATTTATTAATACTTTAAATAGTATTTGGAGCAATTTTTTGAACCAGTAACTCTATAAATTAATTTCTTTACTTTTTAAATTAGAATACAATAGGAAAACACCCAAAAAGTCAAGGTGTTGAGTTTGTCCAAACAGACTCATCAAAAACGTTCCGAAAACAACTTTATGAGAGACAAAGAGTGTGTCCTGATGATGCGTGAATAGGCAAAAGGTTGTCTGGTTACTTTTTCTCAAATTAAAAATACCTGTCCATTTAATTGCCTGTTTTAGTTTGGAGACTTAAGGTTTTTAGTTGGAATTTTTCCACTAATGTATTAACATTTATTTGATGTTTTTGTTGACCGTTCCCTTTTTCAATATATATTTTGTGGAATAACCATAAGTCCACTGGTTTTTTATAAATTCTCTTTTTTTCTTGCACTTTTACTTTCATTTTTTCATATAGTTTTTTGTCTTCTATTCTTGTGTTGTTTGTTACTATTATTTATTTTATTTTGTTTTCCTGTTGGGTTTTTTGGGGTTTGGTGAATGTATATTGATGTTTCAAATCTGGTGTATTTATCAGCTGTTTTTATCTAACCTTAGCCAGCTGGGAATCTAGTAACCTTCCCTATGAATCAGTAGTTGCATTTGAGCCTTGGAGGTGGTGGGATGTGTGTTTTTTGGGTGCATTATTCATCTTTTGGTTTGCTATTATTCTCTTTCTGCCCTGAGGATGCCTGAATAAGCGAAATATTGGACAGGTATTTTTAATTTCCTGTTTTAGTTTGGAGACTTAAGATTTTTAGTTGGAATTTTTCCACTAATGTATTAACATTTATTTGATATCTCTGTTGACCGTTCCCTTTTTCATTATTAAGTTTTGTGATAATTCTTCGATGACACCTATTGATAGACAATATTTGATAAAATATTGTAAGCATAGGAGGGAACCAATTTGGTAATAGCAATCACATTGTAGGCAGCTTCCCTTCTTGGGAGATGACAGTGTTATACCAAACCCTTCCTTACCACCAAACTTAACCGTTCTTCACATGTGGAATTAGCTTGATGTCATGTATTTTGAGTTGCTCAAACCAAGAAAAACGGTTACTGGAGCGCTCTATCGAACACAATTGAAGAGACTGGGTCGAGCAATCAAGGAAAAACACACCCATTATGGTACCGGACATGATAATATTATTAGCATGTTGCGGCACCAGTTAAAACTTATTAAGAAACATTGAAAGGGAAAGTCCTACCCCACCTGACATTCTGCCTGGTGATTAAGTACTAGGCATAATCCCTACCATGGTCGATGGCACATGTAAATTCAAGAGTAAATTGAAAAACAGATTTTCGATTAGAAGTTTGAATGATACAATTACAAATAGGAGTTTTGTTATGTATGTAAATGTAAAATGTTACCTGGCGCCTTTTTCAGAATCGGTACTAGAATCTTTATTTTTAGCAGATTCTGACTCTGTGTGTGTTGAAATGGAACTTTCACTGCCTGAGAACAATCCTTTTGGCTTGGATTCCATCCCAGGGGATTTGAAAGCAGCTACTGGTTTATCGACTGGCTGAGTGCACTTTTTGAAAGGCAGGACTGTTCCAAACAACACATGCTGGATTACTGGGAATTTTCCTAGAACCTGTAACATAGAATAATAATAATAAATTCATCCAACTATATATTATGGTAAATTTATAAAGAATTCCAATTCGATTTTGTGCCAGAAAACACATTCAATATTAAATTACTAAAAGCTAAATATTTTCCAAGCTATTTGAAATAAATAAAATTTATTCATAATTCAGACTCACTTCTCCTTTGTACATGCGAATTAGACCAGCATTGACTTTTTCCCAAGTGGAAACACCACTAATATTCCAAAGTTGATTTGAATGTTCAGCAAAGGGCCCTTTTTTGACCTAAAAATGATTCAGTAAAAAGTTATGAATTTTTGAAAAATTAATTTATAGGTATTTTAATATGAAATAATTAATCAATCTGTAATAAAAAATCCAACCAATTCAAAAAATAAGAAATAGAAATAGTTTTAAATTACAAACTTATTTTAGACACAAATGATAGACCTGAAGGGAAACTTTATTTGTAATTCTAAACTGCTTTTTAATCCCACCAAATGATTAGAGTTAGGGAAACCTTGACAAATATCATCAATAAAGATTTTAACTTTTAATACTACAAATGACTTTGTCATAGTGGTATTCAGAAACTGTGGAAGAAACCTCCAATACACTCTCCAAGTCCTATATGAAAAACTAGAACAGTTGAATATGGAAATATACTGTAGACAAAAAAAAGTAATACGGAGGCTGTATGGTTCAACTGAGTGGGGGGGGGGATCTGAACAAGAACGACTGGAGAAATCAGAGAGAGGATAAGACTGGCCAGCAAGTGCTTCCACTCGACTAAAACAGGCTTTATGGGAAAGAGAGAAGCGTCAGAAAAAGTAATGAAAGTGGTGTTTAAAACCACATTCATTGCTACACTCAGTTAAAGCAGTGAATCCTGGACAGTCACCCCCAAGCATCAAAGCCAACTCCAAGCAATGGAGATGAGGTTATTGGGAGAACAGAAGGAAAAAAAGGAGGGATAGCATCAGAAACACCATAATCAGGAGCAGCATTAGGGTACAACCAGCTGAAAATAAAATAGGGGAAAACAGGTTAGCCTAGTTTGGACGTGTGAAAAAAAGGCAGGATGAAAGGAAAGCCAGAGCAGTCAGAGCCAGAGACAAAAATGGAAGGAAATAGTAGCAGAAGAAGGCACAGAAACACATGGGAAGGTGAAGTCTGGAAGGCTTAATGAATATTGTGTCACTACTCTTATGAAACTCAAAAAGCATAAGCTCTTCTGGTATTTGGCTGCCCATTTCATCACAGATTCAAAAAAAAAAATTAATATTGAATTATATAGAAGTGAACAAGTCACAATAACCTTAAAATGACAAATGACAGTCGAATATCGACATGTGCAGAAATAATATTACTTTCCGGTCCCCCTTTATACTTTAATAGGAAGTAACTGGGTTTTTACATCAGACATTTTAATAAGTAGAAATAATAATAATAGCATTAACAATCTACTTTAAAATATAAGTTTTCTACACTCTAATTGAATTCAAGAGATTGTACTAAATTGTAATACTAGATAGCTTCCTACTCTTGAATTTGAAGGGTCTAATGAGTAACGCTTCCTGAAACTCTCATAAAATGCATCCACCTGAGAAGCTCTAACCACACTGAATTTGACCCTGAACATAGCTTTGAGCCGGAAGCTCAGACAATGAAGCAAGAAAAAAATTAAACAAAAATCAATAATTTGCAAATAAAAAACAATGCGATAAAAATTCTTTCACCAGTTTTCGTTTATTCAAATTTTTGTCAGAGAATAGACACTGAATAATTTTGAATAATTCACTTTTTTAGACTCAAAGAACACCAAAGGTGTAAATCAAGTAAGATTTAAAAAAACAATGTTAACTTTTTTTTTAGGAATACAATTAAACTTGATAGGTTATGAACACTTACTGAATTAATGAATTTTATACATCCCATGAAAAGATATTCTTCATGGTATCTATTGACTAAATCTGGAAGATAAAACTTACTGGTTTCTATAACAGGATGATCTAAAAAAATAAATAAATAAATAAATTAGTGAAATGAATTTTTAATTTGTGTATGAATAATTAACTTAGACTATCAAGTTAATTTTCTTTTTAAAGTCTTCCTCAAATGCGGTTAACGACTAATTAGCAATATAATGCAACTTATACTACTCTGTATCATTTAAATAACAATTTTATTCATACAGCACATATCGAAAAATTGGACTCGTGCAAAAACTTTAGACTTCAGGCTACATTCACTAACACCAATTCTGAATAATTAAACATTTTAAAATTTTGAAAAACGTGTTTCCAGATGTTCTACATGAGAAATATCATACCTGTGAGTTGTGAAGATCCCCATAAAAATGGTAAGAACTGAAAATCATCAAGAGCCCATACACCCCTAGAACCAGCTGGTTCCATATTATACACAGTTTGTAGCTTTCTCACAACCTCCAAATATCTAAACCATTACGAGAGATCAATTAATATTTTTTGTTTTAAAATATGATCTTTTTAAACATTATATTTTATAAATACAGTAAAACCTATATTATCCGTCACTCTATTTACCGCCACTCTCTGTTAACCGTCATCTCAGTTTTGAAAAAGAAAAAAAAAAAGATGTGTATATATGGTTTGGTCGCTAAAGTCAAATGCGGCAGCTAAAAATCAAACGTTGTGTCTTGACAAGTTCGATTCCTAAAATCTGTTTTTTACTCAAAACTTAGGCTTCCTCGCACACATTTCTCAGAAATTAATTATCTCCTCATCTCTACCTAACGTAGCTGCCGCAGTCTTCATTCTTGTCTTACGGGTACTTGTCGTTTTCTTAAAAGTACGTATAATAATGTCAGAAAAAGACAAAGGAAGAGTTTGGATCTCGCTACTAAGTTTGAAATTGTAAAATGTTTATGAAAAGGTGAAAGTGCTTCAATCTTAGCAAAAATCTATGATATTCCTCGGACGACAGTTAATAATATATTCAAATTTTTAGCGGCGACCCAACATTCAAAGCTAGTGAAGAGTGGTTGGAAAAATTCAAATCTCGGCATGGCATTCGACAACTTTCAATACAAGGCGAAAAACTGAGTGCAGATGCAGCAATAGAATTTAAAGAAAAATTAGTACAGGAGATACGAAAACGTGAATTAAATTATAATCAAATATATAATCGTGATGAAACGGGAATTGGAAAGCCCTTCCTCGGAAATCTCTCGCTTCATCATCAGAGACTGCTGCTCCCGGATATAAAATCATTTATTTTATTATACGTCGATGACTTAAAGCACAATCATTGTACGTCCATTTTTTCCCTCTATGAGAAATTAGTATCAATTTTAAGGTGGAGTTTAGCTCTTTCCTCGTGCACAAACGTAGTATGTCCCTTCTATATAACATTTAATGATTATTAAGAAGGGGCATAATACGTTTGTGCATGAGGAAAGAGCTAAACTCCACCTTTAAATTGATATTAATTTCTCAAGAGGGAAAAAATGGACATACAATGATTGTGTTTTTAGCCATCGATGTACGTAATTATTATTTAAAAAAAATATTTTTACTACATATGTATACCTTATTAATACGTAAATAAGTTATGAGTACATATATATTGTCGAATGTTTGAAATATATAGTTCAATTTATGTGTTTATATATATAACATATGTCTTACTCCCATATCCGTCTATTTCCCAAATCTGTCACCATCTTGGTCCCACATACCCTGATGGATAATTGAGGTTCTACTATAATAACTAAATAGTACTAAACAGTAGGGGTAGGATAAATGAACTAATATCAATCACATAGTAAAAATATGTTTTCATCATAATCATGCTTATTCACATAATTTTGTTTTCTAATAATGTTGAATACTTTTTTATTGGGAGGATATTGTTAAAAAAAAATTTAAAAAACAATTATCGTAAAAAACGAAACCACTTACAATACAAGACAACACTTGAGATACACATGTGCTGAAATGCATGGTGTAGGATCAAATTTGGTACAGTCTTAAGGTCTGTTCTCATAAGTCAAGATGTATTATTAAAATACACCAGCCTCAGATACCCATATTTCCAAAGAAAGTTCCATCATCACTAAAGAACAACTTGAAAGTTCTTATATTTTTCACCAGATATATATGTATAATGGCGGTCAAATGGCTGTCAATAGCCCTCAGCGGGATATGGTATGTCGATATCCATAGCCCAGGAAAAACTGAGAAATGGCCCTAGCCCACAAGTGGACGTGACAGCAAGTCCTACTCCCACTTCCACGTAGTGACCGCTGGGCAATGCACACCAAGGTGGACATTGGCTGACGGGAGAGGGCAAAGGCGAGTTTCCAGCGCCTTAAAACTGGATCCTTCGACTAGGGGAGGAAACCCCGACAGAAAACTCTGGTCCTCCAGGTTGGGGGTTGGACGCGGGGCTAACAACCCTGTTCCGTAAAAACTGTAAGTGTTTTCAAGAAACCACAAAAAGCCTCGGAAAGAAATGGATCAAATGGAAAACGACTTAGGCATGGACATGGACTAATAAATATGGCAACCTGGAACGTGAGGAGTTTGTTCCAACCTGGAGCTGGGAGAGATCTTGAAAGGGAACTGGAAAAATACAAAATAGATGTATCAGCCCTACAAGAAATCCGCTGGAGAGACACAGTACTAACCAAGATGAAGCACTACACAATCATTAACAGTGGCAATAGACGGAATGTATTGGGAACAGGTTTTGCGATAAGGAATTCCCTCTTGCACTCTATTATTAAATACGTGGCAGTGGATGAGAGAATGTGCTTACTAAGGCTGCGAGGAAGGTTTTTCAATATCTCTCTTATCAGCATACATGCACCCATAGAAGGCAAGGACAATGAAGAGGAAAAGGAAACCTTTTATGGAAGGCTAGAGAATCTATACGATTCCCTACCTAAGCATGATGTGAAAATAATTTTGGGAGATTTCAATGGTAGGATAGGAAAAGAAACGATGTTTTTCCCCATAATAGGCAAGCACAGCAAGCATGAGGAAACAAGCGAGAATGGACTCAGAATGGTTGATTTTGCGATGACAAGAAACCTTAGAATAAGAAGCACCTTTTTTCCACATAAGGAAATACATAAGGAAACATGGACCTCCCCGGATGGCATCACCAAAAATCAAATTGACCATGTACTCATTGCTGCCAGACACGCCAGTGATATATTTGATGTTCGCAGTTACAGGGGAGCTAACTGTGACTCAGACCATTATCTGGTCAAGATTTTATATAAACAGAAGCTGGCCATACAAGGAAAAGGAAATGCAAGCAATGCCACCATCTATAATGTGGAAAAGCTAAAGGAGGATGCTGTAGCCCGGCAATTTAGAGATAGGATCGCAGATAGATTAAGCGACAACTCATCTACTGGAATGAATATAGAGGAAAGATGGGCACGCCTTAAAGATGCTCTTAAAGGTGTAGCAGGGGACATTCTTGGCGCAGCACCGAAAAGACAAAGTAATGATTGGTTTGATGAAGACTGCATAAAAGCCATAGAGGAAAGAAACAGTGCCAGGCAGAAAATGATCCAACGAAGGACCCGAACTACGGCGGAGCATTATAGAACCAAAAGAAGGGAAGCAAAAGCAGTATGTAAACATAAGAAAAGGCAGCAGGAAACAAAGAAGCTAGATAAGCTTCAAGAAGACTTTGCAGCCAAACAGACCAGGAAGTTCTATAAAAGCACCAGAGAATTCCGAAATGGATATATACCAAGGCTGGAATTCGTTAAAGATAGAGAGGGGAACTTGATTGGAGATAGAAGATCTGTTCTGGAAAGATGGAAGCACTTCTTCATAGAATTATTAAATCCGAATAAAGAAGGATCAGTTTATGATAAAACACCATTATTGGAAAATGGAAGAGACTCTCCGAACGTGGATGAAGAAGAAATGCCACCGGATAGGGAAGAAATAGCGGAAATAATTGGAGCACTCCATAACAACAGAGCACCTGGAATAGACGGTATCCCGAATGAGGTCCTGAAGTGTGGGGGTGAGGCGGTGGTGGATGAAGTATATAACCTCGTATTTGATGTATGGATGGAGATGAGGATGCCACAGGACTGGAATATGGCAGTGTTGTGCCCAATACATAAGAAGGGAGACAGATTAGACTGCCAAAACTATAGAGGTATCGCCCTATTGCCCACTGTCTACAAGGTACTTTCAGTTGCAATAAATAGGAGAATTATGGCATGGGCTGAAAGAAATATTGGTGAATACCAAAGTGGCTTCCGGCCAACTAGAAGCACAACGGATCATATCTTCTCCATACGGCAGATGCTAGAGAAAGCATATGAGTACAATGTTGACCTCCACCACCTCTTCATAGATTTCTGCCAGGCCTACGATAGTCTTGACAGGAATGAACTGCTCAAAGTAATGAAAACTCTAGGGGTCCCGGAAAAGCTAGTCGGATTGAGTGTGATGACCTTGGAAAACACCAGATGTAGGGTGAAGATTCAAAATATGATATCAGAAGATTTTGAGGTTGAGAATGGTCTGCGCCAGGGAGATCCCCTCTCACCTGTATTATTTAACATCGCACTCGAACAAGCTGCGAGATCAATCAGGACCAACCCAGGAGGAACGATATGTAATAGGATGACCCAACACTTAGCGTATGCTGATGACGTAGTGATATCAGCAAGGTCAAAAGCGGCGCTCTCAGGAGCTTTGCAGGAATTTGAAGAAGCTGGGAAAAAATTGGGTCTGGTGATAAATAAGGAAAAAACCCAATATATGATTTCCACAAAAAATGATGGGCAGGAAGAGCTGAGTCATGTGCAACTGCTCCACCACACATTTAAGAAAGTGGACAGCTTCAAATATCTGGGGGCTTTAGTGACAAGAAAGAATGACATCACTGCAGAAATTAAAGCAAGAATATCAGCAGGGAACAGATGCCTCTTTGCACTGCGAAAAGCATTAAAATTTCGAAACTTGTCACGGAGGGCAAAATTATTGATTTACAAAACAATCCTAAGACCGATTGTTACATACGCTTGTGAAACGTGGGTCCTGACACAGGAATGCGAAAAGATGCTGCAGATCTGGGAGAGGAAGGTGCTTCGGCAGATATTTGGGCCAGTATGTAATGAAGGCCAATGGAGGTCTAGAAATAATAGAGAGCTTCAGGACCTATACAATGAACCAGACCTAGTCATCTATGTCAAATCTACACGTATAAGATGGCTTGGGCACGTAGAAAGAATGGGAGAAGATAGGTACCCAAAGAAGCTATTATATGGCAAACCAGGAGGCAAAAGAAGAAGAGGAAGGCCCAGGCTGCGATGGCTGAATGATGTAGAGAGTGATCTGCAGAGGATGGGGATCAGACAGTGGAGAGGTCGAGCTGCTGACAGGGAGGACTGGAGAGGCGTTGTTGCGGAGGCCAGGGCCCTGCAAGGGCTGTAGAGCCATGGGAAGAAGAAGAAGAAGATATATGTATAATTTGAAAATATCGTCGTTGGAGTTAAAAATTAAATAAGAACTGTTAGGTACTTCTAATCTTGTGAATTTTTATCATAATTTGTATTTAAAAAAAATGTATTTCTTTCACAGGCTGTGGACTCAGCACAGTTTACTACAAAAGCAAATTTATCCCAATCATCTCAATGTGCTGTCACCGCTCAACATGTGAAAAAGTGAGATTTATTTTAGTAGAAATTTATTCTTCATAATTCAGAATGTTTTAAGAAGTTGGAAGTTCTTAAAACGTTCTGAATTGTAATACACAAGAAGTTAATAGATTTTTTAAAATTGAGATTAACATTTGTTGATAGATATAGCATTACAGCTGGGCTAATAAATTATGAAGTGGAGCGGCATAGTGGATGAGTGCTGATTTGGGGTGCTGAAGGTCCGCTGGCTTCGGGCTGTGGCATATTTTATTTAATCTGTTAACAGCCGGGGATGGATCTTTTGGGATCTGGGACCCTCCAAGGGCTCACTCAGTCCCTATTAAGTGGGTACACAAAATGGGGGAGAAATCTGACCGATGAGCATTAACTAGGACAAATCACCTCCCCGCACAACCATTGTCCAAGAAACAGTACAGTCTCTACCACTAAATAAATCCAAGACCCTTTATGAGTTGCAGTTGTATAGGGCTTCTTTTTTTAAAAATAAATTTAAGGTTCCAATATTGAGACAGGCAGTGGCAGATGAATTTATGAGTTCTGTTAACAACCATGAAATTTGAAGACCCTCTTGGGGCCTCTATAACATGGGCAACCTTAATTAACCTGCAAAACTGTTGGGTTAGAAACTTTACATGGCTTGTAGCTGTAGTTTTCTATTTTTTTATACACCATGACAGGAAAATTATAAATCTCCAACAGAGTTTTATGACCGAAATTGGGAATAAAAAAATTATAAAGGCAGGTGTTTTGTGACATATTAATCCATTGACTTCTTCTTCTTCATAATTAAAATGGCTTAAGCCTAAACTAGTCAGAATAATTTTTAGAACTTTTTCAAAAATGTTTTTAAAAAAATACAACAGAATAAGATATATATACTGTATACGAGAGTGGTCCGAAAAGTTTCTGCCGAACATCGCCTAAGTTCACCAAATGGTGCTAGACAACCGCCGAATTAAAGTAAGAGAGATAGCAGAGGTTATGAACATGTCAAAAGAACGTGTTTGTTATATATTAAATCAACATTTAGATATGAGAAAGCTGTTCGCACGTTGGGAGCCGCATGAACATTTCCAATGCTCTGTTGGCGCAATAAATCCGAGTTTTGGTGCCGATTAATTACTGTAAATGAAACTTGGATACACCATTATACGCCAGGAACAAAAATACACTCAAAACAGTGGACTGCAAAGGGGGGACCGGCTCCAAAAAAAGCAAAAACTGTTTTCTCAGCTGGGAATGTGATGGCGACTGTTTTTAGGGATAGTCATAGAGTTATTTTAATCGATTATCTTCGAAAAGGAAAAACTATTACAGGAGCATACTACGCATCATTACTTGACAAGCTGAAGGCAGAACTTGTGGAAAAACGGCCACACTTGCAGAAAAAAAAAATCCTGTTTCACCACGACAACGCACAGTCTCACACCTCGGGGCGGTTGCCATGGTGTCCATGAATTACGGTTTGAACTGCATGACCATCTGCCTTACTCACCAGATCTAGCCCCAAGCTACTTCTTTTTGTTCCCTCATCTAAAAATTGCGCTCGGAGGACAGAGATTTTCGTCAAATGAAGAGGCAATCACCTTGGTGAACAATTATTTTGCAGAGAAAAACGCTGAGTACTTTTTGGACGGGTTACAGAGATGGGAGCATCACTGGGAGAAGTGTGTAGAGTTACAAGGAGACAATGTTGAAATTTTATTTTTTTAATTCAGAAAAAATGTCTTGTATTTTTGTTAGGTCGGAAACTTTTCAGACCATCCTCGTATAATAATTAATATAATCTTAAGATAATGATGATAATAATAATAAGTAATAAGATTAATCTGGCAGTAAAGTCTAATAAATTGTACATTGGTATTGAGAGGTATTCCTCTGGCCTAGATTATTACATTCATAATCTGACAAAAATCCGGAAGTCATCAGATTTCAGGTAGAATAAAAATATTTAAAAAAACATATTATTATATTTTTAAAAATCTGTATCACAACAAATCATGAATGGTCTTGGATTTAGTACTTGGTAGAGACTGTACAGTTTCTTGGACAATGGTTGTGCTGGAAAGTGATTTGTCCTAGATAACTTAAAAGCCAGATTCCTCCCCCCCCTTGTTTTCGATGAGCCCCAAGAGGGTCCCAGGTCCCTAAGGATCCATCCCGACTGTTAACAGATTGAATAAAATCTGCCACAGCTAGCAAGGCGACTCAGGGGTCTACCACTGAGCCACTCCGCTCTCACTTAGCCATGCCTACGTTGAAATAGTAACATAGCTAACAATGATATCATGATAATGAATAATAATTATAGCAATAGAGCTAAAGATGATAAGCCAGTCTTCTTCAACTTAATATAAATTCAATAATAATAATAAGTCATATTATTCAACTTATCTGATTTCTAAAATAATATGACTGCATGAGGAACCTTCCATTAGCCTTGCCATAGTTTTTAAGGGGGCAAGTTCAACAAAAACTTATTAAAATACTACCAAATGCAAATTATTAGGTTGCTCCTGAATATTGTTTCAGAAATAAAGTGCCAACTTCCTCAAACTTATAAAATTTAATGATATAAACACTAATATATCAGGAGATTATTTTAAATTGAACAGATTGTTTCGAAAGAATGGAAACTGGTTAAGATTATGAAATTTCCTTAAAAATCGTAGAAATCAGAGTGACCTTATGTAGGCAGAAATATACATATGTACTAAGGTTAGAAAAGTGGCCACTCTATGGTTGAAACATATTCATACTTTCCATTAAGGAGCATGATTAAATATTTCCTGAAATAGATGCATTTGGTAATAGAAAAGTATAAAACATACAATCATAGGTATCTGTTCCACAGGTTGTCGCTTCGAGTTAAGTTACCAGTTTTAACTGTTTATTGTTTCATTTTTAATATTTTCCAAAAATACAAGTTATAGTGAGCTTTAGTATGGAAAAGAGAATGTAATTATTGGTAATGAGTAGATTTTGGTAATCATTTCATCAAGAAAAAAAAGTTTCATCTAATATTTTGAAGTATAGCTGATGTATGTTTGTTCATTTCTAGATGAAATGATTACCGAAGTATACACATTTACCATAATTACATTCTCTTTTCCATACTAAAACTCATGATAATTTGCATTTTTGTAAAATATTAAAAGAGAAACGAATGAAAAGTTAAAACTTGTTGTGAATCACCTTGAAGCGACAACATGCGGAATAATTACCTAATCATGAGACCAAAGTGGGCGACCATGAAAGGTACTCAAAAGTCATTAGTTACTTGATTTGAACCTGGCCTCGATGGGTTATCTTTATTCTCATGTCAAACAATAAAGTGAATAACGATGCTGCCACTAAGACAATATTCGGGGTAATAACCTTTCTTGCCTACCATAGTTGTATATGTTAAAAAAATAAATAACTCTAACCTTTTAAAGATATAACAGACTGTTCCTTTTTTATCGGATTGCTTTAATGCCCCTATCTTAAACAAGCAACATAGGAACATGCAGAATGACATCTCATGACCTGTACCATAGTCAATACGAGTGGAATTGCCAAATCCCTCAAAGAAGTAGTACTTGATTTCCTTAAGAGCTGTATGAAACACAATCGGTGTCACTAGTTCCAAAAGGGCAGTGCCATCCTGAAATAATTAATCTTTTTGTTTCCTTTATTTATTTGTGATTACCTAAAAAACACTCAAATCTGATTTACATAGTAACTACCTCATTTAATTTGGTGTAAAACTGTTTGAATGCTTTATTACCAAACCGCTGCGGCTGTTCCACTGGAGGAATTTGATCGATCCATAACGATAACTGATCTAAGGCATGGACGATGCCATTTAAAACACCAGATTTGGAATACAGCCCAGAATTAGCTAGACCAGTAGCTTCTTTGTTCAAGGCCAAAACAAATCCCATGTATTCCTGTAAAGAGAGCTATTGAATAAGAATTATTGTGTAATTGTTACAAGACAGAATTATTTCTGAAGAATATAACCATATAAGCTTCTGAATGTTCCCATATCTTCATGTCTGAAGAATTTAAAACACTTCGTTTTGGTATTTGAAACTCATGATCATCATAAATAAGGTTTTCAAAATCTGACTGAGCTAAGGAAAAGAAAATAAGATGCCAATTTTTATAAAATTGCAGACTAGCCATACTTAATTAATTGTAAATAAAATACATGAAATCAATGAACACTTACTGAACGTAACCATTGTTATGTATTTATAAACCAGTTTCTATCATTAGGGTTGATGAAATTTCAAAATAGCGGAAGGTTACGATTGTTTATTGTTAACAAACCTTCCATGCTGTTTACATGTTGGCAGTGCAGCCCTTTTCCATTGACATTTCCTATTTTTCTGATGTTTAACGTCATTTTGATTTTATTATAATATACTATTTGTTATATTTAAATTATTATTCTATTTATTATTTTAAAGACTTCATGAGAATTTAAAAAACGCGTAAAATAGTATCTAAATGTTTTAAGTATACATTTTAGTGTTAAAGCTATTAATGCCAACTGATTTTGATGTTTTGTTTTTTAACAAGATACCTGATGAAATTTCAATTATTTACGTACGTTTAATTGACTGTACAGAAGGTGCTTTTTCAACCTCACATTGCTATGGAACAGGATTTTTATTGTATAACGACAAAGACAATATCTATCATTATGTATTAGTTATAGCTCAATAAATTTTACATCTGTCTTATCTAAGCATTACAGCAAAGGTGTAATCCTATCTTGGGAGGGGCTGTATGATTTCGGGCAAATTCCGGAGAATATTCCTGGGATGAATGATTTCGAGAGGGGTATTTCCGCTGTGGCAGTGCCACAGAAAATGTGAGAAATGATGATCATCAGCACAATTTCTGAAACACAGTTTGATGGATCCAACATTACAAGCTGAGGTACGGTAACCGATGGTTTTCTCGCGGGTCAGTTATATTTGAAGAATCTTCTGACACATAATAGCTTCACTGCCAACAATAAGATATACTCTTGATTGGTCCCTAAGTTTTGAAGTCAGGTCCGTCTGCAATGCAGCAGTTTTGTACCAGTAATACAATTGGGATGCATCCATGGCCTCGATGAAGGATGCATCACTAGAGGGACCAATTGGTGTCTTCATGTACAAACTGGAGGGAGTAATCGCTAATAGAAATGTTAAGAGGACAAGGGGTATACCTTGACTGCTGGATTTCCAGTTTCACTGATGTCAACTGCGATTCTGCCGAAATTCCTTCAGTAGAGGAAGACAAGAACACGACTATTCTATTTTCGGCACCGACCTCAAATGATCTAATATAATAGAGATAAAAAGAGAGGCTCACTACATTTCGTAAATAGCAGAAGATTACCGCTATGATTAAATATTACTAAACATTACCCTCAATGAATCACAAAAGATCCGTATGGGTTGTGGGGAGGAAAAGTTTTCCACTCATTAATATTTTATACTAGCTGTCCCGGCAGACGTTGTTCTGCATTATTACCCTAAAAATAAAGGGCTTCCAAATTTTCTCCAACCATTATTCAAATTCCAACCATTCAGGCAACTTCATCGATTGTTGGTGCATTGAAACATCTTGCATGTTTTCCTACAGGAGTTTTACCAGCTCTGATTACAATTTTATGATAACCAGATGGCATAAGATCCAGCGTAGTTTTAAACAATGAAATCAATTGATTTTGTTGATGAAACAAAGTTTGTAATTGTTTTACAGTAGAACTCTTCACTAAACTGTTATTTACACCACGCTGATCAATTTCTTCTGGTGAATTGCCCATTTATTCCATTTGCAGAAATTTATAGTCGCCATCTGTCACCGGCTACAGGGAACCTGCTTTATGATATATTTTGCCTTGTATCGGAAAATTAAACAGAAAAGTTTTATTTTTACCCAAAATATTAAATTATTTCATTATATGACAGGGACTGAACCGTAATAAACATCAACTAACAACTAACGCGCCTTTGCTTTGCTTTGATTGACGTCAAATTTTTTACAGCTGGAAACAGAGTGGTTTTTACGGGAAAAGAAAATTGTTGTTTTTATTACGCCCTCGTCATATTTACGGTTTTCTCTCCATATGAACCTTCTTTGCGGCTTAGAAAAAATATGGAAAAAAAATTAGTCGAATTGGTCGAGCCGTTCTCGAGTTTTGCGGTTAGCAAGGAAATGGCGATTCATTTTTATTATATAGATAGGGCTGAAATTCCTGTTAATTATTATATGATTGGAACTTAACTCAGTATCTGTTTGACGTACAGAGCTGCATTGGGCTCAAGTTGTAGCAAATTTGATCTACTTTAAAAATGGTTACTCATGTTTTTTTTTCAAAAACGCACCGATTAGGTGGTACAGGCCAAAAACTGAAATAAATCCGAAAATTTCAAGGTTTTTCGGCCATCGAAGGTTTCCCTCGCCACTTTGACGGTTTTTCTCTCCATAAGAACCTTCTTTGCGCCTTAGAAAAAATATGAAAAAAAAATTAGCCGAATTGGTCGAGCCGTTCTCGAGTTTTGCGGTTAGCAAGGAAATGGCGATTCATTTTTATTATATGGATAGATAGTGAGAGGGGGGCCAACTTTCGGATCCAAAAAAAAGATAATGACAAAAAAAACCTGATCAACAGACTATAGCTCATCCTTTTCAACGATTCAACCAAGATCTACTACATGTTTATCCTTGAAGCAGATTTTTTTACTGATCGAACCTTCGGATGTTAACTCATTCGAGACGACGATTTTATCGAACACGGTCCCCAGGAGCGAAATTTTTCTTTTCTTTGTATTGTTCATTTTTAATTTTAAAAACATGTTTACTATGGAAATCACCCAATTCGTAAGTGAATTCACATAAATAAGATTATTGCACACCGGGTGTGCAGCTCGCTCCTCGGAAAATGTTTATTGCGTGCTTGGATAGCTCAAATGGTAGAGTCCCAGACTAGTGATCTGGAAGACCCGGGTTCGAGTCCCGGTCCTGGACATATCTTTTCTTTTCAAATAAAAATATTTAAAAATTAGTAACAACTAAAATAAAATAAATTATAATAATTACAATGACCTAAGTCAACTAGATCCAAATTAAAATAATGTTCAAAGAACATTCTTCCCCTCGTATACTTCGCAAAAATGCGAGAACGCGGGGACTTAGGATCAGGGTAAGTCCTGGACATATCTTTTCTTTTCAAATAAAAATTAGTAACAACTAAAATAAAATAAATCATTTAAAAAAAATAAGTTGAACAATGAAAAAACCAACAGTAAAACCAATGCCAAAATTTGTTTTCCTGTACTTTACAGATTTCAGTAGTTCAAGAAAAATCTCATTTCGACGACTAGTTTACTCAGAATAACTGATAATTGCACATTACTGTTAAGGCATACAAGTTGTGGAGGCCATCTTATAGCCTAAATCAATTGCACACACGGTGTGCAATCGGTCTCGAATGGGTTCATTTTTTTACCCATCACGATTTCAGATAAAAGCTCCCAGAAGGTCTCTTCACTCCTTCATTCGTTATAATTATGATCCATATTATAACATTGGAATATAACCAAACTCCAGGGCTGCAGGGCTGTGGTGGCTACAAATGATTCAGAAGTCACTTTAAGCAGTTTAATTGCTTTTACATTAAAATTCAGTTGGGACTTGGAAGATCTGCGTTTTTATGCTGCTATTTTAGTAGCTTATAATTTGAAAAAGGAGGTATCTGATTGTTTGCTAATTAATAGCTTTCTTTCTTGGAGAATATACAGGGGATTGGAGGTAAAAGAGGCAAAAACCTCTTTGAGATGTAGCAGCTGTGTAGGAACTAAAAGAGATAGCTTCAATTTATTCAGTCTCCGCGACACTAGGAATGGTACAAGAGGAAGGCAAAGAAGAAGTATTCGTATTATGCTTTAATTTTACTGTTCATGAAAAGATGAAGCTAATCAATCTTTCGAAAATGTCCGTTCTCTTATATAATCTTGAAAGAATGAAGACATGTCTCAAATACTGCAAGAGAATTAAATAAAATTAATCTAGTAGCGTCCCAAATTATGGTATCTTGCACTCAAGCACGTTTTACAACAATAAGAAAATACTTAGATATTCCATTGGTATAAGGCTATTTTAACTCCTTTTTATCCTATGCTAATTTAATAAAGCTATTTTAATGGCAACGGTAGAGAGTTAAAGACAAACGACATATTAGTTTTTTTAAGTAATGCAATGCAGACTAAATTTCCTTTATTTAGGCACAACCACTTTGTGCTGATCTTGTGCAAGGAAACGCATTGGCCATTCTCTAGATGGAACATTGTATAACATACGAATGGAATAACTAACTTGCATCGAGTGATGAACTTTGGTATTGCTGCACGGAAAGACGGAGCAGTTATGCCGCAGTATCATTTGATTGGGTTGTTACTCCAAGTTACTGAATGTTGAAATACCCTGCAACAAGGCACGGATTTCATTTTAGGGTAGATTATTAAATACAATTGGATGGTTTAACTACTAGTCCTTTAACTCTACTTCCTTAATGTATCATGTATATGTATCATTACATATTAAACTCCAAGTCTATGTAGAAGATGCTGTATTCCACCTAATGTCTTGCAAGTTCGACCTGTATCAACGTTATACGATATTTGGAGTAAATTTTTGATCAGCCTATGCAGAAATATATAATCTACCTCTGTTAAACTAAAATGTTTATTTCTATTATATCATAATAATAAATTATGATCAATCATTTTAATAATATCTATACATTAAGGCAAGAAATACCTCGGAAACCGTGGGGTAGATATTAATTTTCCAAAAATGATTCCTATCAATTAACATCATATTCTATATTTGTTTTTCTCTATTCTAAGAAGGTTATTTCAATTTAAGTCATATCTAAAGTCAATCGTCTAAGTTAGCGGCAATTAAAGAAACGTAGTTAAAATTTATCTTCATGATATAATAATACCAAAAAACAGTTAAGGAGTATACTGTCCGGCTAAATACGGTCGGGACTAGAAGAATGATCCGCTCCAGATGACTGAAATGAGAAGGAGCTTAATTTCTAACGACATTTCATTTTTTACTTGAATTAAAACATATGTATAGTGATTTGAGTACTACCAGTGGGTAGTTTCTCTACATGTCATTTTCACATGTCATTTTGTATCGATTAGCCCATTTACTAGATGTATTTTTTTTTTTTTTTTTATACAGTTGTAAATATCAATAAAGAAATTAAAAAAAAAAAATGTATAGTGAATTTAGGTTTCTGCTTTTACTGAAATTTGATTTTAAAACTCGATTTGTTCGATAAAATGGATTAATGTTATTATAAGATGATATTCGTTTTGTATTAATATATATGAAAATACAATCACATGAGGCCTGTTAAACGCCTTTAAGTCCAATTTTTGAAATTTTACAGGAGACCAAAAAAAAAAAAATAATATGAATTTCTAAGAAAACAAAATGATTTTTCAGGGGAACTATGGGGTTCTCAGAGATTAGACAATTTGTGTTGGACTTAGTGGATTTTAGCATAACGATAGCTCCAAACTCATTGAATACAATCCAGCCCAACAGCGGCGCAACAACTCATCCCCGAGTCAAGGGCTCCTTAATCAGCCTACGCCATGTGCCCCTGTCCTGAGCGGCGATCATCCACTACCGCACTCCGAGCGATTCCCGAGCATCCTGGGCAATCCCTTCCTTTACGCCTAGACCCATAAATTTCTGTGAGTAAGGTTATCTTTGCGATGGAGTCTTCATTCATCCTTGAAATAAATGAGTCACAAACTGATTGAAATACCTCGAACAATACCCTTTTAATCCTTGTTTCTTTTTTAACTTTGCTTCTTGGGGAAAACAGTGAGGCTTCACTTTCAAGATGCGATTAGTTTGTCTGCCTGTGTGTTCCTAACTGTCCAACTAGGGCCTTGCCGGGGTTCAGCGTAATAGGAAAATGTTTTCGGCTTTTATAACCTGGTTTTGATACAAATAGTTTTAGCCTTAGATAGAGGGCATTTCACATTTAACGGGGTTTGCCATCAACAGGTCTCATACAGCTATTGGATTATATAGTTTTGGGAAGGGTTAAGGAATATTAAGCTTGCGAACTGTGCAATGACATATATCATAAATGGTAAACTAGTTGATGGTCTCGGTTTGGAAGTTTGATAGGATGTTGTGAAGAGAGAGAGAGAGAGAGAGAGAGAGAGAGAGAGAGAGAGAGAGAGAGAGAGAGAGAGAGAGAGAGAGGTGGGGAGAGGGGGAGAGAGAGAGAGAAAGAGAGAGAGAGACAGAGAGAGAGAGAGAGAAAGAGAGAGAGAGACAGAGAGAGAGAGAGAGAGAGAGACATAGAGAGTTAGGGAGAGAGAGGATGAGGGAGAGGGAGAGGGAGGATGCAGAAGAAGACAGAGGGAGCGAGTGGCGTGGCGCCTACACGGTATTGATCCAGACCCCCCCCCATCCCTCCCTCTCTCCCTTCATTATTACCTCTGACATCATTTTCATTACGTCACTCTTTCTCTATAATTATTTCTCTTTCTAGATAAGAATGGATAAATTAAACATCATAAATAACATTCATGGGGAAATTACAAATCGACAAATATTATTTTTAATTATCAATACAATCATGAATGTAAGATATGTTGAAGTTATTCTAGTAACTGTCAAAAGCGTTTTTGAATATTCAAAACTAAGGATTCATTAGAAAAATAAAAAACTTTACTGGCTTAAGTATTTCTTCTAAAATAAAAAAAAATTGTAAATAGGCAGTCATAAGGAATGCCGACAGAAGTGAAAATCAAGACATTGGAATAACTGTATTCTTTTTTTGAATTTCTAAATCAATTATAGTGTGAATTATTTAAATTTAAATTATCAGCATCAGTCTGGTTTTCACATATCTTGACAGACCGAACTATAATTATATACATATTTTTATTTTGAAGAGAAAATATTGTCCTAGCCGGGATTCGACCCGGGTCGTCTGCATCTCTAGTGCAGTGCTCTTACCACTGAGCTACCAGGGGTCGTACTTTAATTGGGATCTGGTTGACATATGTAAATTTTATATTTATAATTTTTATTTTTTATTTTATTGTGATAATTTAAATATTTTTATTTTGAAGAGAATAAATGAATATTTATATACATTTTCAAGTAGTTTATTTATTAATCAAAACACATGATGGGCTGCGTAAGCTCAATCATTTGTAGTTTAAATGATTTCATAAACAAGAAGAAATGAAAAGTTTAATTATTTATTGATGTTTTAAGTTATTATTAGTATCAATTTCACAACAATTTAATTAACATATTAATATAGTTATATCATTGGGATTCTAACCTCTGAACTAAAGTTAATTAAAAGAAATTGTATAACTTATGCACAGGCCGCTAGGTGTCACCAGTCTCGAGCTTGTTGCCGACGCGAAGCAAAAGTTTGTCCCCTACCAAAAGTAAAGAAGTATACACTAAAAAAATGTTTAACATTTCAGATTATTGATTTAAATTTTGTTGTTTCATTTTATACTCATTTTTTACACATTTTTCCCTATGTGTTATCAAATTTTCAATCCCGGAACTGAAAAATTCAGGCTTTGTGATGAAATAAAGTCTGTAAAGGTGTTTTTTTGAAAAGTGGATCTTTCTCAAAAACTTTACCCTTAGGGAAGTTGTTCTAATTTCTGAAAAGATGGAAATCTGTTGAAGATAAGTCTGGCAAATAAGGTGGGTGTGGGAGGACTTCGTAACCCAGCTCGTTTAGTTTCTTCACTGTCTGTCTTGAAGTCAAGACTTGTCGCGTTAAAGCAAAGGTCCTTTCTGATTAACCAATGCAGGTTGTTTTTTTGATAAGTTTTCATTGCATTATATCAACAAAACAAAACAAATCTCTGCAATGCGATGTGGAAGTGATGTTTTCACCTCTGGTTAGAAAGGAGGAATTATTCCAGCCATTGAAACCAATAATTTTTGTTGAATTTTTTGAGAAAATTCTTTAACCAACGGCGAACGGTTCTTTTGTTACAACTTTCTTTCCCAAATGTGAAGGTAATGTTTCTTGGAGCTTGGGCTGCTGAGTGTCCAAGATTAAGCTCATAAAAATAAACGAAAATTGCGGAATTTCCATGGTCATATTTTAAGGCATACTAAATAATGTTCTTTCAATTGTAGTGATAGTGAATGTGAAAAAAGAGAGGATTAACGACTGCTCATTACAATATATAAGCATAAACATGGCAAACAACAAAGATCCCCTAATCCCACTTTGAATTTTATTAATAATAAAAACGGAAATTTGAAAGGACTCAATATTTTCTGAGTGTGTTTCTTCGAACTTATCTCTTTGATGATTTGAATTTGAATTTCACAAGGTGATTATTGTTTTTTTTTTATTCTTTGTTTAGATTTTAAAGTCCTTATACAGCTATAGTGTAGGAAGGAAGTATCGCCACAATCAGGCAATCAACCTGTTCCAACCAAAGGGAGAAGGTTGCCATTCGTTCCGTGGGTAAGCCACTACCATAATATCAACGCACCCAGATTTGATTCAATCCGGCATACAGTGATCCCCATTTACCCATCATATTGTAAAAAATACTCTAAAAGGGTGGATCTCATTCAAACCTGGTATGATGTCGAAGGAGTTTTATTTAGATTTTATAAGGTTTGACATGGTTTGGGGTAAGGGTTAGAGGGAGGTGGGGAAGTTCACATATAAGTTTTATTTAATCCTTCTACTTTTTGTTACATACTGAGAGTAAGTGAAAGATTATATACATATGTAAATAACTATATATAAAATAATAAATGTAAAATTAAACATTAAAGAATCAATTTTTAAAAAAATTGACTTTGTGTCTAATTTTTCTATTACTTTTGTATTTTTAATGTTATAAAAAAGGCAGATTTCTAAACTTATTATCTTATTTATTCTTGAGTTGAAACATGTTTATGTTTTAGTAATTGTTAAAAATATCATTACATTATTAAAAAAACTGTACTACTACAACTCAAGGTGGGTTATGGGTAGAGACTGTTCTGTTTCCACGATATCGGTTGTGGAGGGAGGATATATGCCCGTGATCACGCCCAACCGCCACGTTTTCCCTCAATTAAGGGCACCCACTTTATAGATAGATACTGGCTGAGCCCCAGGAAGGTCTGCAGATCGCACAGGGTTCAACCACGACAGATTTAATAATTTATCTGCCACAGTCGGATTTGAAACCGGAAGCTTCGGTATAGCAGCTCAGCGCTCTAACCACTCCCCATTTTAGTTACAAACATTAATTTTTTTTTACATTTTATGGTTTAGTTCTATAAAATAAAAAATCATTCAACGGTCATTAATGTTAATTTTAATAAACAATAAAATAAAAATAAAACGTTGTTAAGATGCCAATATTAATTATAAAACATTATTCATTCAACGCTCCTGAATTAATCATAGAAGATAACAATTTCATATGTCGTGAAATCTTTTAACAAAATTTAATATATTCATATCACAATACATGTAAAAGTATAAACATATATTATATTAAAAATATAAAATAAGAATATTCACTGTAACAATTTGAAGGTAATACAAAATTAGTTTTATAATTAAATTTAAGATAAATTAGGGTATCAGTTCCGCAGGTTGATCAAAAGTTTTAACTTTTCATTTGTTTCCTTTTTAATATTTTTATTATAATAAAAATAATCTTATCACTGACTGTATATATTAAATATAACTGGCTGTATATAGATTAAAGAGCTGACTTACACATACTGTTTAGTTCATATCAACATCTATACTTCGAAATGTTCATTTATACGTTCATTTTTTGATGAAATTATTACCAAAAATTTCCCATAATTACAGGCGTTTTGATATACTAAAAATCAGGATTATTTTTATTTTCGAGAACATTAAAAAGCAAATGAACGAAAAGTAGAAACTTGTAGTGACCTAACTCGAATCGACAACCTGCGGAACTGATACATATATTAGTATTATATAAATGTATTTAAGACTAGAATTTGACTAGAAAATATACAACAGACACAGAACATATATGGATTAATCTATGTTCGTATTATAATTAAGTTATTACGATGTAGCAGAAATCATCCAGTAACATCTAAAATATTTTTTTGATAAGCAAGCTTTTTTGCTTGTATCAGCTTTGAATAACTGGGATAAATATTGGCTCACTTATTTTTGATGTTGGATCTTTTTGTTAATTTTGCTTATGCGGCTAGTGACAGTGCCTCTTCTGGAGAAAATGGTGTGGTCAGCTTTTCTTCCCCTTTTATTATGTTGTAGATCCATTCGATGATTTTGGAATTGTACTACTGGAAAACTTTTCGCAAGATGCTCCTGCCAGATTTCCCTTTCGTTAAAGAGCACTCCAGATGTTTGTGGGGTTGAAAATCTATCTTATCCCTTCTTGAATATAATCTTCTTCGTCCGTTCCTTGATTTCCTCGAGTTTTTTCCTAGGCGACCGCATTTCCCAGTGTTTTCTGAAGGTTCCTTTTCTGTGCTAGGTTGAAGCTCTACTTCAACATCTAACCACGATGCATATTTTTTTCAAATTATTTCTTTGACTTGATGGACTTTTCTCTATCTAAGTAGATAATTACGGTACAATACGGCCAGAGATTTCTTAATATTTTCGTTTTCCGACAAATGGTAATGGGGTGTATAAAAAAATGACCGTTTCATCAAATTCAAGAGTTCAAAATTCTGTAAATATTTTAATGCTATTTATTATTTACCAACATTTAATAATCCCTTTAGAGCATTCTCTCAGCTTGTTTACTAACACTGTACTTCTTCAAAAAAAGCCTCAGTTTAGTTATTTATTTCAAAGAAGAAACATGACAATGTCCTAAGAAATTCTCGTAATTTTAAGACATTACTGGAAAAAAAATTTCACAGCCGCTGAAGCAACTCGTGAAATTATTGAATATGAAGGGGGAGGTGTCCTCGACCAGCGCAGTGCTTGGCGTTGGTTTGAAAAAATTAGCAGTGGAGATACGACGTTGGAAAGGAAGAAGGGCTCCGGGCGACCATTAATGGATATTGATGAGGTACTGATGGGAGCTGTTGAGTCAAATCCGTCCACAAGTACTTGCGAACTAGCCAGGGAGTGTGGTGTGTCGAAAGATACTGTTAGTCGCCATCTTCTCTCCATGGGGAAGGTGAAATGGTCATTTTTTTTTATACACCCCATTATTTATTAATAACTTGGTTGGATAATTCACTGCTTGAATTTGATTCCAAAATGAAATGTCCCAAATCTCTTCTTGTCACCATTTTTCGTTCTGTATGAAAAATAAATATATATAAAATATTTATTTACTACACTAAGGATAAAAATACTACACAAAAAAGGTTACCGATTCCGCAAGTCGTCGCTTCGACTAGTCACAAGTTTTAACTTTTCTTTCGTTTCATTCTTGACATTCTCGAGAGTTAAAATAGTCGTGAGTTTTAGTATCGAAAAAAGATAGTAATAATGAGAAATAAAAACATTTCTGTTATCATTTCGTCAAGGAATGAACGTTTCTACAAACATTTCGAATTATAGATAATATACAATATTAGTTACAACGTTCATTTCTTGACGAAATGATTACAGAAATATTCATATTTCGCTAATAAATTAATTAAACTCTTTTTTCGATTCTAAAACTCACGATTATTTTTATTTTCGAGGATATTAAAAATGAACCGAAAGAAAAGTTAAAACTCTACTCGAAGCGATACCAAAAGAAGTTTCAACTTCTTGTTAAAAAAAAATTACTAAAAGAATATTAATTAGCTAAATGAGAAGTTGAAATTCACATCTTAATTTAATTTAATCCTTCTACTACTTGATACATCCAGAGGGGTATAAAGAAATAAATGTAAAATTAAGTAATAAAAAAAACACTTACACACTTGGTTGACTTCAAACTAGTTTCACTTATATACACGAAATACCGAATATAATGCACTTACACGATGACGCTAAGTAGGTTTGTACGCTGAAATAGTTAAAACAGCACTGAATGTTTTGCGATGGTCAAAATTTAAGGGAATGTCTAGGGAGATGGCGCACCCTTCCAGCTGTTATTTCGGGACTCAAAGGTTTTCCCTGGAAAATGTCTTCTGGATCCTAAAACTGGATCAACCTAGACATGAAATTTGCACAACTTGATTCTTAGATAGTTTCTCTAACATCCGGTGCAAAAATCATTCCTAACATTTGTGAGCCCGACTTTGCCACACCTTCCCAAACACTAATAATCCCCACCAAAAACTGTTTCTGTTTAAAAATATATTTCTTGTTCATATGAATAGGTATTAAAATCGATGAGATGCCACTACATTGTGTATTCCATACACATTTAGGGTGATATAATTAAAACTGGTAGATCTGGTAGATTCTATCTAGCCTGTGATAGAAACATTGATTAATATTGATCGCAAAGTATCCGGACCGAAATGCTAAAAACAACTTTGAATTATCGTACCTCCCAAAAGCTTTACCATATCTATGATTCAACAATATTCAAGGTCCAGGATTGATATAGAAACTAAGACAAAATATTGGGTCCAGGAAAAAAATGTTTTTTGTGTTTTTTTGCACCAAGGTGGGGAAATCGGTACCACTGTGCGGCGCCGGGCCCGAATCAACATATCTTCTCTTTGATAAATAACACGGTTACCAAATTTATTAATACTCATTTTCTTATTAGCATGAGAATATTGAATTCATTCTCAATAATTTTATGTAACTCATTCCAACCGAAATTTCCCCAACAGTTTCGACTCATTTTCCGAACTATCTTAGGAGATTTATAAATCTCCTTAGTCTTTTGACTGCAGACTTTTTACAGACTTGGAGGAAAAGTTGAAACATAATAACGTTTTAGTCATAAAATTTAAATTTCATAATTTATAAGTATTATAAGTATTCATAATTTATTAGTGTTTCTTCTTCTTTGAGTATATTGTTTTATCACAAGTCTCGCAGTTTGATGTTGGATCTCAAATTGTCTTTTTGTGTTTTCATATGTTGAGTGGCACCGATACTGTCTTTGCCTTCTATAACAACGCTTCTGGGTTTTGGCACGGTATTTTGGTGTGTCGTGTAGTATGATAATTTTTATGTAAAGATAAACCCTAGGGTGTAAATAATATGTATTTAGTAAATATGCCTGTCGATATGTTCGAGACATGAAGACCAATCAATGCTACTTTCCTCTAACTTTTATTGATCTATGAATGCATAATACTCATCCAATGTTGTACTTACTATTTTCATTCTCTAAAAATACAGAGCAAAAATCTATGGAAATAGAAGACTTGCTTCTTATATGTACCGTAAAGCATGAATTCAAAATCATTGAATGAAAATTCAAAAAACACTTGAATATTGATTAATTTTTAGCAAGGTCAATTGTTGTAATAAAATAATTTGAACATTATCTTCTTTTAATTTCTAATCTATCTTTTATTTTTTTTTATCACTTATGCATTTGAAGCTTTTGTTTGGACATGTTTAGAGTTGAAAAATTCATGCATTTGGTGCTTACATAAAGTGTTGTATCCGTCTGGCTCAAAATATTTGAAAAATATTCTGTTGAAAAAGGCAAATTTTATTTAATTTATTTTATAGTCTCCATAAAATAAGGATAAAAAATAATATCTTTGCAACGTACTTTAATGCTCTACATTAAAATAGATTACTAAATATTAATGTATGTAGATAATTAATGACCCTTTCTCTACAGTTGTCTACTTACCTTTGTGCTTTAATGTTTCAGTGTTCGGGTCATTGGAGTGTCTTTATCATCTCTGTAATGACTGACGGAGACAGTTCAACAACTCCATCCTAGGACATGAGATATAATTGATAACGTAAATGATAAAAATAAATAATAATATAATTAATAATTTTATTATGATGAATATATTTTTTCAACAGGCGGGAGAACAAATGGGACAGTAGAGAACTAACTGGTCGAGGGAAAGACAGGTCACTGGCCGCTCTCTTGCACCATTTCCTGGAGCCTCCAGTTGCCCTGTTTAGTATTTCATGTCTTCATCCATGGCTCATTTGCTTGTTGTTTGGGTGGAATTGCATCGGCGAATGTTATTTTGTGTATTAATTAATTTTATAATGAAAGGATCATTCAATTATGAACTTCTTCATTATGATTGTTGAACATAAAATCTAAAATAGGTGATCTATCAATACAAGTTCTTGGGATCCAAAGAAAAGGTACAATGTTAGAAATGAGGCTATAGTAATTTAAAAACTTTTTTATGTGAAGCATATATCTGCAGCCTTTGTGAATTGGTGTTTAAGTCGATTTTTTTCTAATAGGAGTTAGTTGTACGAGGAAAGCGGAATAATTTCATTCTCCTAGTCCATATGTTTCTTAGCTAATAGCGTGAAATGTAGATATTAATGATTATATAAAAAATAAAAACAAATAAATAGTGTTGTTACTCGTACCTAATGATGCTCCATGGTTCAAAAACAGTGTCTAATCATACCCCTGATAAACTGTTTGAATTTAGCGGATAAAACATCTATGACAACCACCAACCAAAAAATTAAAATTTTAATTTGTTCAGAATGTAGATACAGTAATAGTTGAAATATTAAGATCAAATTCTTACTTCCCATTAAAATACATTGGAAAAAAACTGTGCCACTACAACCCTTGGAGGGTCTTGGGTTCAGAACACGGTAGAGACTGTACCGTTTCTTGGTTGGGCAGGGAGGTGATTTGTCCTAGATCTCGCTCAACCGCCAGATTTCCCCCCTATTTTGGGTACCCACGTTATAGGGGGAGGGTGAGCCCCAGTAGGCTCCTAGATCCCGTAGAATCCATCCCCGATCGCTATAACATTAAATAATAGTCTGTCAGCTAGCGGGATTTGAACCGGGACCTTCGGCACGGCAACTCAGTGCTCTACCACTGAGCCACTCCGCTCTTCATTAATTATATATTAACTCCATTTCGAGCCAAATACTACGAGAATGACACGATTCCGCTTCTCTCAGCATAATTAGCTCCCTCTGAACAAATTAGACTATACCACTTATTCATCGGGCCTGCAAATATCTGAGCCTTGCCTTGGCTTGAGAGAAATCTGCCGAATATGATAATATGGCAGGTTCTTGAGTTTAGAAGGTACCTCTGCTTGGTGGCAGACTTCATCAAATTCCCATGGCACATCCATAAAAAATTATTGTTATCTCGTGCAATACTGGTATACTATAAAATGTAACTTGCGAAATCTGAATGTACAGCCAGGCATTATTTTTGGTTGGTCGATATGTCAACTGTATTTTTTTTTTTTTAAAGTTAATAAGATATGATGATGAAACTGGAATGTGCGTAGAAAGACCAATCTGTTCAATATATACAGGGGTGTTTTAAGTAAAATAAAAATATATTAATAACATAAAAATTAAATCTGCATTAATTACAACTAAATGGCACTTTATATATCTAGGATAGAATATAAAATACAGTAAATGAGATAAATGTTAAGCATCAAGCAGGAAAGCAATATTGGATAATTTTTCTATTGACCATTGGAGGTCTCTATGAGCCTGTTTATTTAAACTGTTTCAGAGCTGAAGTATTTTTTTTTAACAACATTTTTTTCCCTAAATTAAACTAGAAATCTATATTTTCTTAATTTATGCTAATACCATAAACAATTCTTATTCCTAAGAATATTCAATGATCATATATTGCTCTGAAATTATTAACGGGCAATTTTAAGAAGACTGGTTGCCACCTGTACATCTCATACCCAGAGATGTACTTCTATATGATTCGTTATTCAAAATGATGTATTATGTAAAAATACTAATACTACAAAAATACTTAATCTAATCATATTTTGCTTATAAAAAAAAACCAACTGTATAAATTATAGGTGGAAGACAAAGACAGGGGTACTTTGAGGAATGTATTTGATTGAAATAGATGACACGAAGTCAACAAATGGTGTGAAATGGTTCACCTCCATACTGTGAGTCGTTCTTGCTTGTATATGAAATTATATTTTTTGGATTATATCAATGTAGAGAAGGCCTTTTAAATTTCAAATAGTTCTTACCTCTAACCGACTAAATTTTTAATATATTTACTAATGTGTGATCACACCTAAAAAAAAAAACCTGTACCACTAAAACCCGTGAACGGATCTAGGGTTCAGTATATGTACATGTATACGGTAGAGACTGTACTGTTTCATGGAGAACGGTTCTGCAAGGAGGTGACGACTTGTCCTAGGTCACGCTCAACCGCCAGATTTCCCCCCCCCCCTTATTTTGGGGGTTTGTTTGCAGCCTATTTGTTATATATTAGATACTTACGGTCTACTAATGGTTATATTTCGTAAAACAAAAAAAAAGATATAATCAACATACGTAAAGAATTAAAATAAATAATAACTGTAAACAAGTCATGCGGGATAGTTTGATCACAGCGCCGTGTAGACTTTAATAGAGAATATCCTAGAAAAGCTACTTAGGCCGGCTTGTTTGAGGAAAATGTTACCTCTCCACCCCTTCAATTTCTTCGCCTTTATGTATTTAATACTTTTAGGGAGTAATAATTGATTGTGATTATTTAAATATTTTTATTTACAAGAGAAAATATTTGTCCTGGCCGGGATGTGGATCCCCTGGTGGGGATTAGGGTTCGGGGAAGAGAATGGATTAGTCTGGCCTGGTTAAGAGCCCTGGTAGCTTAGTAATGAGAGTACCGCGGTAGAGATGCGGAGGACCCAGGTTCGAATCCCGGCCAGGAAAAATCTGTTCTCTTAAAAATAAAAATATATAAATATAGAGCCTCGCGCGGATCTCATTACCGCGTAGGGGAGCTTCCCACGGGTGGCGGATGTGGGATGGTCGGTGGGAATTCTCTGGAAGTTCCTCCCGGCTAAGTCCGATGGACTCGCTGACCAACAATGAGGGTGCCCCCCCCCCAGGCTTGCTGGAGGGATGTGACGTAGGTTAGAACGCCCTACTCATATTATTTTTTAATTCACCAAATACCACTAATAGTCCCCCGTTCGGGTTTCCGGGTGGGGACTGCTTCAGGGGATTCATGGCGCAGGTTGAAATATAGAGATTTGGAGATAGGGACTTGGAACGTGAGAAGTTTAAATACGGCTGCTGGGTTAAAATTGGATTTAAGTGAGGTTAAAGGGTACAATTTAGATATCGTGGCGCTACAAGAGGTTCGCTGGCGAGGGGAGGGTTCGGTAAAAGAAGGGAAGTACACTATTTGGTATGGAGGAAGCGGTAACTATTGTTTAGGTACTGGGTTTTTAGTGAAGAATAGATTGCTTTCCGCGTTAAGGGACGTGCAGTTTTATAGTGAAAGGATATCGGTGGTTGTCTTTCAGGGGCGTTGGGTTAAAATCGCGCTCATAAACATACACTCTCCTACCGAAGATAGTGATGACAAAATTAAATGCGAATTTTATGATAAATTAGAGTGGGTCTACGATAAATTACCGCGAAACTGTATAAAAATAATTTTAGGGGACGCGAATGCAAAGCTGGGAAGTAAAGATGTAGATTATCCGACGATCGGTAAGGAAAGTTTACACGAAATTAGTAATGATAAATGTATACGGCTTATAAACTTTGCGATCTCCAAAAACCTAATAATCAAAAGTACTGCGTTTAAACATAAGGATATTCATAACTACACGTGGATATCACCGGATTCACTAACTCGTAATCAAATCGATCATGTTTTGATACAAACAAGATGGAAGAATAACCTAATTAACGTGATATTGTACCGTGGGGCAGAATGTGGATCAGATCATGAATTAGTTATCGAACAACTTCGACAAAAACTAATAATAAAAAAAAGAACGGAAAACCGTTTTCATTCGGAAAATTTTGATTAAGATAAATTGAAGAACCCTTCAATTAAAACTCATTTCGCGTTAGAGATCAAGAATTGGTTTGAAGCTTTAGGTACATTAGACGATGACGAAGAAAAATTGCGAGTAGAGATTAGGGATAATATTAAAGAAGTTGGTAACTTGTGTATTGGGAAAAAGGACAGTAAAAAGAATAAACCCTGGTTCGACGATGAATGTCAAAATATGTGTGAAAAAAGAAAAGCCGCAAAAATGAAAGTTCTTAACAATCGCGTCGATAAGTATGCAGTATATTTCCGAAACATTAAAAATGAAACGTCAAAACTCCTTAAAAATAAAAAAAGAGAATATCTTAAAAAGAAATTAGTAGAGATAGAAACTAATAGAATCGAAAGTAAAATAAGGGATATCTAACAATATCTTAGTTGATCCTACGGACATTTTGAGTAAGTTTTAAAATCACTTTGATAGTGTTTTGAATTCCGGAATAAATAATCAAATCCCTGTTTCAGAATATCAGAGTGCCGAACCATTTTTAGAAGGACCGACAAAGGAGGAAGTCGAAATAGCCATCGGAAAATTGAAATCGTACAAAGCGGGTGGGGTCGATAATATTCATAGTGAACTGATAAAAGCATGCGGGGAAGTAGGAGTCTCGAAGATTCGCGTTTTGGTTACAAAGATATGGGAACATGAAAAAATGCCCAAAGAATGGAAAGAATCTATACTTATTCCGATACACAAAAAGGGGCAGAGGACGGACTGCAATAACTACCGCGGAATCTCGCTCCTAGCGACTTGCTATAAAATATTCTCATTAATCCTAACTAGTAGAATTACGGAATACGCCGAGGAAATTATCGGGGATTATCAGTGCGGTTTTAGACGAAACCGTTTAACTATCGATCAAATATTTTCCTTACGCCAAATACTAGAGAAAAAATTAGAATACAATGGTGTCGTTTATCAGTTTTATATCGATTTTAAAAAAGCTTATGATTCAATCGACCGTCAGATTATGTATAACGTATTGATTGAACTGGGTATACCAAAGAAATTAGTAAATCTGGCAAGGATGTGTATGAGCGAAACTTTCAACAAGGTTAGGTTTAAAGCAAGTGATTCGCTATCACCTGTACTATTCAATTTAACACTCGAGTACGTTATTAAAAAGGTGATACACAACGAAAGAGGATTGAATTTGAAATTGAATAGTAAAATATCCGTGCTTGGGTTTGCGGACGATTTGGTACTGTTTGGTGAGGACGAAGAAACTATAAAGCTAAATACACAAACGTCAATGAATGCTGCTGAGGAAATATGGCTGGAAATAAATTCGGATAAGACTAAGTATATGGTCAGTAGAAGGAAAAGTCGAAATTTTGGTGGTATTGTTGTAGGAGGAAATAAGTTCGAACATGTGGAGATGTACATGTCAAGTACTTAGGGTCAATGTTAACTGGAAAAAAACGAAATTCAAGAGGAAATAAAGGCGCGGCTAAGGGCGGGAAATGCTTGTAATTCGGTCTCGAAATTACTCAGCTCGCGTCTTTTGTCCAGAAATCTAAAAATCAGAATTTATAAAACAATTATCGTTCCATCTCTTCTCTATGGATGTGAAACTTGGCCACTAACGCTGAAGGATGAAAAACGTCTTCAGGTATTCGAAAATAAGGTATTACGTAGAATATTTGGTCCAAAAAAGGATGAGACCACTGGGGAAATATAGGAGATTACTTAACGCGGAATTGCGAAGCATGCATCCGATATATATTATTCAGGTGATAGCGTTGCGAAGTTTAAGATGGGCATGTAAAGTTGCTGGACTTAGTAACAAACGAATTCCCAAGATGTTAATAGGCTCTGTACCGACTGGGAAGCGCCTGAGGGGTAGACCGAGGCGTAGGTGGGAGGATTGCGTTAGGAATGATCCAGTGGGTTTGGGTTTGGGTGGTGCTCCGTGTACGGAGGTTTGTAAACATAGATTGGTGGTATCGGCATCGAGCCTTTGGGTTCGTTAAGACTTTTATTATTATTGTTATTATAAATATAGAGGGTGGGATAAAATAAATCTGGGTTGTATAAGATCGAATTTGATTGAAAAAGAATTTCAAGTTTTGAGAAAGAGGGGAACAATTAATTTATTTTTAATTACTGATTAAAGCTAGGAAATGCAATTCATATATGAAGCTAAAAATTGGAGCTAGGAGGTATTGAAAAAGTTGTTTATTGGAATACAGAGGCCAAATAACGTATTTGAATTAATTAAAAAAGTATAGACTACATCCATTTGGATTTATGTGGAAATGGTTAACTGAATATATGTTAAGAAATGTTTGAAGTGGTCGGGGAGTGCATTCAATAAATTTTTACACAAGATAAGCTACACATTTTGTTTCTGCCAACGTTTCGGCCTAATGTTTAGGCCATCATCAGGACTTAGAATAAAACAAAACAGAATAACTATATGCGGTACCAAATAAAATATAACAGGCAATATAAACAGAAATGATAGGAATGACAAGAAATTAAAATTATAAAGTAAAAGTTAGAATACAATGTACTAAATTAAATTATGGAATAATTCATACTTATCGAAATAATTAAATTTTATTATTTTATATATTTAATATATATATATATATGTATATATATATATATATATAATAATATAATTTTATATTTCCCTGTGGTTATTTTTCATCAATTATTTTATAATTTAACTTTCGTTCATTTTATTTCTTTCTATCCATTCCTATAACTTCTGTGCATATAACCTGTTATATTTTCTTAGCTACTGCTTGCTTATAGAGTTATTCTATTTTGTTTTATCCTCAGTCCTAATGATGGCCTAAATACTAGGCTGAAACGTTGGTATAAATAAAATAAGTTAAACTTAGTCTTTGTAACATCTATTGACTGCACACACCGACCATTTCAATCATTTCTTACATCAATTTATAGTTTGTTAATTCTGTATCTAAAAACTGGTATTTTATAAATTTTCAGAAGCTCCTTGCTGGTATTTCATCAAACAAATTTTTTACAATATTTGTTCGTTCCTACCGACTACCTTAGTTACATACTAAAGTAGATAAATTGAAGATTCCAACAAAGTACACTTTACTTTTAAAGACATAGCTTATTTAAATATTTTTATTATGGTCTCAAAATTATGTAACTACAGATTTTCGTCACTGAAATTGCAACGGAAATTACGATGCTGAAGCACATTCTTTCATTTCCTGAAGCTATGGCCTGCAATATTGCAAATTACCTACCCTTAGATATTTAACTTTTTTATCCATTACATAGGAATTTGGATAATTAACAAAATTATCTATTGCAGTAATGAGTAGAAATATTAGAGATGTAGGGAAAAAATCTGTTGTTCATAATTTTGAAAATATAAGGAAGACAACTCATACACAATATATATTGTAAAACCACAATTCAATTTATATTTATAATTTTGTGAATATTGTTATATCACCCATATCATCTTTGTGAATTTTTTATACTATGAATTTTGTTATAATTATCATAGATCGAAAACGAAAATGTTCATGATATTTAATTTTTTAAATTGTTTTATTTAAAATACAGTACAATTTCATTTTTCAAATGCAGTTAAAAAGGATTTTTTGTATAGTGTACTTGGTACTCATATTTTATTTATTTATTTATTTCAAGGTTCATTCAAAATCAGAGCGTATAGTCAAACGTATTTAATTTATACATGTTGCTCCCTTGTTCTAAAATTAAATTTAGTACAATTTTTTAGTTAGATTCATTGATATAGTTTAATTTTGTAGTATGAATTTTGACAAGGATAGAAATGGAGACGTTTTCGTCGAAAGTGTAGGGAAAACATTAATATAAGAAGAGGAAGGCTTACTTGAGGACTCCAGAATTACCATATTATTATTACATTTTGTATATTTCAATGTCCATTAATATAAATAAGAAAGTAGGTACTGTCAGTATCAGAATTATCAGTGAACAATGACGGATAACAATCCCTGGAGACCGGCTAATACACAAGTGCCGAAGTATCTCAGCCGATAACTTTAAAGAAATCATTCGATTGACTTTAAATTTAACTTAACTAAATGGCATCTGTTCCGCAGGTTGTCGCCTCAAGTTGAGTTACAAGTTTTAACTGTTTATTCGTTTTATTTTTAATATCTTTAAAAAATATAATTTATCGTGAGCTGTAGTTTGGGAAAGAGAATGTAATTATGGGTAATGAGTAGATTTCGGTAATCATTTCATCAAGAAATAAAACTTTAAACTAACATTGCGAAGTATAGATAATATATGATTGTTGAAACGTTCATTTTTAGATAAAATTAATACCGAATTAAACAAATTTCTTAAAATTACATTCTCTTGTCCATATTAAAGCTCGAGATAACTTGTATTTTTGGAAAATGTTTAAAGGGAAACGAATGAAAAGCTAAAACTTGTGAATAAACTGGAAGCGACAGCCTGCGGAAAAATAACTAACTAAATTTATAATTTTTTAAATGTTTGTCTTTTATATTTATTTGATTGAACTATTTCCAAGATAATTGGAAAATAGTATAAATGATTAATTTTTGAACGGCTTCAAATTTTTATTATTAATGAGACGTATGGTTTCAAAATCGGGTACATCCATTTATGTTTAATTTTTGTTAAGTTTTTAATGCCAAAATGATGTACCTATTAGATGTATTTGTTTCCAAACCGTCTAGATCCTTCAAGAATCAATACCAAAAGATTCCATTTCTTATTAAAAGTAGTTACATCCATTACCTATATTACGTGAAAATTTTTGATGTATGATAAATCAAAACTATATATATATATCTATCAATATATAAATCAATATATATATATTGTTTGATTATATTGATTAAAGTGATTTGATTTTTAAAATGTCAATTTTATTTATTTTTTATGAACCATAAACTAACCAGATATCGATATATTCTGGTGAAAGTCAGGTATATCCAACATATTTCTCATATTAAATAAGATTTTAAAAAAGAGGTCATAAAAATTTATCAGTAATTATTGTTTGAAGTTTATTGTTAGCGTTATAACGAAAAGTAATAAAAACAATTTCTTAAATTGATTATTTTTTAAAATTGAATCTTTTTGATCAGTCATGAAAAATTTTTGAAAATGGGTGTAACCGGTTTTCAAAAAATTAAACGCCTCATGTAATCACATAATTAACATTATTTTGCTTTTTTTGTAATTTATTCAACTTTGTTGTATTAAAACTAATTAATAATTTGGTCTGAATGTACTACTGTTTTGAAAATGAAAAATAAAGCAAAAATAAAAAAAAAGGAAATTTAAAAGTTTGAGTTGAAGATTTCAAATAAATTATTATTTGCATGAGACGCTTTTACTTGAATAGCTCTTGTAGAATCCTGATAGCACTCTGCAATCTTCCTCACTAAATTTATGGTCGCCAGGGAAGATCCAAGATGTCTTCCAGGTTTCCCCTACCCTTCCAGCTCTCTTGTACCATTTTGTTAAAGAATATTTCCTGTTATAACATTCTAGGGTACGGCTTAAATAGTAAAATGTTGACGGAAAAAGAAGAAATTGATTTTTGTCGGTGGATTTGTCGATGAGGAGGCGAGTGCGCCGGTTAAATTTAGCCAGGGACGAAGGGGGTGGGGCTCCATCTGCCGCCCCCGACCAATCAATAGCCTTCAATTCCTCCCCTCTTCTCCTCCTCCTCAACCCCCACTCCCTTTTATCTTTAAGTATAAAACACAGCCTTGTTTGCAGTTATACTTCCTTCTTTAGGGTTCTACATTTTAGCCAACACTTTAATTAATGTTCCATCCTTAATCTGAATTTAAATGTTCTGTTTGTTATAAAACATGAAATATAAAGAAAGAGAAATATGGTATATATCAATTCAGAGTCGAGATGCAGATTATTCACCTGCTGCAATATTATAATCAATTCAACAGCAATAATAATAACAACTTAAAAACTAATGAAGATTGAATGTTGAACTAACTAAATTTATAAATTAGTTAGTTAAACAAACTATACGTCATGTATATAGATAAAAACGTCATAAATATTGTTTTAAACACTATTATTTATGCATTATTTTAAATAAAACAAAAAGTTTATAACTATTTTAAAACTACCAAAAATATAGATTTAAGTTTAAAATAATAATTTATGATAATTTCATATTACTGGCATCTGTAATGAATAATTTAGAAACATAATTATAACTATTATGCTGTCTAAAAGTATTACTATAAATACTAATTATAGTATTTAGAGTAATTTTAAAAATTATTTTTCAGATTTCTTCTTAGCTGTTATCGATTATTTTATTTTTTTAACTGAGTATTAATATTACACTTAAAATATTTTGAAAGAATTTTGGGTTTTAATCTTATGATCAAATTTTCATATCAAATTGACACACAGTTATCGATTTGAATAAAGTATATCGACGTTAACAGGATAAGTTCTGAGAAAATAGTTGCTGGAGTCAAAGGTGGCGCGATCTGTTGGCAGTACGATGGACTACCATCGGTGAAATGGAGGAATTGTTTTGCTGAAAGGAATATAAATGTTGAATATCGTTTAGTAAAGTATCTTAACTTCTTTTAAGAATTAATAAGAACTACTTTATTTACAGCGTTGCTACGTGTGACTTGTTTAATGTGTATAAAATATTAGAATTAATTTTGGATTTTATTAAACAGTACAATATTAGTGAGTAAAGTTGAAGTTAAAATTGAACTTCCAAATTTATTCTATACCTATTATTTATGCCTACATGTTATTCATTGAAATGCTGTATTTTGTTTTATTTTTTGGCTGCAAAAACAGCAGTGTAATGTTATTCTAAATAATTAAATATTATAAACATATAAATTGTTATAGTTATTTTGTATACATAATGAATTTTTATGTCATATATGTTCTTTTATTGCAATGTCTGTTTATCTTCTTCACAGATATAATGTTTTGGTATTATAGAAGACATGTAATCTGATGGTAAACATTTCAATAACGAAATAATACTTTTTTGGTAGTTTATGTTGGTTTGGTAGCTAATAATTTTGAGAACTAAACAGCTATACAATAAAATATTATACAATGTATTATTGCGGAAACCTGTATTTAATTTTCTGTAACCTATCTATTATCTTTTTCTGGTCGAAAATTGTTTTCACCTGTTCCACATTCTTTACATCTTTGAAAATTTTTAAATCATAGACATTTATAGATTCGTATTAATTTTTTTATGTGTTATTTGATATCTGAAAAGACTTTCGTTTGTTTAACAAAGATGTAATTAATTATTTCAACATTCAAATGCTATTAATCATGAGTTTGAACATAAATATTCACAGCGTAAATATTTTCATAATAATAAGTAGGCATATAATAAAATTTAAGTACCTATAATAATAATAATTTTAGTCTACGTTTTTATTTCCATTTGTATGTTAAAACATAAGAAACTGAGGTATATTATTCAACTCATCAAGGTCGTCATCGCTTCAGAAGTGGAAGAATGCCTACGTCGTCATTTCCGCCGCGTTCTTAGAAACAAAGAAGTAAATGATTTCCATTAACGAAGTCGAAAATCTATCATAAGATCATACTAGTTTAAATATACTATTATTATATATTTCTTTTATATACTATTATTATAAGTATTTCTAAAGATCATCCTGCCACTAAATGTATCCAAAATGAAATAAAAGACCAGGACTTACCTCTAGGTCCGGACTTCAGGTCCCATAATGCCATGGGGTGAACGAAAAAATGTAAATATAACAAAGAAAATTGTTGTTGATTAAAGAAAAGCCTCATTTTCATAAGTCATGTTTTATTGATAAAATTGTCATCACAAAGTATTTTATTTACAAAAAATTCCAAGACGAACCTCCCCTCTTCCGATATGAGAAAGAGGGGGAGGCAAAATTCATTGGTTTGGGGGCTTCCTAACTCCGAATCCATATCTGATTACAGTGTTACAATTAAATCAGGTTTGCAAATAACAGTGATTAATAAAAAATGTTAAAAAAATTATGTTGTTTCAATTAAATTCCAAACATTAAGTAATACCATCTTACTTAATGTTTCTATGTAAATTTTTATGGCGTAATCCTTAATTAAGAAAACAGTAATTTATATATGTTTACTTAAAATGCTTAGTTCGAAATGAGGAATCTTTAGAGATCGTTGCTTCTCAAATAAAACAAAATAAATATACGTTATCAATTACTATATTCTTGAGATTTTACTTAATAAAATATAAAAGGCTGTGTTATGACTGTTATTTGAGTTCAAGAATATATTCTAATATACCATTGGGTATTCTTCTATGGTGTAACAACCAAAGAAAAACAAATGGAGGTTATTATATAACGTGTTTCATAATATGAAAAGAACCTTTGCTATTAATTCAAAAATAACAGAGATTTTATATAAGTTCATATTTATGATTTGTTATGATTAGAAATATTCATTTATCTCATAGGCATTGGGTTATTTAAATACCAGAAAACAACATGAAACATGTCGTCACTGAATCCGCAGTTCTTGTAAGCGAGTATGGAATCTGGTTGTTATTATGAAAGAAAAAAATGTAAACGTGTTGCTGATATTTTTATTCCTGTTTTAATTCTTATTATTGGTATTTAGGTGAAGTTATAAAGCTTATAGATTGAAAAGAGAAACTATAGCTTTCAACTGTCGGCTAAGAAGGCGGACATTGCTTGGGTGAAAGGAGCTTGGGAGGTGCTGCCCCTAGCGGCCGTACACGACACCACTCGCACCTTTCTGCCAACCTAACAAATTGTTCTTGCTCAACACCGCCGTGATTTCCTCCCTTTTTCTTATTTTTAGACTATCGGTATATTGAAATAGAAGAATACAAAACTGTTTTATTCCCTACAGAATTAAAAAAATATATTCAGCCGCAACCAACAGATTTATACCGATTAAGAATTAAATATTAAGTAATATAATAATTTAAGAAATCGATTACCTTTTTCAACGAAATTATACTTAAGTACTTAACATTTGTTTTTCGATTATGGTTGTTAAACTAAAATAAAGAAAAATATAATTTGGAAATTTAACAAAATACAAGTTTGCTAAAATGTACGAAAAAAATAGGTATATACATTTTTTTGTATAAATTTAATAATATTTGAACTACAACCTTCCAGATATAATTGTACTTACAATTTTTGCAACATGCATTATTTTTTTTGTACATTGCTTTCACGGAAGATTAACTCTTTATTAATCGTTTTCACCACTAAGTTCTTCCCCGAGTATGGTAGTATTGAATTTATATTGATTGTTGTCCTGTTATAAATTATATTATTAGCAAGCTCAGTGTATTTAAAACATTTAAAAAAATCTCATTGTGGCTTCTTAGTGAGAGACTGTTGGGAATATCCGAAGAGACTTTATGGAAATGAGTTAGTTACCATAAGACACAGAGATAGAGTTAGAGCTTAACCAGAATTGACAAAATGAGCACTAAATCCAGAAGATGCGCAATGTCACTAAGCTTCTACAAATAAAATCTAGATGCGTAGTTGTAAGTTGTGCACAGTAGTTTGAGAATGTATTTCTCCATGTAGCACGAAAACGGGAAAAAAAGTGCACCTATGGCTTTCAAAATTTCAGGTAACTTACAGAAATGTATTGCTTTGAAACTTTACTTATGATACGATAATACTGTAAATGAATCTCCGTCGAAATAGCCAAAAAAATTAACGAAATAGCCAGGTCATTTCTAGAGGAATGAAATCTTGGAAGTAAATTTCGATTATGCCGAATCTTTTATCTTTATGATAAGTGGTAAGTGATAAGTGTTTAGATTCACTGAAGAGGCCATCATCTATTCGAATTTCCATTAAAAGCGTGCCATTTTTTCATCTTCTGCTGATATTTTCTTTTTCTCGTGGTTCTGTAAAAGCAGCAGAAACAATGGTAAGTAACATATGCATCCGTTTCTTCCACTGTATGGGGTACCAGTATGGACAACAAACAGAATGCCACAAGCTTGCTCAAGTTGAAAGGAAAGAGGAAAAACTTGAAGTTGCGGATGGATTCTCATTTGCGCATGAGTCCCTAAGTTGGAGAAATAGGAAACCAGGTCCATTCAGCGTTATTCGCTTTAACCAGGATTATGCACAACCATGTCATATACCACTGTAAGGGGGGTTACAGTTCAAAGAGTTCATTTACTCGGTGTCTGAGCATGTTACACTCATTACAATTGATCCACTCAACGATTGCAGAAACGCGACATTGCGGTAAACCTCCATGGTAAAAATATGATGTATAAATTCCAAGTAATTATTATCTTACTTCATAATTTTTATTGAATCTCTCTAAGCCTTATGCAGTTTAAGAAGGAAAAATATATAGCCTTTTCTGCCACTACTGTCCTCGCCTCCTATCCTCTCCTCTCCCTAGTGATGCAAACTCTGCCATCGTGGAATAATAGCATTTATTATTGTTATATTCTTAATTCATTCCTCTGCGTATAGTTTTTGTTTATTTATATTTCAGGGGCAAATCCATTCGCAACCTGCCCCCACCTGGTCTATTCTGAAAGTGTAAAGCTCTCATTGTAATAAATAAGAAATTGAAAATTAATTCTTACCCAATTGAAGTAAAGAGTTGTAACTTGAAACTTAGCTCTTTAAAACTGTATACTGTATATGGTTTTGTGAATAACTATAGTTAAAGCAAAATTCAAATGGTGCTGGTTCATATTTAGTTGGTGAAGTAACAGATCTAAAATATTATATTATGTTCGAACTAAAAATCCAAAATTTTCAATTCTATGTTGGCTTCACGTTATTACCTTAACTGATCTCAAGGAAAGTTAAGATCCTTTGATCTTTTATTATGTGGTGATCGTGGTTACAAAGTTATATATCTACTTACAAAAAGAGATCCCTTTCGTTAAATGTAAGTGCTACCGCCTTGAGGGTCTGCCGTTCTGCCTACTACTGTCAATTGCTTCATGAGGTTCCTGGCATCTTGACTTGTCCCGTTTGGCTTAGTTTAGGCCAAGCTACTTTTGAGGCGGAGTTCATTTGAGTCGACACTTCTTTTAAAGAGTGGGGAAATACTTATGTTCTGTTCTGAGACATCATTTGCCCACTATCCATCCAATGGTGGCAAGACACCATTCCATCAGAAAACATCCTTTCCGCAGGTTTTCTGACACCGCAACCTACATTAAATCACTGCTCCCATCAATATGGTGATGGCCTCTCACTCGTCATAATTATGACGATCTTCCTTCACCACAAGCTGAAGAAATGTGTGGAAAATTCGTGAATTCGTATGCAAAATAAATCAGTCTTCATTATGGCCTTCCTTTTTATCTCCTCTACAAATAAGATTGAATCGTTCGTCGAATCCACTCGTACCAATAATTACCGATACTATTTTATGTTTTTATCCTCAAGGTAGTATCCTTGGCCCAATCCTTTATACAGTTTATACAGCTGACATCCCAACTCATCCTAATACTATCCTTACCACGTATGCTGATGATACATGTGTATTATCAGTTAACACCAATCCAGTTATTGTATCCCAAAGCCTCCAATCCCATATCACTGATCTTGAAGAATGGTGTCAAAACTGGAGAATTAAAATAAATTCTCAAAAATCCCATCAAATCACTTTTACCTTACGTCGTAAACCAATGACTTCCTGCCCTTCAGTATCCTTTAATAATATCCCACTTGTGCGTGTAGAACAGATCCGATACTTAGGGTTGCATCTTGACCATTAACCATTAACCTGGAATCCTCATACAAGACTGAAAAGACAAGAAACCGCTCGATGTTTCAGGCTACTTACACTTACTAGACAATCTTACTAGACGCTCTAAGCTCCCAATTAACTACAAAAGACTCACATACATGACCATTATACGACCTATGTGGACTTACGGAGTAGAGCTTCGGGACTCCACTAAGCCATCGAATTCCTCTCGTATCCAATCCCTACAATCCAAAATCCTTCGTAAAATCCTCAACGCTCCTTATTTTGTTAAGAATAAAGTCATCCAAACGGCCTAATGTCCCATTTGTTGCTGATTTGGCCCGAACCCGCTATCTATCCTTTCATAACAAATTTCATTTCCACTTAAACCCTCTAGTTTCAAACCTAGCTTCCTCTTCAATCCTGATAATCCTGAGGCGTCTGAAAAGAAGATGGCCACGTGACCTTCTTAGTTGAACATGCGTTTTGAGTACTATCAGTGGGTAGTTTCTCTACTTGTCATTATATCATGTCATTATGTATCACTTATCCTATTTACTTGTTATATTATTGTAATATAGTTGTAAATATCAATAAATAAATAATACAAATTTTTTTTTTAAATCTTTTAGTCAAACTATTCCTATGTATCGTACCGGGAGGTATTATAAAAATAAATATGTTATGCCGCAATGAGCAAATGACTGTTACCAAGAAATACCAAAGGGCGGTCCAAGAATCCACCTTTGACAAGACGCTCTCTGAGAAGATCCCCAAGAAGAAGGAGCAAGGAGACGAAGAAGAAGGAGGCCGGCGAACGATGATGGAGCAGAAGTATCCGGAGGCGGCCAGGCCCGAGACCTTACATATTGCATATATACGTAATGTACCCCTGTTTCACAAGATAAGTTGTAATTTAATTTCTGGCAATCCTACATTATATGTGAATCATTAATTGTATTTCAAATTGTATTAATGAAGAGCATTCATTATAATTCTTTTGGTGGTTACTTAAGCCAGACGCACTATATACTTATGAATAATATATTGATGGTTTAATTAATTAGTAAATTGGTAAACACACAACCAACCTCTGGAAAAGAATCCAATTAAGAATAAAAATAGGACGTTTGAAGAAATAATAATTTGAGTAATCATCTTAAATGATTACTCTGGCATCCCAAAATGAATTAGAACATTTAAAATATATTTAAGACTATTAAACATAGCACTATTTACTGGTTATTATGGCTCATTTACGCAAGTTATTGTTACCAACTATCTCTAGACACACTTCAGAAACCAACCCTTTTTGTTTAGTGCTTGTCTAAAAACAAACAAAAAAATCCTTTACCACTACAAACCATGGAGGGTCTTGGGTTCAGAACATGGTAGAGGCACTCTCATGACATGTATGTACTGTTTCTTGGACAACGGTTGTGCAAGGAAGTGCTTTGTCCTAGATCAGACTCAGCCGACAGATTTTCCCCCTTATTTTGGGTACCAACTTTATAGAGGCTGGGTGAGCCCCCGGAGGGTCCTACATCCTATAGGATCCATCTACTGCCGCTAGAAGACTAAATAAAAGTCTGGCAGCGAGCAGGATTTGAACACAGGACCTTCGGCACGGCACCGCTCTGCCACTGAACCACTCCGCTCCCTTATTAAGGAATAATTAATAATTATTTGAATTTTTGTGTCTGGTTTACTCCGATAGTTTCATTTTATATATTAATTTATTTATTTTACTTTTTATTTATTTTTTCTATTCCATTATTTTATTTTTAAATGTTCTGTACCTTGTCTGTCTGCCCTGAAGAAGATCTACAAAGATTGTTGAAACATCGATTTCTAAAAAATATTTTGTCTCTATGAGTATTTAAGCTATTATTTCTTTGATCTCCACATATTTTCCCGCCCTAAAATTAGGTATCCTTGTCTTACGACTGTTCAGTAAACTGATCATAACAATATTAAAAAAAAAACGTATTAAGTTCTCTAAAATATATGCTGAGCTCTACAGCTGTAAACTTAAAAAATAGTCTTGTTGTACAAATGGTAAAATAAATTTTTATAGCTCGGATATGTAGATGTTTTAGTTTACTTATGGCTTATTCACTGTTGTCCAAGAGGTCATAGACAACCATTTCCGTACTCAGTTATCCCGGTGGACAATTGACAATAATACTGAGCTTCATAGAGCAAAGGGCTGGAACTGCAACCTGTGGGACTAGGCTGTAACCCAACTATTCACGCTCTTACGAGGGATGGAATTATCTCGTACAACCCCGTTCCCCCTTGTCATTCTAATTATGTAGTTTTATGTATTTATCTCCAGCATGTAATGTAAGGATATTAGTTTCTAGATAGTACTTTTTGAAAGAGTTTTGGCTGGTACATTTCAGTTTAGTATAACGTTCATTTAAGCACTTTCCCAGAGGTTTTCTGAGGCAAGCGATTAGTCGACAAAAGAATCTTGAAACATCATAAGGTCGATTATCCGACAATACCAGTACTTATACCAAAGTAACCCTTTGAAGGGATCCTTTATTCATTGGCTTATTAGTTATTGATTTTTTTTTAATTTTTGGAAGTATTTTTTTTCGATGATTTTCTTCTCGTATAATGATACTAATAATATGTCAGTATAACATTTAATTCTGGCCAATGGTCTTTTTATTGACCTTATTGACGATAGAACGAATTCGAATATGTGTTGCTTTCTAGCGTCAAGTATAGTTAGAAATATAAAAATCGATCTTGTCTTGGAAGATGATAAATATGTTATCGATTAGGAGAGGAATGAGGTGAAATAGGTAAAAGGAAAGAATAGGAAGAGGTAAAGAGGTCAGAACATTGGCGGGTCAAGGTAGCTGGATCGATACTGCAGGGAAATTTTGTTCTAAGCTCCTCCCCAGCAACATTGCCTCGGTATGCCAACTATTCAGCAATAACAATTATGGATTTATGGCAATAAAGTTATCATATGGTCTGCACATTTTTGGTTTAGTATTAAATATTGATTCTTTTTATAAATCCATATTCAAAGAGCTATTTACCTTCTTTTTTTTTAAACAACACTGTTCCCATTTGGATAGCTAACGTGGATCTTATTTTTTCTTATGATCTACTAGAATATTTCCTATCCGATTACTCCTTCGTATCTATGAGAGCCTTGATGTGATATTCACATGATTAAACTTCCTAGTTCTGCCTTCTGGTTCGTAATTCCAGCGAACCCGAATGCTCGATTCCGATACCAATCCATCGATCTCTGCTTACCGACTCTCAGACGCTTACCAGTGGGCTCAGCGCTTATTAACTTTTTAGGAATTCGTTCGTTACTAAGCCTAACAACATTACTGGCCCATCTTAATCATTGCGACGCTATCACTTCAATGGGATGCATACTTATTCTGATTCCGCGTTGTGTATCTCCAAAATTCCGCAGTAATATTTGTTATAATAATGATATCATTTGTTTTATTAAACATCAATAGCTGATTTTCTACAACATCGATAGTGAAAAACCAGCCCCAGTTGCACAGTGTAACTTGAAAAAGGTCTCATTGATGCAGAAACTATTGCAAACTATACTTGGTATTAACTGTCTGATCATTTTTACTATAACGCATTTTAGAAATTCGAGACTCTTCAAACTTTTTCTGTGTTGACACACATTTTCTTCTGGCATGCAAGATAATCTGTGACGTTTGTGGCCAAATCCTTATATAAGAACGATTGTAACAGAAAAGATGTCGGTATGCCCAATAGCTATGTTAGTGATGTTATAGGATCCATTTAGCAAAAGGAACACCCACAACATTAAATTTTGAGTGGAGATCTACCTCATAGTTGCTGCTTTTATTTCTGCAAAATAAAGAGGATTTGACCTTCCTTATAAATTTCACCATTGGTTTTTTCATAGCTTATTTTCATCAGATGGGTCATTGTCTAGGAGTTCTGAGCAAAAGGAATATCAACTACCTGACTTGGAAAGTCTTTATATCATACCCTGGCCTCGTCCTTTCGAGGAAGGAAACATACATACGATGCAGGATGTAGACCTAAATTGCTTCCTTCGTTCACTCCCCTCATGGAAACAATTCCACATTGCAATTTCAGATCATAAGAAATCTGATCAACTGGGTGGTATAGCTGCATACTGTTCTGAGCTGAAATAAAGTACGTCTGACTTAAATTCCTCCATCCCTATGGTTAGCCATGTAAAATTTCATTAAGAAATGAGCTTCTGGATTAAACTTGAAGGGATCATTTATCGTATGAGATTTCATAAAGGCGCATGTAAGGAGAAATATACCTCATAGTTGCTGCTCTATGTTTGATTAAAGAATTAAGATTGCAACCATTTTTATTGCTCTGTGGTACAAAGCAGAAATGGGTCTTCTTGTCGTGGTCCTGATCTCCTCACCAATACTAGTAAAAATGTTTTTATCTCAGCCAGCAAGCACTACAATGTTGACATAATATCGATCTAGTTCTATAAGGAATGAGGGTATCGCTTCTAACAGAAACAAGTTGTAACGCACCATAAGCTATTTTTTATAATTCACGAGTTCTAATGAGCTTGCATTACCTCTGATAGGAATGTTGAGGGGTTTTAGGATTTACTAATGTGACTAGTCAATACCCCAGAGGGGGATACAAAGACTATCTGCGAACCGAACGAGGAAGGCAGCATTTCTAAGGAAGATCTGGATGTAGTATCCTAAAGTGTTTTTGAAGTAGGGGTCATGGACGATTTATTGGAGGACCAAAGCTTGTCAGCAGAATATGAATCTTACGCTGGTTGAATTCAATGGCAGCAGCTTGAAGAGGCTGGTCTTGAGGCGAAACTAGCTATGAGGAGGAAGTTTAGTTTTGAAGTAAAAAGAGGTCCTCTCACTCAGTCTTAATACCTCGAAAAAGTGTTGTGACCGGGGGTAACTGATAAATTAGTCCCTGTACCAGAAGAAAACAGGTTTCTGCTCTGCTCTACTGCAAGGAACAAAACAACTATTGGGTAACTATACGAGGACCCAAATAAGGATTTGTTTAACTCATAAAGGAAGAGATTCTTGAGATGGGAATGGTGGTCAGCTTTAGTAACTATATTTAGTATGTATAGTAGTATATAGTAACTCTATTTTTATCGATGCTCTCGCTGCCTTCCAGGGATGTGGGAACACAAAAGTAACTTTCATGACATATTCAGCAAGATGTGAAAGACCTATTGCTAAGTATTGGTCATAAAAGATGAGGAGGATTAAATCGACTTATGACAGTTATGTGCTTTTGTTAATTATTAGTTAAATCGATTTGACATATCCTCGGCCTTCGATAGCTAAAGGTGGCTTAACGTGTTCCTCCTAAGTGGAAAAATATTAGATCATCGGCGACTATGCTCCAATCTAAGGCAGTTACCAAGAGAACGATGAAACTTCCAAGAGCTTTGGGAGAGCTGGGAGACAAATGTCCTTTGGGCTGTGTCCTTGATCCTGCCCTCTGGAAGTAGGCACATTGGTACTGTCCAGAATATGCAGGGGTTGATGGTCAACGGTTTTCTGCCACGGTCTGTGTTGATGGCGGGTTTCAACAGCAGACCTGGCTAACAAGAAGAAACAGATAAATGCGCCAACATCGTATTTGAATGGTTTAAGAAGAAATGGGATGTGAACAGATATTGTTAAAACCCAGACTATCCTCCAAAAAGGTAAGATTTCTAGGGCTCGCCCTATTACCAATGAACATTCAAACCATAAGAAAATGCCCAAATAGGATTGTAATCTACCTTGGTGTTAGGTGCAATATAAGGCTCGTCAAAAAGTGTTTTTCAATGATGCCTCAGTGATGACGACTTACAATAGAATAGTTCTTCGCATCTAGAGCTTTCGTTCGCAGCGTATATTCGAAACCAGTAAAGTAAACAAAATTATTCATATTACTATTTTTTGTGTGCTAGTGGAAGAAATTTACTGCCCTATAAAATCTTACCCCCAGTAAAGGTATTTATCTACAAGCCTTCTTGGTTAAGATCCTGGACTTACCTGAAATACGTAATTTTAGGTTTCGTTAGAATTATTCCTGGAGTCAGGAGTGGAGTCGGTCGAATTTGGCTAAAGGGCGGAGGAGGGGCTGCTGCACTCTTATTTTTGGTATCTAGCATAAAATATATATTATATAAGTTATACTAGCTGCCGAAATAAAAAATCAAATGTGTACGGTAAAAACGCCCGTTTTATGCGGATTGGCCTATTTGCCGGAAAATTTTAAAACTTATTTGATTTGAGATGATGGGGATCAAAAGCAGTTAACTCCGAAATTCAAAAAATCGATTTTTCCACATTTCTGGATAGTTTAGTCTAGCATTTGTTCTAACAGGATACTTATCTACTGCCTTATTTTTCATGGTTTTATTCTGAACCTGAAGTTTCGATAGCATAAAGCATTACTTGACCAACGATCGAAAAAAAAAATCAATTTGGAAATTGTGAGTTGTCCGCTTTTGATCCTGAAAGCCTCATGTAAATGTTTTGCGCTCATCCCACTAAATTTGTATGCCTTCCGTCCGTTTTCGGTCACATAAAAATAATTCTATATGTTTCTGAAAATGATTAATTCTTTTATTGCGAAATATAAAACAATGTTAACATTAATATTCATGATATCACAATGTTTTGTCTCATACAAGGCTTATCGAATAGGATGAATCTGCGTCCAGTAAAGTCAGTAATGAGACAAAGAAAACTAAATTGGAAGAATCAATGCTGTCAATATGAGGTATGCCTATGTATAAATAAGTTTCTCAAAAAGTTTTTAACTAAGAAGGCTCTGAGATAATGCCCGTGAATTGTAAGATTAAAAAGAATGTAACCGGTCATGTCCTTCGGAGAGACCATTTAAAATATAGTAGAAGAGAAAAAGAGAGGGGAGAGGGAAAACTTGTTAGGCGAGGGACAGTTGGCCAGCCTGGAAGCCATTACCTACCCCAACCCGGCTCAAATAGCAGGCCACAATTGCAAACCTTATTGACACAAGGGGGGGGAGGGGGTTGTCTTCAAGGTACATAAATAAACATATTGCATTATAATTTACATAGATATATTTTAAGCCTCTTCCACCAAATGCTTGTTTCATTTACACACATATTACTTTACGGGAAAGTAGTAGCTCAGTGGTAGTGAGTGCACTTAGTTGCTATGCTAAAGGTTCCGGGTTCGAATCCGGCTGTGGCAGTTAATTTATTTAATCTGTTAACTGGCATGATAATACCCTGTGGGATCCGAGGGCCCACGCATTCATTAAAAGTGGGTACCTTTATAGAGGTAAAACCTAAACCTGGCGGTTAAGCGTTACCTCGGGCAGTCTCTACCTACCCTGTATTTAATGAACCTAAGACTGTGCTGTAGACTTAAGATTCATGGGCTATAGTGGTACAGATTTTTTTTCATCATATCGATGCCTCAGTTCACAAATGTATTAAGTGCAAATTTTTCAAAAGTGGGTGTTATTATATAAATAATGTTGTAAAGTTGTGATCAGGAAGTCATAGATCATTTGTTGATATCAAATTAATAGAGAAGTTGTAAAGGTTACAAAAATTCTTTTCAAATAAAAATATTTAAAGGTTACAAAAATATATTGTGTCCTTAAACTTGAACTGTATTTCTTGTGTTGAATTATTATCAAAGTTGACTCATATAAAATCTTGTTTTCGGCACTTAACACATGTGTGAACTAAGGCATCGATATGTAGGTTTTTTTAAATACTTTTTTAAGACATAATTTACTTTTCTCGGTTCGTTTTTGGCTGTGGCTAAAAAAATTTTTTTTTTTTTTATAAAAACTTTCTTGTATCACCTACAATTACCGTTAATCGAGAAATAGTCTGCCCTTTCCGATAAATCAATAAACAATCCTTAATTAGCGATAATCGTACAGCTTTATATTCTTTTAATGTTGTATTTGATAATATCTTCGATACAGATGCTAATTATCGAATTATGCGAAGTATGAATTCAGAATGATGAATGTTTGATTCGTTATTGGCTTTTGAACAGAATCAAGATAGATAAGAAGGGAATTCAGATTCAAGAATTGGTTATAACATCCATCAACCATAAAGCAATCGTAATAGATCGAAAACGAAATATTCTTATTTTTTATATTCGATACAATTTTTTACACGACTTTGTATTTTTATCGACGACATGATCTTATGCTTAGCGATAGGATCAAGGTCGTATTTCGGAGATGTTTATGTTCTGCTGTAAAAGGAGTTTAGAGCTCTACTGTTGAAGCCATCCAATAAATATGTATTTGTTAATTTGTCTAGATATTCTCAGCGAATTTTGTAAGTGGAAAACGTTAAGTTACAGTATGGTTCAGATTTTTTTTAAATGTTTCTTCTAATATGCTCCTGTCAGATGATGATACGGTACCAGGGGCTGGCTGACAGGAGGTAGACTAGATAGTAGTGGAACAGGAGCAATGATAGCAGAGAGTAGAGAGTAGAGAGAAGCTAACTGCCTCCCACACTAACGGGCCTCAGGAGGAAGAGTTACCGCGGCGGCCCAGGTTCCGTTAGTCGGGGAGCGGTTCCTAGCAAGGCCGGCTACCCATCTCCGTCTCTTGTATCTTCTTACGTTGCATCATCTATAGGCCTATATATATATATCGTTAAATAATATAACGGCATTAGTAATAAAAAAAATGTATACCATTTGGACTAGCAAAAACGCTAAAACCATAAAAAAAGTTATCAGCGTATGTTAACACCAATCACACCCCTAAAATTCAAACCTGATTGTTTTGTTGAAATAATAACTAATTTACGATGTATTTTTGGCATCCTGTAAGGTTGATAAGGAAAAAAAAACTGTACCACTACAACCCTTGAAAGGTCTTGTATCTAGGACAACGGTGAAGCAATGAGGTGCTTTATACTTACCCCAGTTTATAGAGGCTGGGTGACTCCAAGGAGGTTCTCTACATACAACGGGATCCTTCCCCAGTTGTTAATAGTTAAAATAAAATCGGCCACAGCCGGATTTGTACCTGGAACCTTCACTACGGCTACTCTGCGCTTTACAACTAAGTTACTCCGACCTCTGTCGTTGATAAGAACTGAAGGAAAAGAGGGCTGAACATGGATGTGAACAGGTCACTTAGGTTAAACAGTTAAAAATTTATTTGAGGCATTCTATATTAAAACAGTTCAAATAAAAGACAAACTTTTCGGATTTCTGTAAAAAATGAAAAATTTCTGTTTTTAAAGTGAAGAATCGGTTCCTATTTTGTACGCTAAAACCCTGATTACAAATAATATTATTTACATTTATAAAAATATATATGATATTATATACTTTTTGTATTTATTTAAGGCCTAACGTTGTTGCTATGGACAGGGAAGGGGCTTCTAATGTTCTAGACCGGCAGTTACACATAAAGTACCAATGTCATCATTATATAATTAATCATTTTATCAGCTGTGGATCGACCAACTTTGTTTCGATGACCCTCCTGGGGCTCATCCAGCCTTGATTGGTGACAAAACCTTGTGCGTGACCTCACATCCAAGAACACCAATAGACATTTTTTGTTCTCCTAGTCTTTGGATCTTATGATTCGGTTACTATTAAATCTATATTGTATGTGTATGTGGTTCCCATCATTTACTGTACCCAAGATTCTTCATGACGTCTTGTGGTTCATCTAGTGGGTTTTTTTCATAACGTCTTTATTAACTCCCTTTAAGCTAAAAGTCGGGATGAAAATATTTAAAGTATGTACTGGGCCGGTTTTTAAGCTTTCTCTTTCTCTAGGCAAAAAAACTGCGCTCCACAATCTTATGTATTTTCCTCCACTAACCCTAAAGAAAACTATAACATAATCACTCAAACCTAAAAAGCTAAAAACCTTATAGCTTCCTTTTCTTCATGTTCTCAAAACAGTGAAAACACGTACACAAACAGTGACGAATAGCGTGTTATCGTTTAAAAGTCTCGTCCTTTAATTTGCAAACGTTTTTTGAGTTTTCAGTCACCTTGACACTTAGTTTTTGTAATGAATCTTATTTTCATATTTTTTTCACAATAAAAAATGTTTTATTATACAACATAAACTTTATTTTTCTATCTAAATGGTAGGTAATGTACAATAGCATGTGTTAGATTCTTAGCAAGACCATTAATTCTATATATGCGAGAGCCATATATTTTTTTTTTCCTACGGTGGTGTTTCTGGAGATAAGTGGCACGACACCTGTCCTAGAGCCAAGGAATGACCAGATTGGACAAGATAACATTATCCAACTGGACATGCGAGAGTTATATTTTTAGCATTTAATTATTGGACTTTTAATTTTAAAAACTAAACTCTGTGCAAAAATGGTGTTGAATTAAATAAATCAATTTTATATTCCTTTAGGGAGCAATACTTCAAAATCAATGATTGATCCTGTTTTGAAAAAAAAGGGGGTAGATGTTATAAAAGAAAAAACGAAGCCTTATCAAAAATGTAATTAACTATTTTGTTGCAGGATTTTTGTATTGATAGTTTTTTTAATATACTTTAAAACTGACAGTTTTCAATGATACATACATTTTTGTATTTTAATGAATACAAAAAATCAAGAGTGTCTGTCACTGAGAGATGAATAGAAACATTTTATTATTTCCATTTTGGCGTAATAATAAGTGATTAGGGTTGATAAAAGAAGAAATTCTCAAAAACAGTCTTAAATTGTTTCCTGTAATATGAGCTGTTATTTTTAAAAGTGCTAGAAAACCATTTTTTCATATTCACGATATCTAAAGCTTTTCATTTGAATTACTTTAAAATTATGGACAAACGTGTTAATATTTTTAGCACTTATCACTTAGCAAAGAGTGATGTTTAAAACCCTATGCGTTTTTAAAATTTTATTATAATATAATAATCATTGAAATCGCTTAAAAAAAATAAATGATTTTTTTTTTAGATCCAAATGGACTTTTCCCACTTTAAAATATAATAGTTCATATTATGTATCTATTTTATAGCCCTTAAGTTTAATATTATTCTATTCTTCTATTTTACAGTACGCGAGATTTTTTTTTTTAACTAACTTCGTTTGTTAGGAAAGTATTTTCCAATTATTATCTTATATGGCTAGAATTAAATGTAAACAATATTTCAACTAATGAACTATGCTAAAGATCGTCGGAAAAATCTATACTGTAAACCTGTTAGACTATATCGCTCTTGCAATCACGATTCACCTCTCAGCCCAATCATTGTCCTAGAAAGAGTACAGTTTAAACCAAGTACTGAACCCATGACCGCTGGGTTGTAATACTACAGTTTCTTTTTAATTTTACTCAAATCGGGAACAAGTAAAGATCAGGTGATAAAAAAGTTACTGGAGATAGATCAAGCCCAAACGCAATTTAATTTGAGTTAAAGAATCTCCATTGAAGGACCCCCCTAAGTTCAATAAACATTGCCAAGGGTCTTCTGAAGGCACGGGACTAAATGAAATGTTGACTCCACTTTGTCACACTAATTGATATTAATTAATCGATTTCACTATCGATCTATCGTCACCTATTGTGGAGCACCGATTTGATAAGTGATACTCGATAAAATAATACAAAAGAGGGCTTATAAAAACAGCCTTAGCTACCTATCATAATTATTTCTTACTTCACATCTTAAGTCACATCGCTACTTCACAAGAACTCGACACAACTCAAAAATTGGCATTTTTTATTTAAGCATTCAAAAGCAATTATATTGGTCGAAGCTTTTTAATTCAGGAACGACCTATCTGATATTCCATTTCCATCATTTTTTTGTTGTTAATAAAGTCATATGTTGTATCAAGTTTGAATTTAAAGTTTGTTGCTGATTTGGCCCGAACCCGGTATCTATCCTTTCATAACAAACTTCATTTCCACTCAAACCCTCTAGTTTCAAACTTAGCTTCCTCTTCAATTCCCGATAATCCTCCGAGGCGTCTGAGAAGAAGATGGCCACGTGACCTTCTTAGTTGAACATGCGATTTGAGTACTACCAGTGGGTAGTTTCTCTACATGTCATTATATCATATCATTATGTATCACTCAGCCAATTTACTTGTTATATTATTGTAATATAGTTGTAAATATCAATAAATAAATAATAAAAAAAAAAAAGAATTTAAAGTTTTATGGGGAAGTGACATAAGTTAATTACAAAAAAATGTTCTAATGGCTAATAAAAGAATACCAATAGCTCCATTACAATAGGAATACCTTGCTTTACCAAACTTTTATTTTTTTTAACTGACATGGAATTTTGAAATACATCCTTATTTTTGAATTAGTTTTTTGAGTTGTGACACTGTTCTTTTGAAGGGGCGACATATCATGTATATCAAGTGATTTTTTATATCAACTGCGTTAATTTCTAGTATTCGACAAAGAACAAAAAAGGGACCAGTTTTCACCATATAATGAACATTTTTTTTGGCTCAATAATTTCAATTCAAATTTAATGCCAACTTTTGTTTATGCAAATGTTTCCTTTTGTTTAAATACACATTTAATAGTAACTATCACATTATTTTCCGAAAATATGTTCCATCATGAAAAAGGATGGTTGAAAACTTTAATCTGTTGAGTTTTATTGATTCTTTAATTTAAACTTTGTCTATGGTGTTTATTATCATTTTCTTGGCACTATTAAATATTTTTACTCTCGGAAATAAAATATTTATATTTATGTATTTTTTCGCCGCACACTTTTCAAGTTTCTCCCATATAAATATGGCAGTTGATACCCTCTTGCCCAATAGTACACCTTTTATTTTAACTGCAATAATCACATAAAATTAATATGTATATTCAGAGAGGATTTTTATTCTTTTAATATTCGATCCCTAACTCATCTTGATCTTTGCAAAAAATAATTAAACATAAAAGCATTTTGGTTTTCTTACAGCTCTATTAGTTTTACCTTCGCAGGCTTTCACAATTCAAATTCTTTCTTGTTTGTGATGCTCAAATATGTTAATTTATTTAAATTAATTTTAACCAAATAGTGAAAATTAAAGAATGTGCTTCATATTATCAACTAAAACGTTATCACTATCTCCATTTTAAAAATATTTTTTTTGTTTTTTTTTGGTCTTGGTTTATTAATAATCATTAAATATATTGCAGTTTTATAAATAATTATTTTCTGAAGACGGATGGAGGTACTCTCTCAAACTAGAAAATAACTTGGCTTGGCCCTTAATTAAATTTTAACAACTTAAAATTCATATAAAATTATCCAATACCTGAGATATAGGTCTTTTGAAACACCCCATACGACTTGTTGCACAGATTATCATTATAAATTTTAATATATATTTTATAGCAAGGTGGGATGGCTTATGCTCCCTTATTGAAAGCATTAATTTTAATTTTCAGCTAGTTTGTCATTATACTTAAATTATATCGACTTATAATTTATAAATATTTTTATTTTGGAGAGAAAGGATTTGCACCCAGCCGAGGTTCGAACCCGGATCTCCGCCTTATAATTTAATTTTTAAAATCATGCTGACTATAATCATTTCCGAAAAAAAAAATAGTCCAGATACAGGTAAAAATAAATTCTCTTAAATATAGAGAGAACTGTTTATTGGAAAGCTAACGTTTCGACCCAAATTGCATGTCTTCTTCAGGGCTAAATATACAAGATACTAACAATTTACAATTAAACATGGTAAACACTAAAAATAAATATAGCCATCAAGTTAAAAGAGTGATAAAAAATGAAGATGGAGGATCCTTAGATAAATTGTTGACCTCCTTCCGGACCATTTTCTTCCTCATATATACAAGATCAACTAATATTATTCAAGAAAAATATAATCATTTACCATAATTATTAAATGGTTATTAATAATAAATTAGTGTGTTACTCTCTAATTATTTATTTTTATACTTGTAAATTCTCAAAGCTTACATCACCTATTTAATTTTAAAATAAGGTATCATGAAAAAACACATATCTGAAGATCTCTGGTATACAATATCTATTTTATAATAAAAAAATATTGGGATTGAATTTATCACGATATATTCCCCTATATCTTTTTTTAAATTATTTATTTTCGAACATTAAACTAGAAGTTACATTTATGAGGCAAAACATCCACCCCATTTGAGGATACACTGATTAGAGTATCATATTTGCATAGATAAATAAATAATAAAACATGCGAATCGATATTATGAATATATTTGAACATAATTATACGATAGTACGGATAGTGTGCTATTTAAAATAAAAATTACGATCATAAGGTGTAATGATGAAGTTGTTGTTTGGCGAATATTCGCACAGGTCGTTGCCAAGGTAGTGGTTCAATATCCACCTTGATATCATTTCTAACGTTAGAGCTCGGCACTAGATCCGAGATTTTCCTCAATAAATTTTTGCTGGATATTGTCACGGATCACTTGTTTATTTATGTATTCTTATTATGGGTTTCATTCGCTCTATTTTCCCTTATTATTTTCTAGAAGCAATTAGTTCATACTTAGGGTAATTATTCCGCAGGTTTTATGTATTGTTTTCATTTTGAATGAAAATATTTTATACTAATAAAGATATATATTATTTATGATTTATTTCTACAGATTATGCCCATAATTTTTGCCACAGATGCGGTAACGAATTATCGAAATTTCTAATAAATTCTATATACATTTATTATTATTATTACTGACTCTACAGTCCTATGAAAACCCGGCCTCCACCACCACACCCAACCTGCGATATTGAGCTATATACTCTATATGACTGATTTTACATTGTATATTTACTTTTTTAGTCATATTTCGGTAATTTCTATGGTATAAGACACCAAGCAGGGTGTACTAGTTGATATTTATGTTTTCTTATAGTGGTGTAAATTGTTATTTAATCCAGAAATGAAAGCGTAGTAAAAACTGGGGAGGTTAGAAAATCCAAGTGAGACACTAACGGAGCGCGGAGGTTTCTCCAAGTCCCAGTATCCAAACTCCACTTTCACTACGCTTCTAATATCTTTCTCATTTCCCACTTATTACAGTCCTTTCTAAACATAGTAAAAAAAGAAAAAAACAAACACGGTTTCATCGATAGAATTTTTTCGTTTAAATGGTAAATAAATCAGTATTGTCGAATGTCAACATATAACTGAAAAATTCACACACAAGAAAGATGGGAAAATAAAATAATGGCTTATCAAATTGTTTTAGCGTCATTTTCCTCAAAATTGGTAAAATAAAATATCCTTAGCTGATTATAAACTGCGTGGAGGACATACTAAGTAAATACTGGCAATTAAATAATTAAGTAAATGTTAATACCCTCTATTGGTACTAACTGCCTACCTGTATCTCAGGTAAATTAGGCAATCCATATTTATGTGGAAAATAGTTGACTGGATAATTCTAACAATGGATTGAAATGGTCATAGAGTGCGGTCAAAGATTACACAAAATAAGAAAAACTTTTTTGAAAGAAGGTTTCTTTTTCCCAGGCCTGAAGATGGCCTACACCTTAGGCCGAACATTGGATCAATAAAATAAGTTTTTCTTATTTTTTGTTATCTTTGACTGCACCCACTGACGATATTAATCCATTATTTGGCAATCAATAGGTCTTAATTCCACGAACAGAAGATTTGGTGTTTAGATATGTTTAGTTCAATGCAGTATCTCAAATTAAAATTGTATGTGTGATTAAAATAATCAATTTTAATATAAATGAAGGACAATATCTATACAATTAATTATCGTTTCCTAGAGTGAATTATTAACTAGACCTCCATAAACTATACCAACCCCAAAAACTAAATCTATACCGTCCGGCAAAGGGCGGATTTAGGAGGGAGGAAAATGGACTCCGAGCAACAATATTTATTTTGCAACCAATTTCGAACCAAATTTTATTTTGAAATCTCAAAAATTATCAAATAATCATGCGAAAAATTATTTATTATTAAAATTATAGATATGCTTTTTGATTGCTTGATGCTGATTAAGTCTATAAATGAATTAATGTTGTGAGATAATAATATTTGTGTGGGAATCTAAAAAAACATCCTGATTACTCTTGATGAATTTTTTTAAATAAGGGACGACAAAATTATGTTCTCTCTAGGTAAAAATCCTATTTTCTTTTTTGTGGTCAGAGGTAACTCAATCCTCCCACTAACGCGTTGGTCTATTACTTACATGTTCAATCATCGCTTATAGCTGATTAAATTTTTTTGGGGAAATTTTTACTCTGCTCAAGATATTCACATATTTTATTTAAAGATATAACATGTATAAAATAAAATATATAAATGAATTTATAGAGAGTAAAGATAAATAAATATATATGAAAATTGAAGTCATAGAATAGAGAGGTAAGAATAAAAATACTAACGAATCAATGGTGGCTCGTTGAAAAATTAATGGATGTGCTCCTTCAGAAATTAAATAAGGGTTAGGTTTTAAATTTTCTAAAGGGAGTTAAAATTTTGTGAAAAGAACTTAACCAATAACTTGTTAAAATCCTAAAGGAGTAAATAATTCAGCTTATTAAGGCAGGAAAACTAAAAATGAAGAAACCATATTAAAATGATTAAATTTCAAATTTTGTTTTTTATTGAGATTGTTACATAAACATGTGAGAGGTTTATTTATTTAGAGTTTCTGATTTTCTCTTCATTTAATTTTTATACATTTTCAAACATAAAACCCAATTAAATTTTTGCTGTACTGCAAACTTCATTATAACTTCATATCATGAACAGCCTTCAAAATATTTGTAAAAATTTCAATTTCTCCTTTTTATGACTAATAAAATTTGAAGATAACAGTTTTTGTTTTGAAAAATAAATATATCGAGAACTATTTGACGTTCAGAAAAAACAGACTAAAAAGAAAGCATGTAATACAAACTGAAAAAGTAAAAACTGAGCAAAAATAAGAACCCAAAATATGCAAAATTAAATTTATCTTTCTTCTGTAATTATTAATGCTAAACTGCATTAGGGGAAACGAAACGATAAAATATAATTGAAAATATCAGTAAAAGTTTATATATACAATAAATCTCCATTAATATAACATTGCAAATGTGGCACAAACTTTCAATTTTAAACTGATTAATTATTAATAATTAATTTTCTTACTTGGCACAAAAATTCTATAATCTTATGCATCAAAATTGGAAATGTAATGGGAAAAAACAAAAAAGTATTGCAATGTTAAAATTTTAATAGGTAGATCATATCATAAATCGGATTGATACTAAGTTTCTAAACCATTATAAATATTACAATAACGTGAAAATCTGGCGTCTTGGTATAAACAATATTTAGATCGATTTTAACAACTTTTTGTCGGAAGGATTTGATAAGAAGAACGTACGTTATCATATGCCTATACATATACAATATTTTACTTAGAATGTATATTAAGTGATTATGCATAAGTGTATCCTACTTAACAAAATTTACCATCTCTATGAAAAATATTCTCTAGTTGTGCACTAATATGTCAGCAGACTTTAATCAATATAAATAATGGATCTTGTTTTGTTTGTTAATAGCGTAAATTATACTTTAACATCTAATACCAAAAAGATTTTTTTATGGCATTGGAAATTAAAATCATATGAAGGAAAACTATTTTTGAAAAAAAAATTGGATACGTGATTTTTATAATGTAGAGGGTTTTAAGGTTTAGGGTTTTTATCCAAAAATGATTTCAATGCTACTTATATCACATTCAAACCAAATATTGTAAACTTATCGAAATTGGCGGGAAATCTAAGCAGAAAATGCTGTTGAATTGTCTAAATATATCAAAATGTTCTTGATAGCCAAATCCGGTGTAAACGTTGGCTCACCATTTATATAAAATATTAACGAAAGTAAACAGCTTTATCCAGGTGAAAATTGTTTTTCAGAAATTGTCATTGATTTTTAATTAGCAAACTATTGCATCATTTTTATCAATATTGTTGTTCTTAAAAAATTGTTTTTAAGGAAAAATTGGTTAATTATAATATGGTTAATACGTATCACTATTATTGATTTTCAGTCCTATAACATGATGGAATTAATTATATCAATATTAATCATTGTATTACTTTTTATATTGTAGTAATGCTATTTCTTGGAATACCTATAATATAATTGGGTTATATGTTAGAAGGGGTCGAAAATGTTACAGATGGGTGGGCAGTTTAGATGCGGAATATTGGAAAGTAGGTTGACTTAATGAGTTTAAAATATTTCAATAACTCACGTGTTAAATGTTAATTTCATTAAACATTTTTATTTATTTAAATAAACATTTAGAATTTCAGATTCAACGCTGAAAGAGAATGGAATCGGTTTTAGTTAATTATACATATATAGAGTTTTAGAACAAGGATCAGGAAGGCAGGGAAGAGAGAGCGGCGAAGGAAAGCAGTGCTGCCAACACAAGCTCTAGAAATATCCCCGCGCTCTGACTCAGGCACGTGGTATGCCTGCTCTTTCACAACGTCCTCGAGCAACAGACCCGGACGCCTATTGCACCATTGCCTCTCGTTTGAGCAAAAACTCTCCTCTCTTTGTACATATCAATCTTATGGCAAAGGTCATCGGATCAATAATCAACTAAAATTTAACATTTGAGACAACAAATTTAAAAAAAAGTTTATTTAATTAAATAATAAACATCGCAAAATAATATACAATATAACATATACTAATATATATAATATACAATATAATATAATATACAATATAAAAATGTAATATACAATATAACAAGTGTGAAAATTGAAGGAATAAAAGTTGCCAAAGTTTCAGATTAATATCGATCTCCGATATTAGTTCAAATTACATGAAATGCTTTCATTTTATTTATAAGCACTATACATCAAAAACATTTTTTATTTTGAAAATAACCCTTGGGACCAATATACAGGACAACGTATTCTATTAATTGTTTTCCAAAAAAATAAAAATAAATAAATACAATTTTGGAAATAATACCTACCTATTATGAGCACTTTTATAATTAAAAAAAAATTTATAATTAGTATAATTTTAGCATACTTAATTTAATCCTATAAACTTTTTTATAAGGATTTATTACTTATGAGTTTAAAAAACATTAGAATAATTATCCATCATTAATATAAATTATATGATTAGTTTTAGTATTAGCAGTATCATCAGAACTAAATTATTTAAAATAATATTTCACCGACATTCTATCAAATGCTTAGTTTTTGTCATGTATTTATAGTTATAATAATTTGCATTAACAAAGTTAACTTCATTATATATTAAAATACATATTATTCACATTTTATCTTTTATCTTGTTTTTTTTTTAATACTTACCTAATATTACATTAATAATGTTAAATTAATATTTACCTTTTGCTTAGCTTTTATTGGACCTCGGATTAACCGGCGATTTATTTGACGGATAGGCAGATTTATAATTTACTTCGTAATTATTGTTTTTACGAATTATTTTCATTATTTAAAAATAATATCTAGCCCGTTAAAAATACGATATTAATATTTTCTAATTAGGTTAAAATATAATTAGGAAGAATAAAAGAAACTTCTTTTTGGCTCAATCAATAATCTGTTAAATTGGTCGTAGTGTTCCGTAGCGACTCTAGATGCCGCTAGTGTCTAAACCATTCCAAAGCGCCTCATCCGACATGACCAGTTCCAATAGTAAAATAATTCAATATTTTTAGACTTTTCGTTTTAAATTGCATAATATTATTTTTTTAAAAAACGAAAAATAGTAAGTTTTGTAATGAAGGATTGGATAGTTAATAAACTAAATCTTCAACTGATGGCAATTATCCCTTCTTTTTTTTGTTTTATTAGTTTCGCTTTCACCTCGTTTAATTCCGGAACTCAACTTACTTTGGTACTATTTAATTAACAAATAGAAACCTTGCTAATGACTTATCAGTTTTAATGAATTATTTCAGTAAGCCAGTTTTAGTTGTTTTCACTTATACTAGCATAAGCGTTGATATTTCATCTTGGATACTCATAATTTTGTTAATATACACAGTGGCCCGATGATAAAAATTAAAATGGACATTTTAAAAATAAATATGTTTATACAATACTGTTTTTAATTTTTAACGAAACTGTTTTAAATAATCTTTAAAATTGAGAATTACTAATCGATAATTTTTTCATAACTCCTCTCTGTTATAATTATTTCTTAAATTCGATTATCCGTTTACAACTGATGCTATTTGTTGTTTGAAATTGAAATTCGATGGTAAATTGAAATTGGCCACACGCTGTTCATTAAAACTGCCATTGGTTAAAAAAAAATTAAAAAACATACTGAGCTTAATCTATAATTTATAAACAATTTACACATCTTACTACAACGTTTCTATATACAAGGATTCTATTATGTTCGAAAACATACCATATTATAGTTCAAAACTATAAAACCAAGAGCAAAAACATAAATGAAGAATAAAATGTACATTGATTCTACAAAACATTTTATAAAGGACTATACATTCTAAAGTACACATCTTGTTAACACTCTTTCAAGAAAATATTTAAAGGCAGTATTACATAACGTAATGTTATCATATTCCTATTTTTCTTTTAAATGTTATTTATTGCTTGTCTATTACCTATTCACATGAATATTAGTAATTTAGCTTAAAAGTACATTAGTACAAACAAGTGGCTTTGAAATTAAGAAACAAATAAATGTTTTTTTGAAAAAAATATCAATATAAAGTTACAAAAGATAATTTTAATGTGGATTAAAATATTTATAATATGCATTACGTTAGTCAATCTTGTTGAAAAAATTATTCATGTTTAGCATATAATCATATAAAAAACATGAAATGTACGGATACTTCATTTTATAACTGATTGTACCTGAACAATCCTTAAGTATTTACTTTGTACTACTTAATTAGTTTTCTTACATTGTATTTACTTTGTATTTTAGGATATGTGTAAAAATTATTAATATTTCAACCATATATTTTAAAAACCTTTTCATAAATAGTATTAAAATTTGTATTCCCTTCCATTTTATAAATCTCAGAATTTTATTTTATCTAAAGGTGTATGGGAAACTTGAGTTACATAAAAAAAAAAACAGGAAACTTTTTTTGATTTTGAATTTGATGTCCATTCCATGTATGTTGCATTTTGAATCAAATCAAATCAGATAAATGAGGAAAAAAATCAATTGAGGTGATGGTTTTGCTAAAAGTAATCATTCCATAAGAATAATAACAATAAATTGTTTGAGTATTCAAGTTTTCACATCCTGTTTATGATTCATTTTTATAAATTCAATGCAACTCAACTCAACTCAACTGCTAAATTCGTAATAAAACTTATTTAAATGTTAAATAAATTGACATTTAACATTTAAATATGTTATATAAACATGAAACATGCTCCAAATACTGGGGCATGAAACTGTTATAAGTTTTAAAAAAAATATTTTCCAAATTGCTATTTATAAATAATTTTAAAAGAAAAAACTAGTACATCAAAATAGAAAAATGAGTAAGATAATGCAGATAAAAAATAAAATATTCCTGATTAACAATTTTTCAAAATGCCCCTAAATGTGTCTAGGTACAATAAAATATGAAAAATAAATACACGCAATTTTAACAGAATTTTATCAATGAATTTGAGTTTTTGAAATTTGAAATTTTTGCAATAAAAATATATGCATATCATTAATAATAAAAACCTATAATTTTTTATTTTATATAATTATATAATTTTTTATTGTAACAAAATACAAAAACTGAACAATTTTTTTACCTACACTATTAAAAATACATTCAAAATTTATGTAAAGTAAAGTAAATTGCATTGCTTAGATATTATATGTTATAAAGAACTTGTGGCAGTGTATAAAAAAATAATTAATATATAACGCAACAATTAATTTTCAACAATAAGAATTATTAGAAACTGACTAGTTTATTTTTAAAAAACAACCAATTTTGATTAATCAATGAAAATATCTTGTAACATGGTATTTTTGTTATAACTGACTAATAAATATAATTTTATTTATTAATATTTTTGTTTTAAAATTAATTAAATTCAGATATAAAAAAATAAAAATTAAACGTATACACGAATAATCCCTTCTAATATTAATTATTTTAGGAATAATATGTAATTCATTTGTATAATTTTATTAATATTAATTTTTTTTGTAAATAAAATATAAACCGTTTATGTATGAGAATGAGACGAAATGCTTAGATGGATCTGTAGATTATATTGCTATTAATAAGATATTATGTGTTTAAAAAAACAGTGCACACAAAAATAATTAATAGATTAATGAAGTAACTAATTTTCATCAATAATAATTACTAAAAAGTCACTATTTAATTTTTTTTTTAATTTTTGATTGATCAATGAATATTTTGCAACATGGCATTACTTTTATAACTAACAAATCAATATATTTTTTAATTTATATATTTGTTTAAAAATTTTAAAAAATAAAAAAATAAGAAGCGTACGCAATTAAAGCTTTCTAATATGAATTATTTTAGGAATAATATGTAACTCATTTGTATAATTTTATAAATATTAATTATGTTACCTACAAAGTAATAGAGAACTGATATATATCTGTGTATTTATAACTTGCAATATGGCATGTGTGTTGTAATTATCTAGTTAATATCCTTTTAATTTATAATTATGGTTTAAAAATATATTAAATTTAGATATATAAAAAGAAGAAATGGTACCTGTTCCGCAGGTTGTCTTTTTGAGTTAAGTTACAAGGTTTAACTATTTATTCGTTTCATTTTTAATATTTTCCAAATATAAAAGTTATCCTGAGCTTTAGTTTGGAAAAAAAGAGGTATTGAGTAGATTTCGGTTATTATTTCATCAAGAAGTAAAAAATTCAACTAAAATTTCGAAGTATAGATGATATATGTTTGTTAAAACGTTCACTTCTAGATGAAATGGTTACCGAAGTATTCACATTTCCCATAATTACGTTCTGTTTTCCAAACTAAAGCTCATGATAGCTAGTATTTTTGGAAAATATTAAAAGGGAAACCTGCGGAACAATTACCGAAAAAATAAAGATGTGTACACAATTAATGCCTACTAATAATAACTATTTTAAAAATAACATTTAGCTCATTTATATGATTTTATTTATATTAATAATTTAAAAAATAATATGTAAACCGTTGCATGTGTTGTAAAGAACACAAGACAGTGTACAGAAAAATAACAACTGAAAAAAAAACAACTAATTTTATTTAACCAATTGAAAATAACTAGCAATATGGCATGTGTTTTATAACTATCTAATACATATGACTTTTTTATTTGTATTTAATATATGTTTCCTATATTCAATTGGATATAAGCAATGGATGAGCATTTAAAAAAAAATTAAGTTGTTTGAAAATTGATTAAATTTAGATATACAATAAATAATTAAAACGTGGAGGTAGATTAATAGCACCCACTAATATTAATTATTTTAAAAATAATATTTTGCTCATTTATATAATTTTGCTTATATTAATTAGTTTTAAAGGTAGTATGTAATTGATTTATATATGTGAATGGTACAGAAGAAAGACCAGTCGCTTAGATTGATTTGTTGATTATATTCCATATTGAGTTGAGTAAAGAAAGATGTTGGAGGATGAGATGACGTGGACGGAGGGAGTGGGAGGAACTGGTTTTATAAGGACTTTTGTATCGTCAGCTGCCCGGGATCATCCCGTCTTCTGTCACATTTAGAAAAATATTGCCATCTATTCAATATTATCTTGTTATAAAACAGTCATAAAAAAATCATCATCGTCATCAAAAAGATAAAATAAGGATAATAAATTAACATATAAATATTTAAAAAATAAATTACTGAAACTTTAATTCTTACTGAATTGATAAAGATATTATTTCATAAGTTGTTATATTATATTTGGAACTAAATGTATCCAAAACGAAATAAAAGAGCAGGACTTACAACAAGGGACCTAAGGTCGCACAATGCCAGGGGTATTCAATATATATATATATATATATATATATATATATATATATATATATATATATATATATATATATATATATATATATATATTGAATAATATGAGTTGACCTTAAATATATATGAGTAAGAAAATTTGACTCAGTCAAGTTGAAGAAAAGTTGAATAGTCAACTGTCAACCCTTGACCTTATTAATAGCCCTGAAGAAGACTGAAGAAGTGGGTCGAAACGTTGGCTTATAATAAACAGTTCTTATTAAAGAGAATTGTTAGTCACCTAGGGTTCTTTATTAATTATACTTCAATTAATAAATATCATTTATATATATATAAATTAATGTGATATTAAATATTATAATTATAATTTATATAATAATGATATAATTATTATAATATGTATAATTATAATATTTATGGTAATTAATATTTCATATATATATATATATATATATAATATATATAATCTGGTAATGATATATTTTCTAAAAAAATAAAAATATAATTCGGCATTGTATAGATTTTTTTATTCATTCACTTAAAATCAAGAACCTGTTAATAAAACATAAAATTTTATTTTTGAAAAAACTTATATATTTTAAATGTGATTAGAGAACTGTGGATATTTTCAATTTACTGAAATTCATTCAAATTTTTAGGTTACTTAGAAATGGAAAAAATATCCAGTATGAACCGGTATACTTTGACATCAAAATATAGAAGCGATATTTCTATTTTTTATAAATACTATTATTCTTATTTTTTATGGCTAATACAATAAACATGTCGGTAAATCATACTTTTAAAATAATGTTAAGCCTTTGAATATAAAAGCGCTGTAAGTGGTGTACCGTTTTCTTTCAGAACTAGTCCCAATCCTGTCTGGAATCCGGGTTATCCGCTTCGTAAATTCTATCCATCATCACTTCAGTCATTTCACTAAATAGTATGCTATAATTTCATAATTTTAATTTTAATTAATAATATTTTAATTTTATTACATTACATTTTTATCAGTGAATTATAGTTACAAAAAGGTGCATGATCTTTTGAAGTATTACATTATCAATTATTTATAATTTCAAGAAGATATTACATATTTATTAAATAATGTTATATTTAATAAATATTTAATTACTTATAATTGTAAGCTCTAAGTTTACTCCTTACCCGATATTATTTTAACCATTCGCGTTAAGTTTTTATAATTAATTTATTATAAGCTTATATTTTTAAATAGATTTATTGATAAATTAAAACGAGAAATATGTTTTCTTCTGAAGCATCATAGGGACGCAGAACTGAATGTGTTGTAACCTTCGGTGAGAAAACAGAATAGATAATTTGAATACTACCTTGAACGAGGTCATGAAAAGTTGATTGTACAGCGGAGTTATTATAATTTTTTATTTATTTTGTTACAGACTAAAAATTTTATATATATATTATATACGTAGATGGTTCTTTAAAAAAGTAAAAAATGTGAACCACGTCTACGTGGTAAATACTCTAATATTTACAAGGAGTTAATATTACCAGACAAACGAATATTCTGAATGATGTGGTCAACACTGACTCTCAACCACCTGGTTTTCCCCATAATCCTGTCAACAAGCCAACCACCCCCCTTAAACGAATTAATCGCAGAATATTGAAGAAACAGTGCACTCTGTGGGGCTACGAATGCCCCTCATTGATTATTCGATCGACGGCTGATTAACCCGAATAAGAAATTCTCTAATACCAGGTGAAACCAATATACTATTTTAATAATAAATTAACATGCACGTCTTTCTAACATACAGTTCAAAATTGATATTTTTTATATCTCAATCTCGCTCAGCTAAAAACTGTGGGGTCATGCCCTACAGGAGCTTGTGAAAGTGCGACGCACTTGATAAGGATTGGGTCTGCTACAGATCCTTAAATACTCCAAATCAAACATCATACATTCCCCAACATAATGGAAGGTAGTAACCATATATATTATATGATAAGTTATTAATATCGTATATCATTTTAATATACACGTGTATTTTAAATAGAAAAGAAAAACATCGGAATCGAACCATAAAATCCAGTACTGTAACGAAACATTTACAATTTCGCAATGATTTTATTATCGGCTATCATGAAAAGAGAGAGAGAGAGAGAAAGAGAAGAAGGGGGCGGGCGGGTTGTGACGCGCTGGCATAGAATCTAATCTAATTTGGATGGGTCAGATTTTATCTGACAGTGTGACATAAATTAGTTAGCAGTATACCACAATTTTTTAGTTATGAGAATTGTTATAGTAGTTATAGAAATTAGTTTTTATTTGATATTTTTTCCCCCAATGATTGTAAATTTTATTGGCTTTGCAATAAAATAAAAAAATCAATAGATAGATAATTTTTAATCATTCTACTAATATATAATATATTATAAATAATAAGTTTTATGATTTATAATTCGTACAAATCGTACTAAGGAATCTTCGTATTTTGTATAAAGTTATTAAACAATGAGGACAAAATAGATTGGTATGGCGGAGAGGGGGAACTGATAATTCCAGCGATGGCGGAGGGGATCGATCGCGCTAGTGGTGGCATCTAGCGGCCGCCATCGGAAGGTCTATTGACCTTGCCTGGTCACGTGACCCGGGGCGGCCTTGGCCAGGCGAATGCCTCGGCTCCGGGCTCTAGTCTCTTGTCTTCGTCTGTCTCTCTTTGTCTCTCTCTGTCTCCATCATTAATTACTATTATGACTACATAATAATTCCTCAAAAATCAAACTTTACTATTGCCATTATACTCAAAAAACCATAATCTCACTCCTGAGAATCATAATTTTATAAAAGATGATATAAAAATAATATCATAATCATAATCATAAATAATGATATTAGATTCATTTACAATTTAATATTTTCAAAGCATTTTTAAAAATCGAATAAATTTGATGTTCGTAGTGGGTTTTTTTGCGTTTCTGATAAGGTCGTTTACAGTTTATAAAACCGGTTAAGATAAATGAAATTTTACGTAGATTTCAATCCTGAAATTTAAACTATAAATTTGTACATTTAACTTCAAATTTGATAATACTTTATTGTAGTTCGAAAGAGGAAGGGGCGCTATTGTGATGACGCATCAGGCGGGAGAGCCTGATGCGGGAAATTCAATTCAAACATATCTCAAACGTTTATATTAATTTTGATTAATAACGTTATATATAATGAAAGTATTATTTTTCCATTATAAAAACTTAAATGTATATTTTAAAAAATATTATTTGATTAAATTAAGATGTACAAGGATCGATTCAACTTCAAGGCTCCCTTACACGTATTAAGTTTACTAACAATAGTGAGGTTCACCAATAACTTATATATATGTATGTATATATATATATATATATATATATATATATATATATATATATATATATATGTACGTATATATAGTTTTTAAATAATACAGTTCTAAAATATAACAGTTATTCATGAATAAGTTTATATATGTGTAAGTTTGTTCTATGATTTTAACAAAAACATAATCTGGTAAATGGAACTTTATAAACAATTAAAACCTTAGATTTTATTTATTGATATGACGTTTCGGTCGTGTCCAAACGTAATCACTGATACATGTAAAACCATAAATGTAAAATCACAAATTTATGAACTATAAATATAAAAATATACTAAATATAAATAATAAATATAATAATTACTATTAAAATATAATATATATATTTGAAATGGGAATGTTTAAAATTGTCAATTATAAGTCGATATTAACTATTAGTAGTTACTTATTAATCAATGTTACGTAATAAAATCATTTTTCATGAAATTTTTCTATTTTATTATCTTCATAGATTTTATTACACTCTTATTATTTCTCGGCAATTATTTTATAATTTACCCTTCAGTTCATTTTTGTCATCCCTATCATTTCTGTTTATATAACCTCTTGTATATTCTTTGGTATTTCACTGTTGGTACTGTTACTCTGTTTTGATTTATTCTTAGCCTTGATGATTAACTTAAAATTCGTCCGAAACGTTGGCACAAATAAAATAAATTGTACCTATTTTGTTTAATATATATATAGCACCCCCCCCCCCCCGACCATTTTCAACATATCTCAAGATATATCCAGTGCAAGGATCTGTATAACATCAGTATAAGTAATTACATTTTTTAAAATTTTGTTCAAATGTGTAGTTATGAATAAATAACGCTAAGTAATATTTTATACTGTGAAATAAATAATAAATTTTATAAAAAAAATTGAAAATCAAGTTAAAAATTGATTCTCACTGTAAGTTAAAGGGGATATCCTTTAAAAGACCAAAACCAAAAGGAAACGTTTAGAGCCCAAAGCATTAAAATAATGGATTAACTTAGTAATTAAATAATTCCATAAACATTGTAATCTAATCAATTCAGTGAAAAAAATCTTGTAAGAAGTAGAAAAAAAAGAAGAAGTTAACTAGCTGAAAAATCCACTATTGTTACAAATTTTCGACTATATATTGGTAAAAAAAAGTTCAAATATCACTAAGTAATTTTCAAAAATACAAATTCAAAAATAGTTAATAATATTCTCATACATCAGACTGGATAGTTCATTATAAACATTATTCTGACATTAGAAGATTTTTTTTAAATGATATAATTTAAATACAATACAATACATTTTTTCTAGACTGATTTTAGCCGGGCTAATGTAAATGGAGTTTAGGTATTAGAGGGAGTAATCTAGGATAGAAGTTAAGCCAATGTATGCACGTATGTATACACATTTATTTATTTATATCTAATATTAATATAATTTTGTTGATTAATCTAAACCCACTGATTGAATAATTACTACAGAAGATTTGAGAGCACTTTTAAGATGACATCACAACAGAAAAAACAGAAATCTTGCTCCCTCTGGCAAGGAGGAGGGGAGGATTGCGTACTCATAAAATATGAAAAGGGTAGTGGAGAAGTAAATAGCACTTTTTAGAGATAAATGCGGATTTTCTCAAAAACCAAATAAATATTTATTGGATTTTGGTTACATTTTTCATCAACAATTTTACTTTTATTTATAATAGGGGAGGTGGTACTCCATTTTTCCTATTGTATAATTCTTCTAATCTCTTTAACTCCTATTGTATAATTTTTATGTTTTCTAATTTTCTTATAAATTTGTTACATGTTGGAAACGTTTTTCTATAATGGACAGATTTATATTGTATTTTTGTTTGTGTTTGTTGCTGTTTAAAGGCGTAAAACTCTTACGTCATCAACACCTATGTCCATATATATTATATTTTTTTATAATATAAACAGTCAAAGTATTTGACTTTATCTTGGTTCGTTTTGTAATTGCATTATATCTGTATGTATAATTAGATTGATAGATTACAGTTAAATTGTTTGTGAGGTCAAGCACAATATTGTTCCGTTAAAAAAAAACAGTATGAAAACAAATGCAGATTCTAAAGACCTTTTTTTCATTGATGGCATTTTTAGTTCAAATTTTTACTAATCTCTAAAAATGTAAAAGGCAAGTTTTACATGATTGTAATTTAACTCTAAGATTACCTAGGACTCCATCTGGATAAACGTCTCACTTGGAATCCTCATACAAGACTGAAAAGACAAGAAACTGCTCGACGTTTTCGCCTACTTCAACACTTACTGGACAAACGCTCTAAGCTACCAATTAATTACAAAAGACTTATTTACATGACAGTCATCAGACCTATTTGGGCATACGGAGTTGAGCTTTGGGGCTCTACTAAAGCATCCAATTCATCTCGTGTCCAATCCTTGCAATCCAAAATCCTTCGTAAAATCCTCAATGCTCCTTATTATGTCACAAACAAACTCATCCATCATGATCTTAATATCCCATATGTTACTGATTTGGCCCAAACTAGATACCTATCCTTCCATAACAAGCTCCATACGCACTTGAATCCGCTAGTCTCTCAGCTTGCTTCCCATACTATTCCTGATAACCCTCCGAGGCGCCTGAAAAGAAGATGGCCTCGAGATCATCTACTATATAACTTTATTGGAGTGCTATCGATGGGTAGTTTCTCCACAAGTGTTTTCATGTCATATTCTACATTTTTGCACATTTACTTGATATAATACCATTATAGTTGTAAATATCATTGAATTAAATAAAAACTCCAAGATTCAGAGTGCTGCCAATGGGTAGTGCCTCTACACGTACTTTCATGTATTTATTTATTCATACAGCCCTTGTACTAGATGTAAATATTACAGTTGTACAATCCAATAAAATAATTTAAAAAAAAAAAAAATCTAAGATAGTTGAAAGTAGTATGCTCTCTGATCTTTAAGTATATTTTCACAACATAAAATTGAAAAAAAAAATATAGAGATTATACAAATATTGAGAGTAATGATGAATTTCAGATTTCAAAAGGTAAAGATACGTAAACAGGTCTGATTCGAAAGTATAATAAGAATTTTCATTCAATTGTTTTTAAATGTTTATAAAACTATTTAACTTATTTTATCAAAAATGTTTATTGAAGATATTGAGAGAAAAATATTGAGAAAGCTACAAAATATGAAAAACTATCAAAAATATATTTTAAGTTGTATTGATTAATGATAAATCCTTTCAAGAATTAAGAAATAAAATAATCAGGATTTATATAAATTTAAAAAGTTTGTTAGGTTTGATGAAGAACCATCAGAAATTATCTCAACTGAGAGTTTAAAGGAACTACATTTTTCCAATATTTTCACATTAATGATGTTATTAATTGTTTAGTTTTTTGTAGGCGCTTTTTTCTATCTTCTCCTATGATTTCATAGACAACTGTTCAATTTCAAGTATAGTTTATACAAATAATTTCGGAGAAAAATATTTAAAAAATTGGAACAATTAAGAACTTGTGTATCCTAAAATATTTAAATTAAATGGGTATAAAGGAGCAAGTTGTTTTATTTTTTAGGTGATTAATTTTTATGGAAATAATTCATATCATTTAAGAAAATAACAAGAGAAACAAATATCCTTATTTTGAAAAGAAGTTTCATCTATTTGATAGCTGTTAGCTCAAATTTTAGAAACGCCTATTTCAGTATATATATAAGTGTGTGTTTCTGTATCTAGGGGTAGACTTAAAAGATACATTCAAACCCATATTCTAAGCTTATTCCAACCGATTGAAAAACTTCACACAACTTCAAAGAATAATACTTATGTACAATAATAAACTATCATCATCATCATCACATGGTCCATGGAGGACCTAGGCCTCCTCTACAATTCTCCTTCACTTTGAACGATCTCCCGCTGCTCTTCTCCATAGGTCCGCTTCCACATCCTCCAGCCATCGTGTTCTTGGCCTTCCTTTTCCTCTTTCTCCATCTGGACGTCCCTCCAGAATCTGCTTTAAGAGCCTTTTTTTGTCCATTCTGTGAACATGCCTCAACCATCTCAATCTTGCTTTTTTAACACAAGAAACTATGTCAGGTTCTCATTATAGGTCCTTAAGTTCTTGTTTCCTTTTCATGCGGAAATAATTTCCTTCCTTGGTTGGGCCATACACTCTTCTAAGAATCCTTCTCTCCCATGCATTCAACAACTTCTCATGTTGTTTGGATAGAGTCCACGCCTCCCCACCATAGATGACGACAGGTCCAAGTATCGTCTTATATACCCTTATTCTGATGCTACGGGGTGTAGGTCTATTTCGGAACACGTTTCTGAGGGACCAATAGCATCTGTTACCGTATTCAATCCTCGCCTTTATTTCATGTTCCAGTCATAAACTATAAGTTAATTTATTTATATAGTAATAATATTATTCACATTTTATCTTTAGCAAACTTAAGAAAACAAAATACTTTCGGGAAAGAGAGTTCCCTAAAACCCTCCCTTTTGACTACGTGCCTCAACATAAGGACATCCCATAAGCCCTGAAAGGTATTTTCAAAATTTGATTTTAATTTTCTGAAGAACTTGAGGCGTTTTGTTTTTTTAAAGGATATTTTAAGTCCTTGTATCATATTAATATTATTATTAAAATACCATTATTAAATTAAAGGTTTGTTTAAATATTTGAATACTTATAAATTTAAAGAAGGCTTGTAAGAATAATTTCCATTATTTAATATTTATAAACATGAAACATTATACATAATTTCTCATGCATACTTTAAGGCTATGATGGGAATAGTTATTTTTTCCCAATTAGTTGGATCAAAAATAACCATAAACAATTGACATAATAAAAACATAAACGTGTCATAGAAGAAATTTAAAAGAAAAAAAATTAAAATAATATATTAAAAAAAAAGGATAGGTAATAAGTTTTGTAAATGGAACTATGTAAACGTAAGGAACTCTTAAGGAAATATTTTATATTTTAATGATAGTATATATATATATTATCATAATAATAATAACAACATATAATAACAATTTTGTGGATATTATTTTTAATACTAATTGGTATAAAAAAATTATAGTTCACCAAACCATTAAAATACATATGTTTTTCAGTGATATAGGCTACCAATAAAGAAAAATCGTATTATTATTTTTATATATTCTCATAATTAACTTAAATTTATGGTTTTACATCTTAACAGCCACCAAGCTTAAGTCAAATAGTTAAAATTAAACCTTATAGTATAATTATAATTTATAATTGCAGGTACAGACTTTTTGGTGGAAAGGGGTTATTTTAATATTAATGTTTTTATTAATTAAAATATAAATAAATTACGTATATTTTTAGTGCTTTACTTAATTCTTTGTTTAATTCACATTGCATGAACAAGCTTGTATTTATCATTTATTACAACAAATTCCACTAAATTCTTTTTTTTTTTTCTGCATATATTAGAATATATTACAATTGTATAAACTTTTGTTTATTTTTATTTTTATTTGGCTGATGACTTAAGCAATTTATATTAGCTCTGTTGTCATAAGACTTTTGTAATATAAATTAATTTAATAAAATCTTATGTAGTATTAATTAATATAAAACATTAATATTTACATCAGTGGCTGCCAAACTTTTTTGTACCACGCCCCCTTGTTCATATGTAACCCTCTCACACTCCCTTACACAAAATTTCTATAATATGAAAAACAAGAAACAAGCATTGGAATGGAAACAAATCATTTAGTTTTACTATCACAAGATACAACATTATAAGTTTCAATTTAAGACAAAGAAGTACTGTTACGACAAAAATAACCAACACTAAGCTAGAATTGTTTTTATTTTTACTGGTCTCACACCTCCCCCCCCCCCCCCCCGAATAGTCTTCGCGCTTCAGGTTGGGAACCACTGATTTAGAGAATCTTTTTTTCCACCAAATAATTTTTACTATCAATTTCAGTATACATTGTGTATATATATAATTATAGTTAACTACGCCATTAAAATACCCATTGAACATTACTTCTCTCATTCTCTTTTCTGCCCTGAAAAAGTCACCAGCATGTCTGGCGAAACGTTGGCGAAAAAGTTAGCGACACGGTCTAAACCAGAAGATACCACTGAAGTATTTTGTACAAATTATTATTGTTTAGGATATAAAAATTGTGTTAAATCACTTTTGGAGATTTAATTTTGGATAATTAGCGATTTTAATTGTTTTTAATTGACAATTAACCCAGAATACAGAAGATATTTGATACAAATGAGTATACAGAGATAGAGAGGCAATGTAAGGTTTAAAAGGCTGATAGTGGTGGGGGACCAAGGTCATCTCCAAGGTTACAGTTACCGTCTCTTTTCGTTTCTAGGTTCAACATATTTATTTTTTACATTTTTATCAATACTATAATAATTAGTTTTCGAATCTTCGAAACTTCGAAAAAAATGTTATCCATTATAAAAATATTAATTAGGCTAACTGTAAATAATATGGATCAGCATATCGATTGAAATACATTGCGATATCGATTTATCGGACAGATCTATAAGCTCTTCACTGATGAAAGTTTTTCAACAATAGCTTAAAAAAAAACTAATTTTTAAATAAGACCCATTTGGACTTACGGACAAGAGCAGAGCTTTGGGGCTCCACTATCCCATCAAATTTTTCTAATGGCCAATCCAAAATCCTTCGTAATATCTCCAATGCTTCTTATCTTGTTACTATTAAAATCTTCCATAATGATCTTAAACCATTTGTTACTGATTTGGCCCGAACACGTTATCAATCCTTTTATGACAAACTTTATTCCCACTCAATTACTGGTTTCAAAGCCTAGCCACCTCTTCGATTTCCGAAATTGAAAAAGAGAGTAACTTAAATTAAAAAATAGGCTTGGGTACAAATATTAGTACCTACAGTTCATGAGTCAACAGGTTACATGACTGGTCCGTGCGAGGCATGACTCGCCGCGTCCAGTGAGATCAGGATACAACTCACTTTCATAGACATAACGAGTACCTGCTTCATGCACCTTGCACCCAACCTTGCATTGCCGTTTTATTACTATACTTTAGGTCGATACATTTCTTAGTAATACAAATATTAAAAAAATAATCAAAATTTATATAAAAGAAAATTATGTCATTATACGAGTGGCGTGGAATGGTCAGGGGCTGCAGTCAATGATTAAAAGAAAAACAGAGTGACTATTGCGCCTACGTTTCGGCCTAATATTTAGGCCATCTTCAGGTGAACTTCAACCCAAACTTGCACTAAGCTATCATTATACATATTAACATTTATCAAATCGTCGTTTATCTACAAACCTTGCTACTATGGAGTTATATAACATTTTAAAATGTAATTTTCTTACACGTTACATTAATATAAACCTAACCATGTCAATATCACTAATTTCTATATTTAGGAATGCCGGGATGGTCTAATGCAATTATTAGAAAATACTTCGTTAATTATCTTTTATTATTAATTCTTTATTTTTATAAAAATTGCTATATTTTCTAACCTGATTAGTTTTCGAGAATACCCCATGTAATCTATCATGATAGTCCTGTATCAAATGATTGGAAAATAAAATATAAAGCGAACTTATATTATAAATTAAATTTTAGATTTTACGATAATTTAGTGGATGAGCCTTGATAATTTTATTGTGTTGTGGGAGAAAAAATGGTGGAGGTAGAAAAATTCAGTTGTTCTTTCAATCCGTCCTATGAGCTACTTAGAAAAACAAACTTTATTCTCGGTGGAGATTTCTGATTTATTGTGTATAACAAAGACGCAAGTATATGTACATATACAGGCACAAACATCAAATTCAGATATATAATAAAATATGCATCAATTCATTATGTGCTATTTATGCGTTCTTCCATGCGCAGTTCATTCCAACCCATCTTTTGTCTAAAAAATGTTATTTCATTTTAACAGTTAAGAGGTACAAACAAATTTACAATGAACATTTACCTCGTTTTGCCGATACACTTAATGGTTTTTTTTTCATTAAATTTAATACTTGATATTCTATTTGTAAGTATCAATCAGGTTATATAGATATACCTAGATCAAAAAATTATTCTACAAACCTATAAATTAGGCATTATTTTATATCACTACATTGCTGGAATTATTAACTTTAAAAGTTAGATTTCAAATCTTAATTCTGATACTATTTTATTAATCAAACTCATTTATTTGTCGGCATTGCTACGTATATCAGAAAAAAATAATGGGTATTATACGGAAAATATATTTTGAAAGTTATATAAAATACTAAAATATTAATATTAATATTAAAATATTAATTTAAAATGAATCAGTTACAAAAACCCTATATAAATCACTCTTTATCGTTATAAAACCTGTAATTATAATAATGATATAATCCCGATGTTGCTACTGGCTAGTTTGTTTATATACTTATGGAATATAAATAAATATTAAATATTGATTTTTTTATAATTATTATCGTTATATTGTTTCTAGGATAAGTTCCTTTCCTTACTTCGGACGCTTCCGATTTAAAAAAAAAATTTCAGTATCCTATCATATTTATTCGTCAATATACCTAGGTGTATCCGATAAAAAAAGTAATAAGTACTATTTATAATATATTTATAAAGTTATATAAAACTTTATTAATTTAAAATGGATCAGTTACAAATCTACAACTTCGTGTAAATATTTATTATTGTAATTTCTTTTTTCTTTTTTTTTAATTTCTTTTTTTTTTTTATGAAATAAATTTCTACAACATAGTACAGGTCTTTTATCAAGAAAGTGCTAGAATACTGGCCATCTGGTCTACATACCTTCGAAATATTAATAGATCGCGATTTCCTATATATACTAACATTTTTAAAAACTATAATTAATAATATAAATTATTAATTATTAAATGCTATATTAAAGATTTGTTATATAGGATAGCTACGAGGCAGAAATAGAGGACAAAGTTGAGATGGACTTTCTAGAGAAGGAGATTGACCCAGATAGCGAGTGTATTTGGAGGTCAGCTATCTGCATTGCTAACCCTTCCACCCGATCTCACAACAAACCACCTTAGTCTCAATTCAATATTAAATATATATTACAAAAAATATCGAATAGTTTTATAACAATATTTATTTATATAATATATATTAAAAATATCATAGGACATTTTTCTTATTATTGATCGTATGCATTCAGCTCAGGAGTCAGGAGAGATCAGTTACAGTGGCTCACAGTCTTAATTATGCACTTGGATATTGATAGAAATCTTCGAATAAATAAATAATTCAACTTATATTATATTAAAATAATAATTTATTTTAATCATAAAGCATCTTTGTGTCTATACTTATCCAAATAAATAAGGATTTCATAATAAAAATAAAACACATTTGTTTATGATCACTAATCTCACAGTGAAAATGACACGCGTTTGTGTTTCCCAATATTGGTTTTCCTTTAGGCAACTTTGAAAATTAAAATGAGCAACCATTTAATTTGCAATAGGAACCTAATAAATTTCAAAATTCCATTCTTCCGACGTTCTATTTTCCAAAAACCTACATATATATAACTATAACCACATTATTACAGAAGATAACAGCCTGGAACATTAAATAAAGACGAGGATTGAAAATGGTAAAAGATGCTATTGGTCCCTCAGAAATGTGTTCCGAAATAGAGCTATACCCCGTAATCTCAAAAGAAGGATATATAAGACGATACTTCGTCCTGTCGTCGTCTATGGTGGGGAGGCGTGGACTCTAACCAAACAGCATGAGATATTATTGAATTCATTGGAGAGAAAGATTCTTAGAAGAGCGTATGGCCCAATCAAGGATGGAAATTGTTTCCGCATGAAAAGGAACCAAGAACTTAAGGACCTATATGGAGGACCTGACATAGTTTCTTGTATATTAAAAAGCCAGATAGAGATGGTTGGGACACGTTCACAAAATGGACAAAAAAAGGCTCCCAAAGGTGATTCTGGAGGGAAGTCCAGATGGAGAAAGAGGAAGAGGAAGGCCTAGAATGCGATGGCTGGACGATGTGGAAGCAGACCTTAAGCTCCTGGGGGTAAGAACATGGAGAAGAGCAGGTGGAGGAAAATGGTCGAAGAGGCCAAGGCCCTCCATGGACCATAGCGCCATGTGATGATTTTAACCAGATTATATCAACAAAAATATATACCATCAATGTTTTTTTATAATAATAGTAATAAGGCAGTTTACACCTACTATACATCCAGTTTCCAGTCCAATTCCTCTGAAGTTGTAATTTTAGTGTATCTTGCGTATGTTGTGAGTATTTTTTCAATTAATCGAACAATATTTCGAGTGATATAGGAAGTTTTATTTTGTTTGAGATAGATTATTCTGAAATTGCCACTAAACCGAACTCAAAGTAGTAATTAATGCGAAACCAAATCTTAGTTTTTTTTTGACATTTGACATTTCATAGAGCCTTGTATAGTCACCATTCCGAATTTTAAAAAACGTTATATAATGCGCAAAAAATCCAATCGTAATCCAAAATAAATTCAGACAGTTTTAAACATCGTGTATTAGAAGAAATAATTTTACCCCACATAGACTGGAAATAACCACTGAAAAAATGGGCATGGTAACTGATAAGATTGGTTTATATGAATTTATCAATAAAATGAAATTAAAAGTAGTTAAGGCCAAACCAAATCTATGTTTTCTGAATAATTGAAATTTACTAGATGCTTTAAAGCACTATTCCCAATTAACAATATTTATATATATAATATGTAGGGAATTCCCCTAACATAAAAAATGCAGAAAGTAGTTAGTATTATTAAAAGTTGGAAAGACGAATTTTTACCTTAAATAGGGTGGAAACTACTAAATAGGCTACTAAGGAATAACTGAAAAAAGTGCTTTCTCTTAGCGGTTTTTCATTCTAGCGGAAAACGCGCGAGAAAGAAGTCCAAAACAATTTTCCACGAGAGTAACCTAAAATATACCTGAAAATGAAAATTAATCAACCTTTTACTACCAAAAATGATTTTCCAATACTGAACTAAACGATAAATTCCTTGAAATAAGAAAATTGCCAGTTGAAAGAATGTTGAACTCATTTGACAAGTTTTTTCATATGAGTTCATCTCAATCCTAAACTGCTCAGGTTTTGAAAGTAGCAAAAATCGCTGTTTATGCTTGTTTTTCGACATCACCATTTACCAACTTAGTACGTTACGTTGCCCATTCCGGCTCAATTATGTACACTTTTGTTTATTTTTTCGATTTTATATATTGTTCAGGAATTAAAAACCAACAGCTATAAAGTATAAAAACTTTGAGGTTTAACGGATGCTTGTTTTTTTTAAATGCACACTGGGTGATTTGCTTAATTCAACCCTTTTTGCATTTTTTTCTTTTATCTCTGCCCTCTTTGTTACCGACAAAATAAGACTCAATTAATTTTCAATTAGAGTTCATCTTAAGTAAACATTTATATCAATTAATCATTGACAGAATTAAAATATCGAAAATAAATAAAATGCATAAAACTTGAACAGGGGAATCATCACAACCAATTAAGAAATAAACCTTACTACTCGGTTGAGAAATAGCGTTTTTTACCAGTACTTCGTTGAGGATCAAGATCGAACACAAAGTGTTTCCCTTGAGTCATCAGAGGGTCAGGCTCACTCTTTTCGAAGGCTGGGTGTGCCCAAGGAAAGCCTCCTCAAGGCAAGTGGAAGTAACTTCGATAAACCTTGAGTTCTCTGAGAGTAGGGGTCGAACTGTTGCTGATAGAGTATATATTTATTTTTCCATTTGAGATCATTCAAACAATGGCCTGGGTGTTGAAATATCTTAATACTATCTTAACAATTACTCTAAGATTAGAAAAAAAATTAAGACAAATTTACAGTTTTAAATACAGTTATGTATGCATCCTTCCTTACTTTTAAGCTTTTATTTATAAACTACAGATATTTCTAATAATATCAATATGCAAAATTGTAATCTTTTTTTAGAATTCCGATTCAAACAATTAAATTCCCATCCGTTAAACAAATAATTTAGGCAACTTTTTATTTTTAAATGAATTTATTCACTGACATTTACAACTGCATTATAACAATACAAGAAGTAAATAGCAGGAATGATACATAGTGGCATGGATAAAGAGACGTAAAGAAACTGCCCAGTGGTAGTACTCAAATAACAAATTTAACTTAAAAGGTCACGAGGTTGAGTTCTTTTCAGACCCCTCGGAGGATTATCAGGAATTGAAGAGGTTTGAAAGTAGTGCGTTTGGGTGGGAATAAAGTTTTTCATGAAAATATTGATATCGGATTCGGGCCAAATCAGTTACCAATGGAACAATAAGGTCATTATAGATTACTTTGTTTGTAACGAAGCAAGGAGCATTAAGGGTGGATTTTGGATTGGCGTCGAGAGGATTATACGAAGGATAATTTAGGCAAGTTAAAATATAATTTTTATAAATTAATGAGGTAAGTTTAATCTTCAAAAAAAGAAGTTTTGTATAAAAATAAATTAGAAAATAAGTATTATATTTGTTCTTCTTTAGAATACTAAGAACTAAATTTAAAAAAAAATGCTATCATTATTAAAATGAATATTCTAATGACTAATTTAATTTACTTAACAATTACGGAGTTATCGTATAGAATCAGATAAATTTATGTTTTTTCATATGCAATTATCAAAAATTGTAATACATCTATAATTATAATTGTTATACACAGAAATAGTGCTCCGGAGGGAAAGGACACCATGTCCACATAATAGGTAATATTTCAGGTAAATTGTCATTAATAAGTACTATGATCAATACTTGCAATTACTTATCAATACCAATAACAATATAAACAATTTTCTTTAATCTGTTTCTATAAGTAATGAGAAAAAAAATTGTAATAGTATAAGTTATGGAAAATTACAAATACAAAAATTTCAAAAATGTGACATGGTGTCATTTACCTCTGGGGTACAGATATACTAATATATTATAGTTAACATTAGCCTTATTATTATATTAATTTAATTCTTAATTAATTATAATATTAATTTTTAATTAATTGTCATTAATGATTATTGATATTTATTATTAAAGTTTTACTATTTGTTCTCTGTTTGTTAATAAATGCTCCTATGCAAATAACTACAGTAATTAGCGGCCTAAGGAAGCGGTGAGGGCATTGCCCCGAGAGGAGGGGGGGCGCTGCATACTTCCCTATATAGAACTCCGTCAAAACTCGAGTTATCCTCTCATCTACCTTTAGGCTTCCTTTTCTGTCATTTATTAGCAATAAATTGACTAAAACCCTGAAAAGTAGCTCAAAAAATAAAGTCAATTGTGTTAAAATTTCGCAAAATTGGTACTCTAAATCTTATATTCAATGTAAATATCTTTCTTTAAGTATAGAATAATAAAAATAAATATTTTTAAAAAATGTACGAAAAAAATCATAATTGATAAAAATTTGTGCCAGATAATCGTTCATACAATATATATTTTTTAAACTTGTTCAATGTCGGTTTGAAGATCATTTTAAATTCTATAAATAGGAAAAATAGTTATGAAAAAAAAATGAACTAGATGAGTAAGTACTAGCATTTGAGCTAAATAATATAAGTTTTTTATTTATTGATATTTACAACTGTATTACAATAATACATCAAGTAAATAGGCTAAGCGATACATTATGACATGTGAAAATAGAGAAAGTAGAGAAACTACCCACTGGTAGTACTCAAATCACAAGTTCAACTAAGAAGGTCACGGAGCCATCTTCTTTTCAGACGCCTCGGAGGATTATCGGGAATTGAAGAGGAAACTGGGTTTGAAACTAGAGGGTTTGAGTGGAAATGAAGTTTGTTATGAAAGGATAGATAGGATAGATTCGGGCCAAATCAGCAACAAGTCGGTTATAGTCGGTTATACAATATAGCAACACCATAAGGTCATTATGGATGACTATATTCTTAACAAAATAAGGAGCATTGAGGATAAATAATAAAAGTAAAATAAAATTGTAGATTTTTTCATTCTATGTTAAAACATCCTTAATCATTACTGAACCTATAAATAATTTAATTTATTGATGATAATGCTATATTAGTAAACTCTGCACCACTACAACCCGCGAAGGATCTTTGGGTTCAGTGTATGTCAAAGACTGAACTATTTTGAGTACAACGAATGTACAGTTAGGTGATTTGACCGAGATTACGGTCAACCGCAAGTTAAGGTCTTCGCTAATTAAGAATGCCCATTTTATGGAGGCTGGTTGACCCCAGAAGAGTCTTCAGATCTCACAAATCCACGGCTGTTAACCCATTCGAGACGACGATTTTTTTCGAACATGTTCCCCAGGAGCGAATTTTTTTTTTCCTCTTTATATTGTTCATTTTTAATAAAATAAACATGTTTACTATGGAAATCACCCAATTCGTAAGTGAATTCGCATAAATAAGATAATTTTGTTCGCTCCTCGGAAATTTTTTATTGCGAGGTGCGGAATGAACACCATTGCACACATGTTAAGTAACATGAAAATACATCATTAAAACATTTATAAACATTTATTTCAAAAATAGTTACATAATATAAAATCGTTATTTTGCTTTCAATAATAAAGAACAGAATATAATAAAAAGAAATTTTTTAAAAAGTAGTAAAAAGTTAAAAACAAAAAAGTCTATTAACACAGTAAAACCAATGCCAAATCTTGTTTCCTGTACTTTACAGATTTCATTAGTTCAAGAAAAATCTTATTTCGACGACTAGTTTACTCAGAATAACTGATAATTGCACACACGGTGTGCAATCGGTCTCGAATGGGTTAACAGACTAAATAAATATCAGCCACTCAGCCACATTTGATCCCGAGACCATTGGCACGTCAACTCAGCGTTCTACCACGTTCTACCCCGCTCCCGCTATAATACATTAGTAGAGCAAGAAACATAGCACAATCGACATCTCATGACAATTATTTTATGGAATATCTAGCAAGATATTGATACATAATATAACTTTTTTAAGTTTTAATACTGCTCTAAAAGTCAAGGGTTTTGCTATATTGGTGTATTCTGCTGTGTATATAGTGCATTGTATTTTTCCATTCTTACAACACTGAATCCCACTTTGCCAGGAATACCGACTTCTTATGAGTGAATTCCCAACGAACCTTCTCGACACCTACACACCTGGAACAACAGTTCTCCAAAAACGGTACGGCAGATCACTCAGCTGTGTTTACGAAGCCTAAGTACCCAAATTTCGAATGAAGCAATAGGGAGTTGAAATTAAGAAATTTTTACTAAATATAGTTCATATTATTTAAAGTTTATATTTCGAAATTGGCAAAAATTTTTTTAGGAAACAAAGATCGGCGATAATTCTCAGAAATATTTATGTTTCGCCCGGAATTATATATTACGGTTGTCTTGGAGGGTATTAGTACAACATATACTTTCTGTTACTTTACAGTCAGTTACTGGCTAAAAATGGCCAGTTTATTCAATTTATCGTTTATTGAGATAGACTAGTATAAGTATTAAGTTGATAGGCTAGATATTATACAAATGAGTGAATGGAGTACTTAATTTAATTCACTGACTGTGAGTAAGAGATCAAACCAAACATGGAGCTGTATAGTATTTAGACGAAAAAGCAATGTATAAAGACTTTTTTTAAAGTAATCTATAATTCAGAATAGCCCCTAAAAAGTACTATCAGCTTTGCAAATTTGATCAAATTTGTAGTGCTTTGACTGCCGAACTAGACTGTATTCTTGAACCTAAATTACAATATAAGACGCTTATCAGGTTTAAAGTTTAATGTTATTTTATTATTGAAATAGTTTTCGCTAGGAAGCACTATTTTGAAGTTATAAATCAATAATTAAAAAAAGTCGCAAAATAGAGTGTTTTTTTGTGCGCAATTTATATACGATGGAACCTTCGTAAGGTCAGATCTCTACTGTTAAGCTTTTTCTTAGGGGAAACAATTAAATTAATTTGTTAATCCTTTTCTATAAGATAGGGAGCGGAGTGGTTCAGTGGTAGAGCGCTGAGTTGTTGTGCCAAAGGTCCCGGATTCAAATTTGGATGCGACAGGTTTTATTTAATTTATTAATAGCCGAGGATGGATCCTTTTTGGATCTGCGAACCTCCTGGTGCTCCGCCAGGCGGTGATAAAGTGGGTACCCACAAAATATGGGGGAAAATCTGGCGGTTGAGCGTGATCCAAGACAAATCACCTTCCTGCAACAGTCTCTACCACTAACTACACCCCAGCCCCTTCATGAGTTGTGTTGGTATTGCTTGTGTTTTGAAATGAAAACTACTTTAGCCGCGCTGAGCAGTTTTCGGTTGGGGAAAAACTTTAGGGTTTGCGTTACCAACATGAGCGACTTGCTCATGGTGTGTACAAGTGGTACCACTTTTTTTTTGTATAAGTCGCATTTTTCTTTAAGGGTGCACGTACTAAATGGCATGTCGACAAATAAAAATAAATTAATGAGAAATTATAAGAAAGATTTTAGTTTTTGGAATATCCTTCCTCCCTGCGTGTTCAGATATTATTACTACCGCATTGTTCTCCTACATTTGAGACAGAGCTTATAAATCCGTGCAAGAAGAGGACAGTTTGACATTCGGACTAGCTGGACAACCGACCTTACAAAGAAATAGGAAGTAAACAAAGAAGAGAACACCTGTTGGCTCACCTGTTTGTTTTATGAATGGGCAGCGGGTGAACAATGCGGAGAGACCATGTCCCCAGCGGGCTGGCACACCGCACATTCCCTTAACAACCTTCGCATTGACCCACAAATTGCAACCTTTTTAGCTCGGGTCCGGGCAACAGGTAGCCATGCACTCCCTCAAAAACTAACTCTATAAATCCCACAACCGAAGCCCTTCAATCAAACTTTTTACAACAGGTCCATGAATAAATGTCATCCCCCTTATATATGTATATTGTATGTTATAAACAGGATAACAACATTATGTATGGCATTATATTACGCTTCTTCAAAATAAAATATCATAAATAAATAAAAAAATATATTTCCCAAACATATTTTGACATGACATGGAACTTTCAAACACCTCCTGAAGATACAGGACAGAGGTAGTTGTAGGCATAAGAGCAGACAGTCAAAATGTAGGGAATCACATGTAAAAAAGGCCTTCTTTTTGTTAGTAAATATATAAGTTTGTAAACATGACCATCACACAATAAAAGTAATGGGATGAAAATGGATCTTTATTTACTAAAGAACTCTTAATCAGTCAAACCTTTGGAAAAGAGAGGGATATGTTTTATAGTCATTAATGATACAGTATAACTGTACCTCAGTGATAACCATCCCATTTTATTATTTAAGTATTATTCAGAACAAAGGATCTTACTTTTCTCTGAGATCATTATTTCGGCAGTGAAGCCAACATAGCACTTTATTTAAAAAACAAAACAAAAAAAAGTCCTCACATCATATAATGGAAATGGAATATCAGGTATATCGTTCCTGAAGTGATAAGATTCAACCAGTACAATTATTGCTACAGGCTTAACCCAAAACTGCCAATTTTGAGTGAGTTATGTCGTTCTTTTGAAGGAGCGATATGTCAGCATTATTTTTAATAATTTTACGAGCATTTGTTTATTAATGTGAAAATTACTATGAAGAATTTGCTGGTCTTAAATCCCAAAATACTCAACTATACTTTCACCTCAATTCATCTAAATTTTCAATATTGAATTTTTCTTTAACACTATAAATGCTTTATTTTATACATTTATTCTAATATACAAAAAAGAAAATCGAAACAAAGTCTTTATATCAACACATTAATAGTTTACACACTATATATGGTGGTTATATGATTTAATACTATATACATATTAATATTAACTTATTGGCAAGTTAATATTAAATAACACATATCGATATTATTTTTTTTAAAATTGATCAGAACAGATTTATTGAATTGAAGATTATAATGAAGGATTTGGTTGTCCTAAACCCGAAAATGATTTCTCTAACACAGTTTTTTCTTTTTGGTTGTGGGATGCGAATGCTGGCTAAGAAAAATAATACTGATCTATTATTTAATTGGTATTGACGTCTTTAATGGGACAAAACTATGAAAAAACATTACTGATGATTGTGCAAATAAAAAATACATTACAAGAGATATAATTAAGGGATCTTCTTCCGTATGTAGTCTGCAACTTCTTTATTAAAACAAGTCGAAGTTGGTCAACGTATATAAATTCTTTTTTCCCTACTATTTTGTTTCCATGGTTCTGGATCCACTTATTTGTTCGTCGATTACACCATCCTGATGTTTAAACGAAAATCCAAGTGGGAGTGGTTAAAATAATTATAAAATGCAACACCCTGGTAATTTAAAGGCTCGTCTTTATATTTTTCCAGAAATTCATTCACTACACTTGGAAAAATAATTCTAAGCTGTAAAATTCGACTTCTGCGCAGGTCATTTTAAGAATTGTTGAGCTAGAATAATAGCTTCATTATTTAGAAATTTCGGAAATCTTTATAACCAATGTTGTTTCTATCCAAAGGATAATTTCAGAATGGTGCTAGAAAAAAGAAATAGAAAAAACAAAACACCAATATTCTGACCTATATTTAAAATCGAATTACCTCATTCGAATCCATCGAAATTTATAAAAATTGAATAAGATTCACTACAAATTAGGTAAAAATATCTCTTTTAGAATTTATTCAATTAAATTTGTCCAATCCTCTATCTATTGTTGGATAGTTGTATAAACTAGGGAACGGCAATGATCCAACTATAGTTCAAGATAATTATAATAAATAATTAATAAATTATTAAAATTATATTAAACATTGAAAAAATAGGCGGGAGTTTTAATTATATTCATATCCCAAATATTCATACATAAATGATTTTTTTATTTTATTTTATTTTTTGTATTAATTGTTATAATTTTTAGAAAAGATTTGTTCTCTTCAAAATAAAAATATTTAAAAATGATTTTTGTTTTATTTTAGACTCCAGTCTCACCAACAAACGTTGGTTAACTATAGTTTTACAATTATTTCTTATGAGATTAACAATTATTTTTTATCACAAGAGAAACAAAAATATGTTGTAAATTAAATAAAATAAAAATGACATTGAAGAAGCTGCGCATACGATTATACTATTCAGATGACTCAGATTTTATATTTGATAACTTAGATACCATATTTTGTAGCTCAAAAAAAATTGGGTTAATATCAATTCAATAGTTTGAAAATTTCAATGTTGAAACGGAAACAATTAAAAAAAAAAAGACTGTATTGAAAAAATCTTTAAAATACCCACTACACAATATTTATTTTCCTCCCTTTTTTCCCCTTATCTGATTGTTACTTATCTCTTATTATTTTCTTCTTTTTTTTTTCAATTTAATAATTAAAACAATTTGTGGTCACATAATGATGCTTCCCGAACACAGGCTAACAAAAAGAATAGTAAAATACGTAGACTCCCTCGTTAATGGAGGAGAATGGATCCGAAATGTTAAAAAAGACCTGAAATTAGCGGAAAAAAAAAACAATTTTAGAATAAAAATTGAAAAATGGGAGGTTAAACCAGAGACAAAAGCCCCGAGAACTAGAACGAAATGGAGCGAAGAAAGCAAAATTAAATTCTCGCACAGAATGAAAAACTGGTGGGCAAATAAAAAGAACCAGAGGAACGGAAAATGAACCATCTTTACTTAGCGTCTACCACTCTTGGAGCTCTACGACTAATAATAATAATCATAATAATTATAAAATGCATAGTTATAAGACTTGGGTGGTTCAGACAAAATATTATTCAATAAGCTGAACTTGTTTATTTACTTATTCTGTTTAAATTTATATATATTTTTGAAGTGTAAAAAATCACATGAATAAGTGGTGTAAAGGGACGGACGAAACGAAATATTTAAAGTCCCGGCCCTGGACATATCTTTTCTTTTCAAATAATGTTCAAGTAATGTTGAATGAACATTCTCCCCCTGTATACATCGCAAATTGCGAGAATACGAGGATATGGGGTCAGTGAAAAGATAGGATATGTCTGCCCGAGAAGCGAGCCAGGTTAGCTCAGTTGGCAGAGCACCACGCTAGAGACGTTAGCGATCCTTGTTCGAGTCCCGGCCCTGGACATATCTTTTTTTTTCAAATAAAAATATTAAAATATTATAACAATTAATTTAAAAAAATATATATTGTTACCCATGGTGCCCACTGAGTACGAAAATAACTTTATTATATATATATATATATATATATATATATATATATATATATATATATATATATATATACATATACATATAAACACACACATATATTTATATAAATAGTTATAGCAATAAATACTGAAAATTTTAGTTTAAAATGTCGCAAACAAATATTTATAATTATAAATATTTGTTTGCGACATTTATAATTCGTTTGATGGTGATTATTTTTAAATCTAAATTTAATAAAAAAATGTAATAAAATTTAAATAATTCAAATTTGTTAATAAAAATGTATGTATAAGTATATATATGTATATATACATACACAAAATATATTCACAACTATCCTCAACTTACACTACAACTAAATTTTTATTAATTGTAATTTTTGTTGGTACATTTTAAACTAAAATTTTCAGTATGTATGGCAATAACTTTTTATTTTAGTTTATACACTAAGCCAAAATCACACAAAACCGCAAGATTTTTGGGAGCGGTGCAGCTCAGTGTGTATAGTGCCGTATTGCGGTGTTGGAGGTCCCGGATTTAAATCTTCCATCTTTGGAAGATTAATTATTTCTCTATAATTCTGCTCTATAATGTGAGTATTCTTAATTATGAAAAAATATTACAGGTTGCCGTGTAATGTACAACGACAATTAATTCACGATTTAAACAAAATTTAAATAATAGAAGTAATATAGTAATATCGATAACGAAAAGCTCGACTTGATATTTTAAATTGAATTGCTTACAGCAGTAGCTATCAAGTAGGTTTTTCGATTAGAAAATTTTATAACTTATATTGACAATAAAAATCATTCAATGTATTTCATTTCTTACAATAATTTGTAAAGATATTATTTTAGCTGTTTCATCTTCAACGAAAGGGATAGCTGTATTACAGCGCTGAGTTGCCGTCCTGAAGGTCTAGGGTTTAAATCCGTCTTTGCAGATAATTTATTTAATCTGTTTATTGCGGGGATGTATCCTTTGGGATCTGGATATCCTTCTGGGGCTCACCCCGTGTTTGTATCCTTAATGATTGAAAAAAAAATGGCTGTTGAGTGTTATCTCGGACAGGTACCTCCCTGCACATCCGTTGTCCTAGTAACAGTAAAGTCTCTACAGTTAACTGAATTCAAGACTCTTCATAGGTTGTATTGGTGAATTCTTTTCATCCCCTCAATTAAGAATTTGGGAAAATTCCCTAAGTACTGAGCAAAGTATCTAAAAAGAAAAAAGGTACTTTTCAGGAGAGTAAAAAAAAACTATTTAAGGTTCATTTAAAACCATTGCATATCTTTAAAAGTATGTTATCTACGCCATTATAAGTGTTCTGCGCTTATTAAAAGACAATATGAATTTTATATCAATTATCAATCTTAAAGCTGTCGCTATAGATGGAACACGAAAAATTTGTTTTTTTCATTCATAGTTGGCAATAAAGTGGTCAGTAACGCAAGCCGTGTTATTTCATTTAACGCCACCTTACTTTACAATGCTATTGCTAATCGGACGAAACTCATGTTAGTTCTAAGGGTGGACAGTTCTTTTTATCCATTATGTTTATTATTTACTTCTGAACCAGATATTTTATCAGTATTGTCGGAGACCGGCGAAGAACAGATGCTAATAAGGAGACCGGGGAGGGCCGGACGTGGGGAGGAAGCCACCCTCAGTAGTTTTTGCCCCGGCCCCTCATCGATTGGACGCTCTATTCCGGGGAGGGCTTGGGAGGGAGGAGGAGGGTGTGGGAGGGCGAGGGGGTAGAGCGAGGGGTGGCGAGGAGGGAGCAACCCTCGCGTCTCTTGTAAAAATAGAGGAGGCCGGGGAGGGGAAGGCGAGTGACGTCACACCTCACGTCACACTTTCCCTTAGTCGAGTCAATGGTGGAGTAGGCCCTTATCTCATTCAATGATAGGGTCGTCATGGGAACGGCTTCTGCCCCTCCGGGCAAGGCTCACGTTCTATTTACATCGGATTCCTTACATCAGCGCCCTGTAGTGGTCGCGTCCATTCACAAGCGGCCTCCGCCCCCGGCCACCGCCTCCAGGGAATGTCCTGCCGGTGGACTGTCCAAGAAGTCGGGGACACTGAATCGAAAATTCTAGAGGGGTTCAAATATTTCCTTTAAAAATGATGCTTTCCAACGATCACTATAAGAAATCTTTTTAAAATTGATACAAAAAATACTCTTTAATAGAAAATAAAACTAACAAGTATAAACAATGTTCAATAAGTTTGAAATAATAATATGATGTTGAACTGAAAAAAATAATTTTTTCGTTGAAAAGCGTGGAGAGCTTTTAATGTATTTTATAATTACTCTACATTTATCAAAATGAGGCAAGAAAATATTTACGACAATTAACGCCAATCACCCAGGGTTTTTTAAAACGTTAAAATCCCTCTTTTCTTATTTAAGACTTACTGAAAATTACTTTCTACTTTTTTAGTTTAGGCTCATATTAAAGTGTGAAAAAAATCTCCACTATAGGGCTTTTGTAGTGCAACTACTATTCCCAAATAGCGCATCTTATCGAAAAGTTATATAATAATATAATAAAAGTAAAAAATAAAATAATGATTTGATTAAGAGGCTAGAAAACTTACAGACTGAAAGTGTTCGGGCTTCAAATTCTGCAACCATTATTAAGCATAGAAAATTTCTAATTTGATCAGGTACATCTGCCAAAATGGGCTCTGGCAATAAACCTATAACCCAATGGATATTAGATCTGGGTTTGCGATAAAATGGATCAATATTGACTCAGTCATCCGCATACAAAATTTACTAGAAAAGTCTTTATATTCCATTTTTTTTATTCATCAATCTTAATTATTTAAAAATTGCATTCTATCTGGTGAATAAGTAGTTTATAGTACCATTTAATAGTACCGGAGGAGGGGCAGGGGAGGCGTGGTGGGGAGAAGGTAGTTCCCCCACCAGACTGAGGGTCGCCGCCATTGCTAGGTCAAATAAAACTAAAAATCGGAATAGGAGTCAAACAAAAACAAAAGAGTCTAAAACATAATAAATAACTTAAACAAGTCCAAGAGTAGCAGGGTCGAACGCAAAGTATCAATAATAACTTCAAAAGAATGCAAAGATTAACAGTAGGAGCAAACTAGGTCACGATGGGCGAGTGAAGTGAGGGAGGTAGTGGGGGTAGGGCATGGCTTCTCGTCTGCGCGGGCGGCCAGGACGTGACTTCTGCGCAAGTTGGTTATTAAATTAACAGGCTAAAGCACTGTTTCCAGGCGCTTAGCGAGTATGTTGTGGCCTGACTTATTTTTTACATCAACTTCATATTTCTATGAATACAAAAAACAAGTCAAATCTTGTTTTTACCAAAAAAAAATTTTTTATTAAATCTTGATACTCTATAGTATAGCTTGAAAAGATTTGTTGAGATTTTGAAGCCATGTCAAAATCTCATCAAAACCGAAGGACGGCACTGCAAAGGAGTTTTTACTTCATAAAAAAATTCTAGGGCCACCTGCCGGGCTGCGAACCCTCTATCTTGTGCATAGTAGGCTGCTATGCTAATTGCTTGATTACAGGTGTCACATTATAATGTAAGCTAGTATTTGCGTGATTTTTTGTTTCGTTAAGTGCCTATTGATTCAAAAGGTTAAAGATCAAAGGATATTTATATTATATAGAGCATTTCAGATATCCTTAAAACCCAATATGTATTAAAATTGAAAATTTTATTTAGAATCTCTATTTCTGGAATATCATTAGTAAAAAAATGTGATAACTTTGGTATTAAGTAGATTAATTATACAATAAAAATTAATTAATTACCACAATAATTTAATAGTAGTTGGTATATTGAGTGCTAGGAGGAAACTGGAACGGAAGTAGAAGTTCGGAGAGGGGGAGGGCGGGGGCAAAGAGGGGTAGTATCCGGGGGCGGCGGTGCAACAATCGATAGCTCATAGGATTCAGCTCATTAGCATATTACCTAGGGGCCTCCCCCTCTCCTCTGTTCTACCATAGCATATAGATATCTTATTTATTATGTACGATGCATTTAAATATATTTATTTATTCATTTTAAAATATATAGTTATTCTTATCCTTAAGGCGAGGCTACACCTTAATTTCTCACAGTGAAAATCCTTCCAGTTTCGTGAACGAATATTATCAATAAAAATTAGACTGAGAATAGGAACCAATGGAGGGGGATAGCTTAGTGGTGGAGTGCTGATTTGCATTACCTAAAGCCCCTTGAACTGGAGTTCCTTATGGGGCTCACCCAGCCTCTCATATCATATAAAGTGGGTACCCTTAAATTGTGAAAACCTAGCGGTTGAGTGTGATCCAGGACGAATCACCTCCATGCACAACCGTTTTCTTAAAAACAGTACCATTTCAACCACGTACTGAATCCAAGATTCTTCATGGGCTGTAGTGATACAGGTTTTATTATTAATATAGGAGCAGCGATTTTATTAATAGGTATAATTTATTTAACAATGATAACATTATATATATATTTTTCAAAAAAACGATGATCAACTGCATGCTCACATCCTATATTAATATTTCTGGATTTTTTCTTATTTAAAAAAAAAGAGTTTTATAATCAGTACATGCAACAAACATAACACAAACACATAAATGTAATTATAGCTTCAAGACTCTTTTATTTAATTACAGAATAGTCATTAATACATACATTCAATAAATGCAATACATACAATGTCGTAGTATAGTCTTCTCTATACTGATGACATTGTCCTTTTGGCAGACTCCAGCGAGAAGATGCAGCAAGCATTTGTGTAATTGAAAGAGGAGCTTCAATGTAAGATAATGAAAATAGACATACTTTACAAAATAGACATAAATAAACCAAAAGTATAGTGCTCATTGTGTCCAGGCATAACCAAGAAAGTGAACCTTTGTTTTGCGATGAGGAGACTCACGAATTAGTAACCACATTCCCTATCTAGAAACCATCATCAGTTGATATGGTAAACTAGATGAAGAAGTCAATAATAGAATTAGTAAAGCAAACTTAATATGCTAACATATCGTATAGTTGGACACTGAAATATAAGGAAAGAGACGAAGCTCCACATATACAAACCAGTCTACCTTCCAACTCACATATTGGAGTGAAAGTTGGGTCATGTTTGATAAACACATAGGTGGTATTCTAAGTGCAAAAATGAAGTATCTTCGCAGAGTGATCGGTAGAACAAGGGTGGACCGTGGTCAGAATTCAACAATTAAAGGCGAACTACAAGTGATCGAACTAATAATCATTGAAAACAGATAATTGAGATGAAGAACGGCGACCAATGAAGGTAATTGGAACCCGACCACTGCACAGAAGATCACAAAGAAAAGGAGCAAAAATGAAGAAAACCATGGCCCGAAGAAAAAAGATGTGTCGGTTCAGGGAAGGGTGGCTCTGATGATAGAGGTTCCTCCACGCTGATCGGCAGAAAACGAAGACAAAGAAAAGAAGAATTCATCGCCATATAATATAATTATTTTAAATAATATAATGAATATAACATAAAGATTTGCTCAACCAAATCTGCATCCAGTTCTTCTGTAGTATTTCCCTATGGCGCTACAAGTCGGTGACGAGGCCAGGGCTTACTATAGGCTTATTTTTTTTCTACAGCTGTCATACAGCTACTGACTCTCAGGATATCCCTCGCGTCTCTCTCCACACCATCCGACCAACTCAGATTCGGTTTCCTCCTTTTTCTTGTGTAGTAGTGTGGCTCCGTCAAAACATTTTTAGGAATGACCCCATCTTCCATTTTATCCACGTGTCCAGCCCATCACAGTCTTTCCCAGGGTATTTCTCCTGTGACTATGAACTTAGTCTTACCCTCATTCAACTCTAGCCCAAGTATTATTTCTTCATCATTAGGTGCTTCAATAATAGATTCCTGGTCCCTGACTGTTAAGTTCTTTCCCAAGTCTGTTCCACAAAGGACTCGGTTGGGTAGCTCCTCAAAATGACTCCTCCATTGCAATAATGCATCATCTTTGCAGACAACTATGTCCCCATCCTTGTTTCTATAAGCTTCTGGTATAGTTGTTCGGGTTCTTCTCCTTCTCTTGACGCTTCGGAAGAAGTCTCTTGATTCTTTCTCTTTCAATTCCATCTTTTTCTTTTGCCTTTTATTTATTTGGTGAAGACGTTTGTCTCTCTTTTTTTCCTTTGGTACTCTTCGACAGCTCTCCGAGTTCCTTTCTTCAACATATTCTTGTATGCCGCATTCTTGATAAGAGTGGCTGCCTCGCATTCTATATCGAACCCATATTTGCCTTTCCTTCTTTCCTCTCGGCCCCAACACATTATCAGCCGTTTCTTGTATTGCGTCCACAATTCTGGACCAAAGGTGTTCTACGTTTTTCTTATTTACAGTACAAGTGCTGAGTTTTTCATCAAGCTGCTTCATGTAAATCTATTTGGTATCTGGATCCTATAACGTTTTGAGAAAGTAGTGTTTATGTTTTTCAATTGTGGATTCAGCCATTTTAGAGTACAGTTGTATTTTAAAAGACTTGAGACATTCGAAATAAGGACTCGGGTAGTGGGAGGGTCATCACTATGCGATGCTCGGTCGCAGTGGGTTGCATCCAGTAGGCTGACGGACCTCATAAACTCGGGTATTGGGTTGATGAGCTTCTTCTTTATACAGAAATGCTCAGAGTTCAAATAAATTGTTACTGTGAACGGCTTTAGACTATTAGGCAGTTAGCTGGTTCAGTATATGAGGATTGTCTGATCCGTAGATGAAAAAAGAAGAATTCTGCTCATAGTTTCAGTTCTTAATTTTGATTGCACGATAGGTTCAACGAACACGAAAAGGGCGTGATATGGACACCTTAGGATGTATTAATTCGACATACCGATGAAAATGAAACTAACAATTAAAATATTAATTCAATAAAATCTTACTAGAACACAGGATAATACAATGTTTCGGGAATCAATCAATCAACACTGGCTCTACAACCCAGTACGGGTCTTGGCCGCATCAAGTGTTTCGGGAATAATAATAGGAAATTCGGGTCTAGATCTTTAATTGCGATTTGATGTTGCAATTTATAAAAATGTAGATTTGATTGTTACAATTATTTAATGCTGAAAGCATAATCCACATTTTTATTGAATTACTTCAAATTCAATAAGATCAGAGTATTTATTTAACCATTTATCGATTTAATCTTATACGTTATCTTTTTATAGATTAAAAGTCTGGTAAGAGCTTGGAACTAATTGCATCAATCCATTTTAAAATATCGATTCGTTTTTTTTTTTGTTTTTTTTAATAACTATTATAATCATTTGAATAATTTTTATTACATTTTATTCGTTAGAGTAGTTAGTTTATTTTTTAAATTGTATAATGTTGTTTTTAAAAATCCTAATTCACTACATGTAATTGTTGACAACACTGTAAACTTTTTATCCTGACTTCAATAAAATCAACCTTCAATGGGATTCCCATATATGGAAGATGAAAAAATATTTAAAGATTTTCAGAAGGAAAAGAGATCTGCTAAAAGGAAAAAACTGCTCTCAGAAAACAAAAAATCAATACTTATTGACAGCGGTTTATTACTTATCCCAGTATGCAATAAAATATTTTATTAATTACATGAACGAGATAAACCGAGGCGTACCTCGTGTGTAAGGATTAGATAAAGGGTGACCTTACAAATTAGGGTTTTGAGTTTTCACTTATATAGACATTCATTTATATGAGTCTATAATTTCCATCTAATAAATATAATATTCTAACTCCCATTCAAGATCAAAAGCGGTTGACTCCCAAATTTCAAAAATTGACTTTTTCAATTTGTATTGCTACTTCATTCAAGCGATTTTAAGGTACTTCAGGTTCGGCACAAAACTAATAAGGCGTGTTAGACGAAATTGCTTGACTTAACTCCCGAAAAATGTGAATAAGTAAATTTTTGAAATTTTAAGTTATTCCCTTTTTGATTCTGAACGCCTCATATGCACCAGTATTGCATACTCGTGTTGCAATACTGCAATACAGAGGACTGGTTCACACTTTTTATTTACTTATTATTCTTATTAAAGATTACTTTTTAATTTAAGATGGAGATGAAAGGCAAAGAAGTTAACAACATCCTGAAACTGTTAGTCAGCGAGGCATGAAGGTTTTTAAAGCTTATTCTTGCCTGCTGATTCCGCAACAGAGCCACTGACGTACCTCGTGACGTCACCCAGCCACTTGCTTCTCTTTTGTTTCTCTCTTAAGATTTATTTATTTTATAAACTCAATATTATTTATTGTTGAATTAGAAAAACTTAATTTTATGATCTTATTTTAATTAAATATTTTAATTGTTTGAAAAGTGAGTTGAGTGATTTTATTCTTAGTTATGAAAACAATAAATTTCCTAATCTAGGGGTCATATTTATATATTTAATATTTCTACCTCTTAACTACAATATTATCAAAGCCACTCACGATTTATATATATGAAAGATCATTGTAATGTTTTAAAATATTATTATATATATAAATGTGATTTTAACACACAAACAGAAATAATTAACTAACAATGAAAAACAAATGTTCTCAAATTAACTTACATGGTGAATTAATTAATTTAAAAAACTTACCATGATTTTACTATTTACAGTTATTTTCAATCATGGTAGCGAGGGAATACAAAACTAAATATTATAATGATTTATTATATAGACATATTATTTACTATATATGCATAGATATATGCAGAAATAAATTTCAAACATATAGTTGGTAACTGTATACTTACAACTTTAACTGGATTTGATATATCTACCATTATTGTCAAATATAAAAAACTTAGTACAGAAAATATATTGATTCTTAAAAACATTTTAGACATACAAATAACTCCTAAAATTATTATCAGTTTTCTAATTAAAATTTTGTATTGATCTTCATCTTTTGTTTTGTCAGCAAAATGTAATGTACATAAATTTATATTTTATGTTTTATTTAAGTTAACCCCATAACTGCAGGAATATGACAGTAAGACCAGTACAGAATTAAGTCATCGGAAACTGAAAAACCAGGTTTCAGTAGTGAACTCTGAAATGAGTAAACAAATATCAAAAAATAGATAGTTGTTGTGTTATCTGTAAAGAAACAAATGCAAATAATGATGAAAAAAAAAATCAAGATTTATTATCCAAAGTTTCAAGCTTAAATTTTAGGTAATTTTATAATACCTGAATTTATTGTAAATTTATGATTGGATTTGCTTTAGGTTTTCCCATAGTTTAAAGTTGAGACCGAAATAATCAATAACAGTTTTTATGGTTTTGAAAATGAATCAGTAAAATGTAGTAGAAATGAATACATTTTCAATTACAACACAATTAATCTTGGGTTATTGTTTTCTAAATATTACACTAAACTTATATCTAAGAACAGTACATATACACATGAACATGGATTTAGCTAAAAAGGGAATAAACCAAAAAATTGAAAATTGGATACAAAACTTTTCCCAAAATCAACAACAATTATTAGAAAATTCTATAGACAATGCAAACAAACCTGATTAAAAAACTAAATTATCATGAAAATAAATAAATATTCACAATATGGAAATAATGAATTCATGGTCAAATTATGATCAGCGGTGAAATTACCACTGCTCTAAAGAAAGTTATTCTTTTTTATCACTTTCTTTAGAGCAGTGGTAATTTTTTAAATTGATTACTTTCATGTATTAAATACACTTATGAAAGTAATCAATTTTAGAGTTCAAAAAAAGCCATTGAAAGCCATTATATTATATTATTTGAAATTGTTTTGCCATAATTATTATTGATCTGTCTTTATTTAGAGCATTATTCAACATTGATTGCATCAACTCTTTCTTTATCAGTTTGATAATGCATGCTTTTCTTTTCCTCAAAAGGTTTCCTGCATATATTCTGCACTAAAAAATATTAAAAATATTAAAATTTTATTGTTTACACTTGTAATATTTTTCATTATGATTAGTTCATTGAGGATATATTTATTATATTCATTTCTAGCTTCTGAATATTTTATTCAATTAGTTGAGTAGCATTGGCTCTTTGTCTGTAGAAATATAGGCATATTGACCCTGTGGAATGAAATAATATCCTTGGTAGGTTTCAAACATTGATATTATGTAAATAACTTCAGTTTTACTTATACTACTGATAGTTCAGCGCTTAAAGTAGTAGCTTCAAGCTTAACTTTTGAATATATAGAGGTATATGGTTTCGTTTTAAATAATTTATCTAATTTTAAAAGTTGAAATGAACATTTCTTGAAAAACTTCTTAGGTATATATTTTTAGATAAATAAATTTTTATTTGTAAAATTTAACAATCAGGTGGAAAATGAAAAATATATTTATTATAAAGATATGATGTGATCACGGAAAAATAAGGTAAATGATATCATTGGACTTTAGGTGATACAACAAACAAATACAAAAATATATTTACTGTAAATTTGTCCATTTTTACTTGTAACATCTTTTATTAAAAAACATTCATTGAAATGCTAAATTGATAAATATATTGTGATATCTGGGAACTCATATTTTTATAAATGATCATTGCGAATATATGTATCATGGATATTAGGTATACAAAATTCTATCATTTGCAAGATTTACCTGATTGTGAAAATAATGGTTAGTTTCATAAATTCCTGAAGTTTAAATCATCATTATTCTTGGTTGTATCGTGAAGAGCTGTTCTATCAATACTTAACCCGATTCTATAAAATAATTTGTAATTTAATTGTATTTTAAATAAAAGGATCGGGAATTGAAGTAAGAATTTCAACCTTGCACCTCATCATGAAGTATAACATTGTTTAACCAATTAAGTGAATGTGATCTGACTAAGTCTAATATTGATCAATCTTTTCTAATATATTATTTATAAAACAGTATTTAATTGTAGACTAACGGTGCTTTATGCACTAGATAGCCCGAACAATAAATTAGTTAGAGCATAATTGTATGTTTTGGAATAGCCATTTGTAGAGTGGGTGGAAGAATGGAGTAATTATTAATAGGATAGGTGAGTTAGTTGCACAGTTCACCGCTAGATGGCAGGGGCTGCCTCATAAATTTTAATAGTATTCATTACTTAAGAAGTCCTGGTTTAATCCCTGGTTATTATTTTGAATTCTCAGTTCTTTACTAATAATCCGTCTTTTATTAAGGATTTTATGGTTTTAATCATAATATTTCGCCTTTTTCATATTTCAATAACTAACATAATTAACTATGTAAATCAATGAATAACAATCTAATCATAAAACATGTCGAAAAATCGTTTATTAACAGGATTATATCTTAGTGTTTGTGTTAGTGTTAATATTTAAAAAAAAAAATCTAAAATTGGCAAACGACCTACTATTTTGATATCGATTAATCATGCGACTGAAATGAGATGTTGGCTAAATGAAATAATATCTCGAAACGACGAGTGATTTATATCATTTTAAACTTGATGTAAATATAAATAAATGTTTAAAATAAATAAACCGCTTTCTACGACAAATATATAAAACACAACCTATTTAAAGACGGCCAGCAATGAAGATAATTTACTTAATTTGAAACTAAAATTTATGATTACATAAAAATATATAGTGTTTTAATTTTTGACTCGGATAATTTAATAAGAGATATTACTTGTGGCTCTAAATTGAGTGTTTACCAGGCGATGAGTCGGACAGAAGACCCTGCTTATAAATAGAAATAGTTGGGGCTCTGGCCAACAGACTGCGCTAGCTACAGCTCCATCGATCTCCTTCCTGTAATCAACAAACTTATCGATTCAAAACTACTCATCAGCTCTAAATATTAGTTTTCTTAAGTTTTCAATTAATATAGTTAGCTTTTATAATTACACGTGATCCTGTTGTTGAAGCTAATTATGTACTATGTTAATTAAGATGAGCTATTGTATTATGTACATGAAATTGTTTAAATTGGAGAGAAATCGCTCATAACATTTTATCGACAGAACATTAAAGTAAAGTAAATTATGCAACTTTGTTTTCTGTTAAACTTTCGTTAACAAACCAGATCAGATGGTACTATAAATCAGCAAAAAAATCCACACATCGATTTCAGCAGTATACATTTAATTTATGAGTTCTTATCAAATACTTTTAAGGAAAACCAAGTAAGTCACTGATCTAATTACATTTGAAGTTTATCAGTTTTTCATAATAAAAAAAGTGGAGCAATTAGTATCTTTATAAAATCAAAAGTTAATCTAATATTAATAGATCTGGTTTTATTAATAACATTGTTATGTCAGAATGTGCAATTTAAAATATTAATGTATTTTCTTTTAAATTGCTTTTAAAATGCTTCTGTTTACAATTCCTTCCAAAATATACTGAAACCTAACAGAATGAAGCGTTCGAAACCTAGTAGTTCGGGAACCCACGGATATTATAAAGTATTTCACTTTATCAACGTTCACAACGAATCAATTCGTGGGTCCAGTTACACTGACTAACTCGCATTTTTTGTAAAGGACACTAAGCCATAACTGTTTTTACTTATTTGTTTCAAATGAAAAGAAATAAACAGATAAATAAAGTAATGGTAAAAAGATAATTTAGCCAATAAGTGAATATTAAAACATATATTTGATGGCTATTGATTTATACTGCAGCACCTATTCTTTTTGTAACTCCATACGATTTTTTTTTTTTTAATTTTTCCGTTTGATAATTCAAACTGTCATTTTTTGCCAGTGTTTGCCATCAAACCCATATCAATTCTTGTCGAACCAGATCAGCAATCAGCTTCATGAATTTTCAATGTTTCAGGGACAGAAACCAGGAAGTATTTACACTCATAATTTACTTTAAAGTCGACTTGTCTAAGAGCATCAGTTTAATCGAATCTTCTATATTCATTATCTGTAATATTATTAATTATTATTACCATTACTATTATTAATTAAGGACTAATATTATTTACATTTGGGAAAAAAAATTATCACTACAACTCATGAAGGGTCGTGGGTTAAGAACATTGTAGAGACTGTACTGTAAGTAATGTTTCTCTGCCACAACCGGATCTGAACCCGTCAACTTCGTCATAACAACTCAGCGCTCTACCCACTGACACGTTTGATAACATTTTTCGATTTGAGTCTAATTGTTAGTTTCGAATGGACCACCAGTTATTTTAGTTAGTTATTGGCTGACGATTATAGAAAACTCTGGAACAATATAATATTTTTTTTAAATTTCCATCAATCCTTTTATGATGCTGCAGATTATGATGCAAATGTAATTTCGTCCAGCCACCGTAATATATTTAAATGTCTTAACCATCGTTATTTTTTTAATAAATCATCAATAAAAATGGTTTTTTTTTTTTTTTATTTAATTCAATGATATTTACAACTATAATGGTATTATATCAAGTAAATGTGCAAAAATGTATAATATGACATGAAAACACTTGTGGAGAAACTACCCATCGATAGCACTCCAATAATAAAAATGGTAAGTATCGAATGTGAAAAAACACCTTATTTTTTCAGATCTATAGCAATTGCTTTACGATTGGTAATTGTTATAAAATTGACATAAAATCATAAAGGAAAAAATAACGTACAAAGATAGAAGTAAAATACGTTTGACAATACGCACTGATTTGAATGAACCTTGCAACAGTTTATTCTCTTCTGGAAATGGTGTTTTCACTTTCGATATTTCCATTTTTACCGACGATATGTAATAGTAACATTAAAAATGCAGTTATTTGATCGATTTAGTTGTTTTTACAATACTAATATACACTAATGGTTATCATAGCCCTCATCACTAAACAATACACACACCATTACTGTACATAGACACCATACAATAAATATACACAATATTTACCCTTAGTACAATATAAACACTTAAAACTTATACATCTACATTGGTTATACATATAAACATACTTTTGATATGTGATTGATTACTATTAATACATAATAAAAAATATTGCTACATATTAAAATATTAAACACGCTTATAATAGAAAGATGGTTATACATACATATTTTAAACGTATCTATTATTTAGATCGATTTCGTAAGAAATAGTAAGTAATAACGACTACACGATTACTAATTTAGTTATTAATTAGATTAATTTAAAACTATCAACAAATAAAAATATTAAAATATATAAAATAAGTAAACCAAACAATAAAAGTATTTACTTGAACTAGAATGCAAGAAATAAATTTAAAAAAACAAACGCGGCGTTGAAGATACCCGGCCGGCAAGGCTCGCCCTGGAAAAGGAACGCAATAGAAAGTCGCACATAACGCCTCTTTCAAATCCCTTCTATCTCAAGCTCACCTGCAAAGAAATTAATAAAGTTAACCTACATGGAGCAACTATTATTCATCACATTAATAAATAAAAAAATTAAAACGAGGATTCATGAGAAGCCAGGGGATGGTTGACTGGAAGATAGACGTAAGGAAGAAAATAGTTGGGGGTGCAGTCAAATAAAAACACTAAATAAGTGGTTACTTATTTAATTATGTGCCGACGTTTCGACCCACTATGTGGGTCATCTTCAGGGCTAAGAAAGAAAAACAGACAAAATAACAGAACTATAAAAATACATTGCAGTACTAAGTATATGATAAATGAGAAAAAATATATATGTAGAGAGGTAAATATTTAGAACAAAAGTGAGGGATATATATGAATAAAAAATACAGAGAAAATTTACAGAACGGTGGTGATGCCAAAATAAGTTATTTAAAAAGAAAAAGTATAAACATCAGAGGTGAGAAGTAAAATTATGGAAAAGGTAGTAGAATATATATAAAAAACTATTAAATGTAAGATAATAGACTCCTGGGGAGTTTACACAAGTAAAATGAAAGGAGGTATAGCCAAAATGATATTAAAGAGTAAATAAAGGAAAAATAACAGTAGCAAGCCAAGATATAAATATAGAGAATAACAGTTTTTAAAATGCATACATATATTATAAAGTGGTTTAAATGTATGACAAATATACAAGGAACGTATAGAAATCTAATGTTAAATGCTAATGAAATCTCAAACTGTGGATTGTTTGATCATTTGCTCGCAAAATAAAGCAAATTCCACAGCCCAAAATGACACAAAAAAGGTTAAATAAATGACAGCATCCACCACTAAGATCCCAATTTAATAAGGAAGGCTACAGGACAGTTGGGAAACATTATGTAAAATATAAACAGAGTATAGGCTTTTTAAAATTTATTTAATGAAATTTACAACTGTATTGTACAAATGCAAAAAGTAAACAGAATGAATGATATGTAATGGCATGAGATAAAGACAAGTAGAGGAACTAGCCACTAGTAATACTAAAATAACAACTTTAACTTAAAGGTGACGAGGCCATCTTCTTTTCAGATGCCTCGGAGGTTTATCGGGAATTGAATAGAAAGGTTTGAAACTAGTGGATTTGAGTGGGAATAAATGTTGTCCTGAAAGGATTGGTATCGGGCTCAGACCAAATCAGCAACAAATGGGAGAGATCTTAAGAACATTATGGATGATTTTGTATGCAAAAGATGGAGCATTAAAGATTTTAGGAAGGATTTTGGATCGCAAGTATGGAAGAAATTCGACGAGATTACAGGTTAAAAAAATACAAAAGATACTAAAAGTAAAAGAAATCTTATTAATAAAAGGAATATAACGACGAATAAGATTAGAAACGTTGAGAAGAAGGTCTTTGTCAAAATACTTTTCGTGTATATCATCTTTTAATATATTTATTAAACTAAAGTATAAAAAGAATGTTTTATTATTTAAACTAATAAGGTATTTGTTTTATGAGTTTAATCGCAGCGCATATTAAATCATAACCTATTTTATCAGTTCTTCTTACTTTCACTAAGCTATATGTAAAATATATGTGTAAGTACTTTTTAAGCTAGATATTAAAATATCTTATTTATATAATAACAAAAAAAAAGTACCACTACAACCTATGAAGGCTCATGGGTTTAGTACGTGGTAGAGGCAGTACTGTTTCTAAGACAACGGGATATGATGTGATTTGTCCTTAATGACACTCAACCGCTAGGTTTCCCCCTAAACTAAAATTATCTACTTTATAGAGTATAAGTTATTAAATATAATTTAAATGATTAAATAAATTATCTGCCACAGCCGAATTTGAACCCGGAACCATCGCCACGACAACTCATCCACTGAGCTACCCCACTCCTATAATTATATAATGGTCAATACGGTTTCAAAATAATTAGTAAATATTCAAAAACAAAAAGATATTAACAATGATAAAGCAAAGAAATAAATAAATAGTGGCAATAAAAAAAAATTATATAACACTATAATCTAATTCATTCACTTGACTATAATGTCCAAAAAAAGTAGTAAATTAACAAATAAAAACAAAGCATAGTTTGAATTTAAAGTAAAACACAGGTAATTGACATAGCGGGGGGTGACATTTAAGAGAAAATGAAAACAAGAAGGCCATACCATAAGAGAGAATGGAGTCTGACGGACGAAGAAAAAGATTGGAGTAGATATACCAAGAAAGAATTTGAAAACGAAATTTAGATCGATTGAAAAAAGGACACGACAGCAATATGCGGATGAAGTAGTTGGAGAAGTTTTGCCGAATGGCTTAAGGAAAACGCAAGGGTACGTTCTCTATCTAGTTTGGCAACAGCGAAAAAAATATGGTCGTTCGAACAGGAAAATATTTATCTAAAAGCTGATTTTTTATAGACTTTTAAACAAATATAAAGATTATTATTATATCAATCGAATTATTCTAATTAAAAATAAGCTTTTTTCAGAACTAAATATAAATATAAATATAAATATACAATAAAGTAAAGGCTAACAATGTACGGAAGAACCTTGTGAGAATAGCCTAGGTCGGAAGGTTACCTTCAAGTCCAGTAAGGACTTCTTCCTTTACATATTTTCACACTTTTACCATCTAGATTTTTTATCTTTTCAATTTGTTTTATAGTCTTTAGGAAGCGGAGTGGCTCAGTGGTAGAGCGCTGAGTTGCCCTGCTGAACGTCCACGGTTCAAATCCCGCTGCTGGCAGACTTTTATTTAATCTGTTAGCGGCCGGTGATGGATCCAATGGGATCTTAAACTCAGATGACTTCCCACATATTTCAAATTCAAAACTTTTGTTTTGATTATTTTAAATATTAAGCGGAATTGTTTTACTTATTTTAAAGTACAATCAAATGATACATACACTAATGAGAGTGTGTATATCATTTAATGATTGTTCGGGTGGAAGACAAATAAATAAATCCTTAAAAAGTGATAAATAGTTTTATACATTTATTTTTATTTTTATTTTCAATGAAATTTACAACTTTATTATACTGATACAAGTAAATAGGATGAATCGTACAAATTGGCATGAATAAAGACAAGTAGAGAAACTACCCAGTGGTAGTACTCAAATAAAAAGTTCAACTTAAAAGGTCACGAGGCCATCTTCATAATAAAATATAAATTTACAAAGTGATAATTAGTTTCGTAAGTTAAATTTTATATTTATAGTTTATCAATATTTAAAGAATTATTTCTTTGACTTCCACACTCGGACCGTTTTCTTCCCCATATAAGAGTATATTTGGTTAACTAATACTACTCAAGTAAATAAATATGTATTTAGTTGGACTTTAAAAATACTTCTTTCTTCATCCTCCAAAATTCTGTCTTACACTTATATTAATTATATTTAATTGTTAACAAACTAATATAAGTGCAACACAAAGTATATATTTATCTGAAATTTATAAGATTCTCAAGGGTCTGTGTGATAAGCACTCTGCATCAACAAACTGATTAGAAATGAATTTTTATTTTATATTTTAATGTCGTTATTAATTATTTCCGTGATTAAATTTGTTAACGTTTTTAATAAATTTGAATTATTAAAACATGCAAAGGAGTTTACATGCATAAGTGAACTAATTCGAAATACGTGTGAACATGGAAATCATTTATAATTAAAATACACGATTTTAATGTGTATTTAATTTATTTTGTAATTATCCATCTCAGCACCCTTCTTCGTAATAAGCCAACATGAGTTCTGAAAAAATATTAACTAATCACACTGTGAAGTGTATTTTCATTGGATAAATTTACATTTTGAACCAACACTAATTTTCAAAATTTTCGAGGTGACAAAAAAAATCCATATTCTCCTCCCTCTTGATCTACAGAAACTAGACAAGGTCATTTGTTTAAGGCCACCACAAGACCACAAACTTCCTGAGATCATTGCGTCATTTTGTTCTTGGAGATTCGGAATTTCCTTATCATCTTTCCTATAAAAAAAAGACTACCAAATCAGGCCAAGGCTCTACAAATCTAAACTATTCAAAAAATGTCTAGTAAATATAAAAACTCTTTAGAAGTCATAAGGTTGTAGATGAAAGCTAAAACATGGCATTTACTATCCAGAATAGGGTACTAAAATTTCTCTTCTTTCTTCTGCATCATTTTTGTAATTTTTACATTGTTCATGATCGTAAGGGGGAGAGTGGCAAGTACAAAGTTGCCGTGCCGAAGATCCTGGGTTCAAATCACACTTTCTGGATTTATTTAATCTGATAGCAGCCGGAGAAGGATCCTTTGGGATCTAGAATCCTCCTGGACCTCACCCAGCCTCTTTAAAGTGAGTACCAAAAAAAAAAAACGGGGAAAATCTAGCTGTTGAGCGTGATGTAGGACAAAGCACCTCCCTCTAGATCCGTTTTCCAAGAAACAGCACTGTCTCTACCACGCACAAAACCCAAAACCCTTCATCGGTTGTAGTGGCACAGGTTTTTTTTTTTTTATTATATAAAATTGCAATAATTCAATCATGGAGCTATTATGTCCCACCAGCCGCTGGTTTTGAAGAATATTTAAAATCAAGAAATAGAGTTTTAGAGATTTGTTTTTTACAGATTGGCAATCTAGATGAGGTGTGGAAGTGAAAATCGTAAAGGAAAAAATGAAATAAACGAATACAAAAAGAAGGAAATCTAACTGGCTGAAATAGATGGAACAATGGAGAAAGACACCAAAAACTTGTTTTTTACCTAAGGAGTTGGCAACTTACGTTTAAACCTATTTGTTTTCAATTTATTTTCTTCTAAGAAAACTGTATTTAAATATAAAACATTTTATATTCTTCCAGTTTAATAAATAAATTGATTTTGAAACAAATTCAGTAGTTTTTATACAAATTCGACGGTAGCGAAATGCCATTTTTTTAATTTAACAGTTTAAAAATGTTTTTATGAAATATTATTGTGATTATTTGTGTATCTTCTTTTTTTTTTCGAATTTTTACACACTTATGCACTTAAATATTAAGTTTTGTAAGAATAGTTATCCCACAATTTCTTACGAGAGTGGGAAAGTCTAGATTATTTCGTGGGTACGTCATGAAACTTTCAACCCTCACAACCGGATTCGAACCGGTATATAGTGAATACAGGGGAGAAAGTACTAAGTACCCAACACTCACCTTCCAATATGTATGCTTTATTTAACACGGGGAAAACTGAATAACCTAGCAACTGAAATTTTGAGATCAATATTTTTTGGAAGCTATTACAGTTTCCTTATATGGGAGTAAAAAAATCCTTGGTTACGCTGCGTTTAAGGGAAGGGGCGTAAAACGGGGGTCCCGAGCCTGTGTCATCCCAGGCTGATTAAACCTGAATAGGCAAAATTTAGAGCTCCCACTGTAGCATCGTCCAAGCATAAATTAACAGTGTACACAATAAACAGAAACTTATTGTGACGAATCCAATTAAATTGAATTGATTTCTTGTTCATATTATCCAATCTGGTTCTATTTAATCATTTTATCAAAAGTTTATAAAATATTAAGCGGTATATAATATATATGTAAATCATACTAAAAACTTTGATTTTAAACCAAAATATTATTTATATGTGAGTCACCTAAATCCTTACACTTCATAATATATATAAATTTTAAGCGGATGTAATAATATTGAATTCTCGTTGACCTATTCCCTCAATAAATATCGTTAGTTTTATCAATTTAAAAATTTATATTTCGAAATAATTATTATCATGTGATTACGGAAAAAATCAAATATCTTGCAGAATGGGTAGATTCTAGCTCCTCCGAAGAAGAACCATTTGCATCACGGATTATGAAAATAGAAGCTGACCAAAATCGTCTAAAAGAAGAAATCTGTATCCATTAATACAAAAATACGACATTATTGCACTGTTATAAGACCGGAGGCAGTTATATATGCTGCAGAATGCTTTGCAATGAATAAAAAAGGTTTGATTGTGGAACTAAAAATCAAAGAAAGACAAATCTTGAGGAAAATCCTGGGTACAATTAAAGAGAATGTTGAATTTAGAAGACAGCACAACTATGAACTCTACAAATATGTAGAGATCACAGAAACCATTCAAAAGAGGAAGATTGTTTTCTACAGGCACATTGCTCGTATGAATCCGACGAGATTGAGCAAGCGGATTTTCAGCTACTTCCTTAACAAGAAATGTAAGGAAGCATGGTTTACAGAGGTTGAAAACGATCTAAGAGAAGTGGGGATCATACAGGTGGACATAGAGATACGTGTTCCGCTTAAGCAGAAACTCCAAGAACACCAGGGTTTCCAACAAAAGCCAAAGCAAAACAGGCTAGGTGTGGACAGAAGCGAGAAAGGTACAAGATAGGAAACGAATGCAGGAATACTTGGCAAATGTTAAAGCCCAGGAAAAAGGAAGGGAAATAGAAAGGAAGAGGGAGTAGAAATAGCCTGGTCGGTGTTCCCCAGAGAAAAAAAATTATCATGTGTTAAAGTAAACTTATTTTTATAACTTTTTTATAATAAAGTAACCAAATGGGGGACAGTGCAATAAATACACCTTGAAAATCTAATTTTTTAATAATAATATATTTATTGAAATAAATTACACAAATGCCATTTGGGACATAATATATTTGTGATCTTCCTTTGTAAACCTGCCAAAAAAAACGCAAACATTTTCCTGCCACAGCTCACAGCCTGGATTTTTAATTCACTAATAAACAAAAATATGAATTGTAGACCCCGTCCAAGATATACGAATAGATTTTGAGATATATGAGCTAATGCTTGTTTGTATTCATGCACTTGCCGCGTTGCAAAGGAGAGAAGATATTTCAAAATAAATCGTGCCATCATCACTCGACGACAATAACTCATTGTACATCATGTCATCAACTAAAATTTGGCGTCCAATGAAGAAACTGTCTTCCCCTAATCTATGGGCTAGTGAAAATGAGGTCTTTAATCTAACCCCAGTCAAAATATTGTATGGCATGAATATTATTTCACATCATTGATACATCAATTGTTTTGGTTTGTTCATACATAATGGGAAAAAAATGTCTCGAGAAATGAAGTCTTGAGGCATACCATAAATAATTTCAGACACACGTTCCACCAAAAAATGGTTTGATATTTTAGGAGATAGATGATTTTTAATGTAAGGAACATTGAACCATTTCTTAGGAAGTAAAATGTAACCTTAATGAATTTATAATTAACTTTTATTGTTTGATGATAAAACCATCTGAACCACTACAACCCATGAAAGGTCTTGAGTTCAGTACATGGTAGAGACAGTACTGTTTCCAAGCTAGCGGTTGTGCTGGGAAATAATTGGGCTAAGATAACATTACACCGCCAGGTTTTCCACCATTTACGGATTCCTACTTTAAGTAGGCGGGGTGGTTCGAAAAAGAATTCATATTAAGATTCAAAGCTCTACTCCGTTAAGTCCAAATACGTGTTAAGGTCCAGATAGTCATGTATATAATTATTTTATAATTAATTGGCAGCTTAGAGCGTATGCCAAGTAAGGGTTGCAAGCCTCAAACGGCGAGCAGTTTCTTGTCTTTTCAGTCTAGTATGAGGATTCCAAGTTAATCGTTTGTCTAGGTGTAATCCTAAGGATCGGATTCGTTCTACAGGAGTCATTTATTATTAAAGGATACTGGAGGACAGGAAGTCACTGGTTTACGAAAAAGAGTAAACATTATTCCACTGGATTTATGGGAATCTATTTTTATCATCCACCATTCTTCAAGATCAGTCATATGGGATGCAATAACTGGATAACTGATAATACACATCTGTCATCAGGATACTTGGTAAGGATAGTATTGGATGGGTTGGGATGTCAGCTGTATAAACTGTGTAGAGGATTAGGCCTTGAGAAGCACCAGCTGATTGAGAAAAGAGGGATGAAAACACATTGTTGTGGTTTTATTTGAATGACCTGTTAGGATAATAGGATAGGATTGGATAATGAGAAAGTATCCAGCCTGTTCAACATCGAGGAAGACGGCTGAACAATATAATCGACCAGAGGAAATAAAGTCCACCACACGATGGCATTGCTGGATATTGGATTGGGATGTTCTGAATCCTAAGTGGTGAGATGGGGTATTGTTTTGCATCTAGGATGGGGTATAATCGTTTCATGATGAGCTTCTTCAGGATTTTACCCATAAATGGTAAAAGTGGCGGTAAGAGGAAGGGTATTCCCCCTTTTTTTTAAAGGCTTTGGTATCATTTTTACGACGGACAATTTCCAGAGAGTAGGATAATATGTAGTACAGAATGCAGCATTATGTTGTTGAAGAATAGAATGGCTTTTCTAGGAAGATGTTTTAAGATTTGGATCGTAATGAGGTGTCCAGGAGCTTTGCGAAGAGGTAACCTGTGAATAGAGATTTCTGAAGGACGGAATGCTTTGGGAGGAAGAGTCATTTGGAAAGGAAGATTTAACTCTGCTTTCATATGTTCACGGTGAGTTGGATTCATAATATCTGGATAGGGAAGAAAAGTTTTAAAGAGGTGTTGGCCGAATAACTGAGCTTTTTCTTCGTCAGATCTTGTCCAGACATTGGATTCATTAAGGAGAGGGTGGTTAAAATCTTTGAATTTCAGGATCGTTTTGGAGGTCATCCATAAAGTTTTGTCAGTAGTTGTATGATTTTACGTTAAGTTAATTAAATTTTCAATTTTCTAATTTCTGCTTTTGTTGGTTAGTCAATTTCGTAAAAATATTTTCATCCGTTGGGTATCGAGTTCTATGCCACTTCAATCTTTCTTTGCGTTGTGTGCGTGTTTAAATGTTTTTTTTTACTGGTTTTGTTTAGTTAATTTTGTAAATTTGCTAACCAAAAAAAACTACGTAGTAACTTCGAAAAAAAAAATTTATTTGAAAAGAAAAAAAACGTTTCTTGCACAGTCTCTTCTACTGTATGTTTAAAATATCCGATTGTGTGAGTAGTTATACAATATTATCCCTAGAGAAGTTGGGATTATAAGACATAGGTATATTCCCTATCTAATCAGGTCAAAATCAATTGATCCTCAAACAATAGGCCGAAATAATATTACCCAAGTGTGAAGTGCTAGTAAATCTCACGTCAAGGAGATGGAAAAGAAGGGAAAATTCCGATAATATAGTGTTGTAAGGAAAGGGTTAAGAATGTTTGTATAAGAGTTGAGCAAGTTGATTCAATACTTTAGTGATTTTCCAGTCTTAGGGAAATATTGTAGAGAGAGGGAGAGGGGGGAGTGGATAGGAGTGGGGGGCATTCCAGAGGAGAGGGGGAGTGACGTCATTAGGCTCGTTAGAGCGACCCGCCCCCTCCCGTCCACCGTATCGATCCCCCTCGCGGCACAAAGACACAAACACTGCCTCTATAATCCTCCCCATTCACCTCCCAACATTTACCTGTAGATTCTGCGTGTGTGTGTCCCAGTGTGGGAGGCGATATTGGACATTAAGAGCCTCCCTGTACCGGTACCTGCCGTCCCGGGATTCATTGAACGCCTGCATTCGTCCCTAGCGTCGGCGGGGGAGGGGGATTGGATCACTGTATCCGCCATTGTTTATTATAATTGTAAACGTTTTCGCGAATAAGGATAACTGAAAATAAACACAGAAAAGGAAACTTAAATCTTCCTTCAAATATAAAAAAAATCATAATTATCGATTATTTCACAGATATTTTCATCATGATTCACCTTCGCCCTAAGCAGCATTAAATTATTGGGAACATATATAGCTACCCCATATCATTATTAATAATATTTAAAAGTAAATTAAATGGATTATATTTTAAATATTTTTATTTTGAAGAGAAAAGATTTTTCCTGGCCGGGACTCGAACCCGGGTCGTCTGCATCTCTAGTGCAGTGCTCTAAACCACTGAGCTATCAGGGGTGGTATCCAAGCCATATTATCCAAATTATAAATGGATTATAGTTGATCCGAAAACTATTCGAATAATAACTATTCTGCTGAAACGTTGACGTTTACTACCACCATCGCAAATACATTAAGACCTGTCGAGAAAAAAATACTTAGACAAATATTTAGATATAATATAAATAGATTCCTATAATTGGGATAGGGATTTTTATCTTTAAAGAGTATCTGACGCCGAACAACCTTAGAACTTCCATTTTGCGTTTCTTCCAAAGGGGGGGGGGGCAAAACCAAGGAACTTGTACAACCTTTTAAAAAAAATCCTAGGGCAACTGAAGTGCTTCGAAACCATATTATATATAATAATAAAAAGTAATTATATATATAAAACTCGCATAAAAAGTTATTATACGAACCACTACACCACTGGTGGCCTATTTAAATCTTAATATATAAAAATCTCATGTCACGATGTTTGTCCGGGCTAATCTCCGAAACTACTGGACCGATTTGTATGAAATTACGCACAGAGATGTAACATTGTCCAACTTAAAATATAGGCTATATTTATTTCGATTAATGACGGCGATATTTTTATAGCAAAATTATATTTGTTTCTAGCCTGCTGCTAGCAACTATGTTGTAAGGGCATGCCTGAGTAGTGTAAATCCAAGTTTGCAACCGAATAAACGGATGGGAAAACTTTTGGTGGCCGAAAAACCTCGAAATTTTCGGAGTTATTTCAGTATTTGGCCTGTATCTCCTATTCGGCGCGTTTTTGGAAAAAAAAACCCAGACGATCATTTTTAAAGTAGATTATATTTGGAACTGCAGCTCTGTAGGTCTAATAGATTCTGAGTTCAGTACCTATCATAGAATAAATAACTTAAATCTTATCTTATAAATAACATATAATAATCTTATGTCACGATGTCCGGGCTAATCTCCGAAACTACTCGACTGATTTTAATGATATATTAAAATATATTACTAGCTATAATTAAAAATCAACCATTATATACCTCATTAATTAAACTAATGTTTATATTTTATCATTCAAGAATTTTGTATATTATTTATTTGTTATATACTATACTTAGATATAAGATGAATAAAATGATCCAAAATCTATTTAATTCATTTTTTTCATTCATTTATTGTTTCTTTAAAATTCAAATTTTAACGTAGTTTTTTTTAATACTATTACAACAGCTACAGCAACGCGTGGCAGGGTCAGATAGTGTATACTCGTGTGTATATATTATCTCATTTATTATACATATCTGAGTATATCTATCATCCCTAATTTAATCATTCAATAGAAACAAAGACTATTGGTATTTTTATTTATCTAGTAATGAATATATTGATGACGCTTGTGAATAGTATAATGAATCAAAATTCCACTCTTTAGGTAATATTGTTTTAGAATAGGAATCTAAACTTCTCGCTTTGCTAAGTGCTTATTACTCTCATAGTGCTTATTTCTATTAATTAATTATATAATATTATTATCTCATAAACGAAAATTTCTATTGATGTTTTACGTTTTAGACAACAAGTAACAAATTTGGCCTTTTATCGATATTAAAAGCTTGAGTAATTGAGTACTTGAGATGGTTTTTACATAGATTGTTCTAAATCGATTTTCCCGAATTCTAAAGAGTACTTCCAACTACTGCAGAAAGTTGGAGGAAACTTAAGGATTAGTATAAAGTGGCTCGACATAAGTTCCATTCAGTACTTTTTATCACGCATGCGCAAACGTATTTTGCTTGAAAAGCTTAAATTAAAAAAAAAATACTGTAAAATTCAAAATATTGAGTGTACTAATATACATATATACTGCAGCCCATTGTCATTAGTGTAAAATGGTTTAATACAAATGTTCAATTCTTCTGTTGGCGCATGCGCAAACGCTTATTACTTGCACACGTATATACGACAAGAGGAAGAAAATGGTCCGGGTGGACAGAAGAAGATATGATTGGAATGTTGGGGATTAGTGGTCTTGCGTCCTAGCATTTATAAATTGAAATCAATATGTTGAATACATAAAATCTTATATTTTATTTCTGATTCTATTTTATTTTAAAATAATTATTTAAAAGCTTTACTGCCTATTTCCTTACTATATAATCAAAATTAAATGAGCCTTATGCTAGAAATCTTTTACATTGTTTTAATATTTTTTGGGAGGAATTGAAGAATAGGTACCTTAAGCAATTACTGAACCCATCTTACGAAACGTTAATATGAAATTTATATAAGAATGATTTGAGTGAGATGTCGTTACTGAAGTGGGAATTGCGAAAGGAACTCGTTATCAAAGAATGCGATAAGACTACTCCAGGTGAGTGTAGCAGGTGCCCTCGGCTCTGCGCTGCCTCACCGTTTGCGTAACTGCTCTTTAGCTTCTACAAGTGATAATAATAATTCAATAATCGTTCAAAATCAGCTGATTAATTAAATATCATGGAATGAAATTATTCTTTATTATGAAAAGAATTAAGCTAAAAATAGAAAGCAAGGCCCTTGAGTTAATACATTGATAATTAAAAGATTATACGGCTAAAAAAAAAACGACAAGAGGGTTTGAATAATATTTTCATGCTTTTTCCAACATTATTATCGCTCAAATCTACTACGCGGTTTCAACTGTTGTGCAATGCTGGAGGAAAGATATTAGTCTTGAATAAAAAAATCCGTACCACTATAACCCATGACGGGTCTTGGGTTCAGTATATGTAGAGACTGTACTGTTTCACGGACAGCGGTTGTGCAGGGAGGTGATTTGTCCAAAACCACGCTCATCAGCCAGATTTTTCCCCTAATTGAGGGTACAGTCTTGTTAAGAGAATGGGTTATCCCCAGCAGCTGCGGAAAAAAGATTTAAAAAGATTGGGGCTAGCTCTGTTTTGCTATGATAGTATTATAAGGAATCATCTTGGGAAAATTTCGTACCGTTAATATGATTATGGATGATTTTTCATAACAGTATTACCCTCAAAGATTAATTCGCAGAGCTCTTCCTCCTTTTTCTTCTTGAGCTCCGGAGCGGGGAACTGAAGATGTAAAAAGTGGAGCATCCACGGCTGAGTAGCCCCGTGTTCTAACGGTTGGCATCATCACCTATTTCGGCAAGGGTCCGCTACCTCTTCAGTCACGGCTTCCAATGTTTTAGGATAGGCTCTATAATTATATACAGCCTTAACATTATTATTAATAATAGAACGTTATATTTATAGCATTTGAAATAAACTGGTCAAAAGTTATATCCAATAAAATTAAAGAAAATTGGGACGAAGAGTGGGAAAGGCTTCCGCAACATTACATGGATCCCTCCAATTCGTCTAATGCCAAAAGAATGGAGCAAATTAAGCAGGCTAAGAATCAGAAATACAAAGCTGATTCATCTCCATCTGCTTTTATGTCTGTACCAACCACCCTGCCAAAGCTGTGATAATACACAACATTCACAGTAAGCATTTATTTGAATGTAAAAAGTAACAAATAGAAAGAATGAATTTTAACATCTAAACATGTCTACCGTTAAAAGAGAACAATAAAATACAGAAGATGGTGAGGTATTTAAAAGCTAAGATGTTAATTAAAAAAATTTAAGAAGAGCAGTTTTCGCTAATGGCCTAAGCAGTTGAAGTGACGTTAAATAAATAAATAAAAAAAAATGGTAGTTCTTCCTTGATCTATAACACAAACTTGTATTACAACCTCAACTTTTAAATATACCACGATGATGATATAGAATATAAACTTCATATAATGGCGGTTTAAAAAAAAAATCTATTAATTCAAAGATATTTTAATTTTTCCTTCGAGACCAGAGAGCCATTTTTTTTTTCAGATTTGGACCAAAATCAGAGACCAGATAGCTGGAGGCGACTAGGTAATGACTGGTCTCAAGTTGCAGTGACGTCCATATTGCCGAATCGTTGCTCTATATCTCTTCCAGCTATGAACCACCAGTCCAGCAGCAGACTCGTAAAACACCGTTTGGTCTATAGAGATGTCTACGTAGACAATGATAATGTCTCAGATACAAAAATCTCCAACAAGTCTGTCTAGTCTTGTGTACTAGCCTCTTGGAGAGAGGGGTTCTACATTATATATTGATTAATTATAAATTTATAGAATCGACGAGTTCTGATTCCACATTGGATTTTTGTAATCGGGCATATTGATGTTACTGAAAGTTTTAGCTTTTTGTCTTTTTTTAATATTATTTTTTGAATTTGACTTTTGACCGAGTATGTGTACTTCCTACTACAGTTTGGCTTAAGGGTGGTATAACCAGATAAATCTAAAATATAACGGTAATTTAAAATACACATGTTCATCGATAAATTCACTTCAAAGAAAGTCATCAAAATCTTCGAGAATTTTATGAACAGTCGCTATATCGAAGAAAACTTAAAAATTAATTTTATAACTGTTCTCAGTTCAATAAAAGACAACTGTAATGGTAAATCGAAATGTGCATGCTCTATAAAAAGTCATAACCAGAGTGAAAACCTAATGAGTGAGCTAATATTGATGAAAAACTTTAATAGTAACAGAATTAACTTTAAAATAGAGCTTGAAAATCTAGTTAACGATAACTATACCGTTGACTGCAATAAAGAAAATTCGAAATACACGTGCGCGATTAAACAAATAGTATTTTTGGAAATAAAATGCTAGGTAAACCTAGTAAAAAAACACGTCTTCTGAAGGATTTTATAATATCGTAATTAATTTTAAATGCGCATTGCCAAACAAACTCGATAGTAAATTCGCCTTTAGCAACACTAGAAAACGTAGTGAACTATTATTTTGAAAACCACACCCTGACTTATATAAATATAAAAATTTTATTATATTGAAATGAATAAACACAAAATAATGCATGAATAACATAATTATTTTTTAGTAATAATAATAAAAATATTTATTTGAGAAATCATACAATTGCCATTTGGCACATATTGCATTTTCGATATTCTTTCGAAAACCTCCCCTAAGGGATTCTCGTGAAAGCGTGTATGAAGGCACTCCCAGCTTGGTTCATCTCGCTGTAGTAGATCCCTGCTCCAGTGACGTTTTACTCCCCTTGTCGGATTCTGTAGTAATGTGTCTGTCAGTAATGATCGTACCAGTAAGTTTGGATGTCCGGCAAGTGAGTGGCCCACTCTTGCGAGGCATAGGTCCATATTGGTTTAAGTAGCATGTATTTTTCAATAATAAATCAATTTAAGTATTCCATTTTCTTCCTCAATTAAAATATAATTCAGTGATTTTCTCACTTTTGTTTTTATTTAATAATTATAAATACAAATATAATTCAAATCATCTGTATTTGGGAAAACATCAATTAATAAATACTCTTACTTAATTACTAGTAATTATCATATGCAAATAAATTTATTTGATATTTAAATCGTGTTTGAAACAGCTGTGGATGCGTTTGTTTTTTATTTTTTTATCGCACTTAATAAGCAGTGCTTGCTGATGATAATCACCTGTGTATTAAAAATACTGTGAAAATAACTCTTCAATGATTTGTTATATTTTATAAAGCCATTCATTTGTGGTATTTAATTACCTCTCGAAATGGCACGACCGATTCGTCGTAACGTTAATTATAAATGCCCATCATAACGGCAATTATTCATTGACTGAAGTGCCTGCTTATAGGCTACAATATTGACGTTAATTCCGATAATTACGTAACGTCATCATATTATTGTCATTGCCAAGTAACAGGTGTGATTTCGATACGGAATGAGACAAAATTATTCTATAAGATCAAATCGGAGTTTTAAATGAAGATATACGGAGTTGAAGGGGAGGTACGGTGTATCCCTCGCCAGGAACTCAGTACTACAATACGCAGTTGAAAAATATCTTTAGCAACATCGAAGGTTAAACTGGCGCAAAACATTTTCTTAATAAATCTTATCTGCGAGCCTTTATCTCAAGACGGAAATAAAATCGCTTTTCTTTTCTTGAGATAATAAACAGGGAATATATGGCGAGAATAATTCTAGATATTCTGAAATTAATTTAATTCATTTGATGTGTCTTTTACTACAAGTTTGAGCAGGAGGATATCGATAACGTTTTTGAAATTTGATTTTTGCTTTTTTTTAAATTTCATAGGAATTCGCAGCTTACATGACGATTGAAAGTTATGCTAGATATGTCACCAATATATTTATTATGCAAATATACATAAACAATAAATATACCTGAATAAATTGTAAATATACTTATTGTAACGTATCATTATATATTATTATTATGGCAGAGGTATACCACTTATGAAGGATTTGAGGGATATCCCCGAGATCCATGACTGTATGTCCTAGACTCTACAACTCTCTGGAACATTTTATTATTTGTTATTTGTATTTGATCATATGATAATTATGTTATATATTTTTTCTTCTTCATCCGGCATAGATAGAATAGCATAGAAGTAAGCTTTTCGTCTTATTATATTATTTATAATATATTATATGGCTATATATAATATTATTATTATAGCTTATTTCATATTATATTATTTTTAACAGATTATATAGCTCTATTTTAAATCTGATAGGTTCCATTATAATTATATTATAACCATTATTAGTTAACTAATATAACTAATATTAAGTCTATTTGGACTTTCACAAATAACATATCATACATTATAGACTGCAAAATTATTTCTTACGTAATTTTATTATATCGCCTTAGATTCATAAAGTTTCTTTCATTTATAATTTAACAAGTTGTCTGTATTATTTAATATTTTTCTGTCTATCATTTATATCTACAAACCTGTCATATTTTCTTTGGTATTGCAGTGGTGATTATTTGGTTCTTTTCTCATCCTTGAAGATGGCCTAAAAGTTTGGCCGAAACGTTTGTAAAAATTAAATAAATTTTATTTATTTGTGAAAAATTCACAGATCTCTCTCATGATACATAGGTTCTACCATTTACCCATGAATATGACAAAATACGACTTCTTTACCTGCAAATACGACTGCTTTAAGCAATACTTTTGCTATGATAGGAGAATCTGCGATACCGCTTGTTACGTTAAAATAAAAATCCTGCACTACTATAACTTGGGCTCAGAATATGATCGAGACTGTTCTGTTTCCAAGACAATAGTTGTGTAGCGAGGTGAATTTTCCGAATTCACGACCGACCGCCAGGTTTTCCTTCAATTAAGAGTACCCAGCTATAGAGCCTGGATGACCTCCGGGGTTATACAGGTTCCACATGGTTCATCTGTAGTTATTAATAAATAAACAATTTATCAGTCATTCGAACCCAGAATTCTCAGGGTAGTAACTAAGCGCTTTACCCACTGAGGTACTCCGATACCTTTATATAGGATAATTTTAATTATTATAAAAAAATAATAATGACATACGAAAAGTTCAAGTCTAGGGAAAAATTATGAAGTGCAAAGCAAAAACCTGTAAATTCCCACACCTTCCATTTTAAGATAGTTTTAATTTAAGAACAAAATTGTATCATAAGCTTATAAAGAGTACCTTAAAAACTTTTTCTCGAGTTATTTCCATAGCACTTTGCTTCCAGAAATTGTTTTTCCAATAAATATTTTATTTCTTTATTGTTAGTGATGATGATTTGAAAATAAAAAATCAAAATATTATTCTAGACATCCAATTTATAGAGGGTATGTCTATAATAATGTCTATAATTATCTGCCATAGCCGGATTCCAACTCAGAAACCTATGCACACGGAGCTACTCCGATACCGCTTGTTGGATTAAAATAAAAACTAATCTTTACCACTCAAACCCATAACCACGACCATTAAGTTGTCAATAAAGAGTTAATTGTAGTGAGGGGAGCGGAATCAAGCCATTCTCGTAGCTTTTGGCTTAAAATGGATTTCAAAATATAAGCAATAACTCCATAAGAAGCCAATGCCTGACTTAGTGTCTTATGGACTACGATAATGATTCCGCTTCCCTAAGTAAATGAAACTCATTCGACTTAAGCACTGTAATGAATATACTAATATAATATTCATTCCAGCTTATGTCTTATTAGTTAGTTTAAGAGATACCGTATTAAACTCCTCTTCGCTGCTGAATGGAATTTTAATTGATTTCATGTCACACAGCTATTGTGTTATATATAGTTATTGTGTCCAGTAATTTGTCATGAAAATGTGTAAGTACTAAATAATTTTGAACAAAATTAGACTTAACTGGCTGCAAATATACATATTAAAAAAGATGATACCACCACAACTCTTGAAGAGTCTTGGTTTCAGTACTTGGTAGAGACTGTACTGTTTCTATGACAACGGTTGTGATGTGAGGTGAAATGTCATGAGGTCACTCTCAACTCATGTGTATTTCCTAATTTTATTGAGGCTGGGTGAGCCTTAGGGGGGGGGGGTAACAGTTCCCACAGTGTTCATCTATAGTTGTTTATAGGTTAAATAACTTATTTAAATCGAATCCAGAATCCTCGTCACAACAACTCAGTGCTCTAAACACTGGAGCGATCCCGTTTGTTGGGTTAAAATGAAGGGGGAGAAATGATGCGTTATATGAGAAATGTCCCCATAGTTGTTTCTACTGCTTGAAATCACTACAAGGGCAATTAACAACCGGGCTACATATATTAGCATAGATATTAATGACCTTGAACCTCTCCGTTATGGCAATAGAATCAGTGTTAGGATAGGGTGGGTAGGATCGGATTCAATATGCGGCCCATTGGATGCACCTCGCCTCCTCCGATCTGCCTGAGCGATAGGACTCCAGTACTCTGGTATGTACCGAACGGCGAAGTATCTACGCTCCGTATGTACGCTACGGGTACATAACGGACCCTGGAATGTTTTAAATGTTGGTAGACATTTGTTCGGCGTCCCCTCCACAGGACGGAGGGAGAGCGCACGTGAGGGTACATCTGCCGGCAGCTGGCCGTCGGGTCCCCCCCCCCTCATGTGATGAGTCAGTCAATGAGTCAGTCATCGAGGATCGATCCCTTCCTTATCGCTATTATTAGTCCTTCGCATTTCCCGCTTAAATAGTGCAACAAGTGATTGTTATTAAGCTGGCCAAAGTGATTCGTCTTGAATGTCACCACTGAGTTTATATTATTAGGCTGTTGCATTTTCATTACAACAGGCCAAATATGACGGGTGATGCTTGTATAAAATTATGTCAGAGTCGACTGTAGAGTATAGGAGCTTCCTTGATTGTTGATGAATTGGCAAGAATGCATCCCATCGTTGAAGTTCAGAGAGAATCAAAAATGGATCATACACTTTATGCATAGATCATTACCTTAACCCTCTGCAGGATCAACACTCAATTTAATTTCCAAAAGTTAGTAGATTTCAAACACTGAAGTATTGTTCTTTTTATACATTAACTTTATTGCATTAATCTTGAATAATAATAGATGACCATATATATAGAGGGTGTCCCATTTCAAGTGGATCAAACGTTTTTAACTTTTAAACCAAACAAAATTCAGAAAAATGATTCAGGTAAAAGTTGTAGTTATTCAGGCCTAATTTGAAGAAATAAAAAAACATTTTTTTGGTTTTTCACTTTAAATGGTCAATATCGACCTTAAAAAAAATGTAGTTTCCTGTTGACCCCCATTTATTTTTATTTTTCTGAAATGTACAATACTAAACATGGAAAAAATGTATGTAACATTTTTTTTATATCTTTCATAGGTTAAGTAGAAAAAGCATTCAAAGTTCACTACTTTAGTATACCTCCTTTACGAGGAAACGTAATGTAGCATCAAGTTATTTTATTTAAGAGTTTTTAGTCGCAATAACTTACTAATCAAGGTAATTTGAATCTTTCAGAAAATGTCTGGACATTTAAAAACCTTAATTTTAATGAAAATCTGTTTCGACGTTTTTATAGAATTATACATACTTTTCTATGTCCAGTATTTCATACACACTGTATGAACTTATAATTTCGTTCTTTTCAATCAACATCAACGGAGTTTTTGAAAGCATTCCAAAAACCTCTCCTTGATCCAGTTTTCTTATTTCATGAAACTACTAGCCATTTACCGGAGCTTTGTACGTGCAGGAAAATGTTTCCCCGTTTCATTATATACAAGAAAAGTGAGAGAACTGCAATATCTTCGAATCACTTCAGATTCTAATCGTACAATAGACCAGTGTTTAGAACCTCGATCAAGGCGCAGCATTCAAACCACTGCAGACTCGAAGTAGATGTAGGCAGAGAAAACCATCAGGTTCGCCAGTGGATGACAGTGGGGAACAGGTTGGAAAGGTGAATGAAATGGTCCTCAACCTATCACTAATGATCTTTCTGCGTTTATGAATCTGATGGAGTCCAGGGATAACAAAAATGGTCACTATAAAAGCAAGTCTTGGTTTTTGCAGGAAAGACGAAGAGGATATCGCTTGCACAGACCTTATGGTAGAATTAGGTTTCGACTTCTCTGATCCAACCTCAGTCCCAAAATTCTTATACTTGGAAGAACCATTTAGGCGGACCAAAGGTCGGGAGGGTATGCAGATGTAGGAAAAACTTTCTTCCTCTTCATAACTTCGGTTTGACAGTTACTTACCTTGTAAAATGTAATGTAAATGATCCAAAAGCAATATTCCAGAGACAGCAGAGTATGTGGCAAAACTTACAGAGCAATTTCAGCCCTATAAATAAATTTTCTCGATCGGTAAAAAATATTCTGAAATTTTACCACAGAGTAACGGCAGAGCCAGCCCAATGCAATCAATGTTCCACTAATTATTATATTTTTCATTAAAAAATCAAGATAAATAGGTTAACATTTATAGGGCAATGACGAGAGTATTATTAAACTGATATCACTGCATTTGTAGATAAAGTGTGATTCATACAGTTCACAATGGTAGTGTTCGAAGATCTTCAATGCTAAATATATTAGTTAGATTTCTTAGGTTTAGTTTGTCTAACCTTAATGTTAATTTTAAAATTTTTTAAGCAGAAGAAAATATTTTAAAGATATCATATTCTGATAACCTATGAAATGAAATAAGTTAAGATTAATGAAAAGTATATGCAGATCTGACTACCAATAAAATAAAATATGTTAGGTGTTGAAGAAAAAAAATCGATCGCCAAACTTTCTCGATTGATTAATTCATACAGAGAGTAAAAAACTTTCAAACATTAGTTATTAATTCATCAAGATGATTATTTGTATTTGTTCCTAATTATATAGAAAAAAATGGGATCTATTTGTTCTAAATGAGCTAATTTGTAAGGAATCAAATAACACCTTTTTAAAAGAAAAACTTAATTTGTATTAATAAATTGACATTTTATAAACCATGTTGATATTCATTTTCCTAGGACATAAAAATAAAAACGTTAAGTTCAAGTAAAGTACAACCTCAATTACATTTAGGTTTGTAGTTCAAAATTCCGAGGTGTAGTCCTTTTTATAAAATTCGGTGTAATGCGATGATTATTACGTATTTTAGACGAATTTATTTTTAACATATTTATTTATTCCAGATCTATTAAATATGCTAATTTTTGTAATGAAATAAATATCATTTCAAAGGGTTCCTATTTTAATATTTTACTGCATATATTTTTATGTATGAAGGGTATGATGGCCAGAATTACCGCCAATAATGAACAGTACAGTAAAATATTAATAATTGATAGAATAAATTGAATATTGATAATAAAATAGAATAAATTGATTTATAATAAGTTAATTCTATTTGAGATTCCTGTTTTACCTCAACCTGAACCTTTTTAGACCCCTCCCCCTAATAATTTATAGTGTTATCTAATTTTATCAGTTATAATATTATAACTTTAATAATATGATTCAATAAAGAGTATATATAACGTATGATTCGATACAGGATGCTTAGTAACTAAATTTTTGATTTTATTTTTAAAATTTCATTCAGGTGTATTATATAAACCCTAATACATGAAAAAAAACCTGTACCACTACAACCCGTGAACGGGTCTGGGGTTCAGTACAAGGTAGAGACTGTACTGTTTCATGGACAACGGTTCTGCAAGGAGGTGACTTGCCCTAGGTCACGCTCAACCGCCATATTTCCCCCTTATTTTGGGTACCCTATTTTTATAATATTTTATAGAGGCTGGGTGGGCACCAGGAGGGTCCTAGATCCTATATGATCCATCTCCCGCTGCAAACAGACTAAATAAAAGTCTTGCCTGGAGCGGGATTTGAACCAGGATTTCCGGCATGGAAATTCAGTGCTCTACCACTGTGCCACTCCGCTACTTCACATGAAAATAATACTAAATGTATTTTTAGTAATTTGGAATTTTGAACCTTGAAAAACGAAACAAATTAAAATGAACATTCATTACTATACATTTTGAAACATCTATATATAGTTTATAAAATGAAACTAATAAAAGCATAAAGAAAAAGAAACTGGGATATGTTCAAGGATAAACAATTTAAAAAACAAAATAGTCCTCAGCTGCATTGATACCAGCGGCCTTGGGCTACTAGAGATACCGTTAGCAGCCTCATTATATTGATTTTATGCTACGGATTATTCCTAGCAAGTCCTGGTGCGTTTATAAACTGAATAAGGCACTAGCTTTATTATTAACAAACGCCTTAAGGAAGAAGTGCGTTGGCGATTGAAGTGTAGAAGATTGAAGAATAATTTTTTTTAAACATTTCGATTTGTTGAACATCGTGCAGTGATTCGTTAGATAGTTATATTTCAATAACAAAAGGTTATTAAAATAGACATGCATTTCTAAAAATATTGTTTCTAAAGTTCTTTATTGAATGGGTTAGAATTTTAGCATTATAATAAATTAAAAATTTGATGTTTTGAATTTACTAAGCAGACTTGCTTCTTTGATAATATTCAATGTTTCTTTGACAAATACTTAAAAATACAAATATTTGGTTGCAAATGTGAAGTTGGCATCAACTTTATTATCGTATGATTTTTTAGACGTAAAAGCATTCTGAGGAAAATAAAGTAGTTGTTGTTGAAATGAGTTAAACACTTTTTTACTTCATTTATTGAAAACATAGAACCGCATTACAAAACTGGTTTCAACTACTCAAAGATACTGCCTTTAAGTGAATCTAGTTGAAATATTTTTTCTGAAGTTCATATGTTAAAAAATACCAACAAGAAGTCATAAGTGGTAAACTACGTATTAAGTTTTGACTTTTTAAAAATTCATTATTACCAATAATGTGTTGTTCCTCTTTGGAGGAAGGTTGTGTTTTTCCTTAGTCATGTTTGTTATGAGTTCTCTGTTTATGTTCATATATGTTTCCTAATAGATGACAGTTAATTATGAGTGTGTTCATTATTTTTTAATACCTTATGAGGACATAACAAATTCTAAAATTAAAGATTTATTGTAAAGAATTATCTTCTTACCAATATTCTTTTTATACATTAAGGTGTGCATCTAAAACTACTTTGATTCTTAACTTAAAATTAACATTGTAGCTGAGTGAGCCTCAAGCCTTTCTTTTGCAATTATTAAATAATGTTTTTCTTAGACTCTGATTCTACTTAATATAACGTATATCCTATTGCAGTGAGTTTATCCTAAATATTTCTGAAAACACCTACTTGCAGCGTGTTGAGGAGTAAATATTCATAAATTGTTAAAAAAAATCTTATTTGTTAGGAGCTTAACTGAGAATTTTAAGGGTAAAATTAAATGATCTGAAACTAAAATCCCATGAATTGATCATAGTCAAACTCAACTGCCACGATTTTTCTTATCCCATTGAATAAGCATATTATTGATTTATTGTATCACTTATTATTATTGATTTTTGGAATAAAGTAGATGAAGTTGATATTAATATTAGTTATATAAATTTATTCCTCTTATTTTAAAATTGCTCAGAGAAACGTAAACCAAAATTCCATCAAAAAATTTAAAGATTTATAAATAGTAAATTTTCTGTAATTAAAAAAAAATGAATAACAGGAGTTATGATTTCTACCCCTAACCACTAACTCGTTTGTGGAACAGTTTTATTTAAAATTTCTTACCCAATTAATTAATTTTTTTTTCTTCTTCACATCTTATTTCGAGCCATAAATAGGAATTTAGTTTCCTGTGAATTATTTAATTTCTTTGCAGCACTTAAAACCCGAAACAGATCTGAGAAAATCTGTATAATTTTTTTCAACTCTTCCTTGGATCTTTCATCATTGAAGCATTGCCTCATTGAGCTGTTCGCTTTCACAGGGGCTGTTACGTCGCCAGTGAAAGGTTACGGCTAAGGAAACCCCACCTCAATATAATCCATAATAAAACTTGTAAAATAGTTTTAAATAAAAATCTTTTTAAAAATCGTTACAAGCATTACTGAACTATGGTGCATATTGCTGGATATATTACTCCTGCCTGTAACATATTTACATTTAATAATATTTGAAAGTTTTAAATGATATATATATTTATCGTAATTTAAATGATTTTTTGTGCCCAAACGTTCAATTTTAGATTTTATATAATTTATTTAAAACTATATATTCTATTAATTTAAATTTGTTTATAATATAAAACTAATGAATTTTATACATAACTTTAAATTTGACCTTGAATTTTCAAATAATTCAATTTTGAGTACAACCAGTAGGAAGTTTTTCTACTTGCTTTCATGCCATTCAATTTCATAATATTGTTAATATTAATATATTAATATGCCATAATATTTATATAAATATGGCATAATATATTAATATTAATATGGCATAATATATTAATATGCCATTCAATGATAATATTAATATGGCATAATATATTAATATGCCATTCAATGATAATATTTTACTTGCATTATTATGATACAGCTGTAAATTTAAATAAATCAATTTTTAAAAAATAATGTAATAACAATAATAAATACTTTGGTCCGGGTTGGTGTATTTATCATAAGCCGAGAATCCTAAATAAAAATATTTATTTAAGAAATGCCATTTGGCACTTATGTATTATAAAAACTAATTAAAGAGTTTAAAAAATACGACAAAAATACTTGAAATAATTCGGAGGGTATTAAATACCCACAATACCTGTAAAATGTATAATTATATCCCACCATTCTTGTTCATTATTTGGAAGAAACTGAACCGAGATCACACTCAATCAGGTTTTTATCCCTATTAAAGATTTTTAGAGGCAGGTTGAACCGGCGAAGGTCTCTAGATCCTACAAGATCCATCCCTGGCCGTTAATTTAAAACGTTAAGATTTAATAAATTATCTGCTTCGCCCGGTTTGAACCTTCGGCACGGAAAATCAGCCCTCTACCACTGAATGTTTTAAATTAAATGTTTGAATATATTCTGAAAATGTTAAGTTTAAAAGGGAAATTTATTTATATCTTTTATTGTTGAAATTTTTCTAGTTGAAGGAAGATCAAACATGAAGTTAGATGTAGAACTGTAACGGTAGGAATGCTTATTGTTCGTCCTTGATTAATGCAGAATCAACAATGTTAATATTATAAGAGGCAATATCTCTATGCCAACTTAATATTTATTTCTCTTTAATTAAATATATTTGTAATAACTAAAATATGGAGGTTTACTCCTCATTGATGTGGATAAATTGGTATGGCAAAAAATTACGTCTATAGCAATCAATAAGTCTATTATTAATTAAATATGAAGTATAGATAAGTTTAATGTTTTTACACTGTATATTGCTCACACATGTCCATATTTGTATCTGACCACTGTTTTATACCAATCAAACAAATGTATCTAATAGATTTGTATAGCATCTAAAGCCAAGGTCAAATCATAGCATTTGAAAATTAATATTAATCCTGGAAAACTTCGTACAATTGTTTAAAACCAACATAAAAATGTAATAATGAAAATAGAAACTCTGTATAATACTCTACAAAAAAATTTCATGTTTCTGGAGGCAATACTGCGAGGGACACTAATATGTCCATTGTTAAATCACGTCTTTTAGTGTTTGTTTTATATGTTGGTACGCGTGACAAGTGGTTAAGTACTGAATCACTTGTTCATACGAAGGATCTTTGAGGTCTTGGTTCAGTTGTAATGCAGATGTTCGTGAGGAGTAACCTTGGTCGAAGTTTAAATGCCAAGGCCGCTAGAGGATGCACCCGCACTATTTGCGTACTCTTGCTGACAGGTGTTATGGAACCGTATAGTACTTCATCGAAGGTAGGTCGTCGTTGGTCGATCGGGCCGAACCACTCCAGAATGCAGTTTCTATCAAAGAAGAGGAGTTCTTTGATGATTATTCTTCATGATGATAATAAATGAAGCTGAGGCGGTGGTTTTATCGCAACGATAACATGGGATACGCTAATAGTGAAGAGAAATACGAAAAAAAATCGTTTTATGGCCTCGTTAGGTAACCAAGGAACAGATAAAACCCAAAGATTCGGATACCGATATTTCGAGCTGCAATGATCGGTTCAAGCTATTATCATCAACTTAGAATAATTCAATAATTCCGATCCTTTTTTTGATGTGATGAGCAACTAGTTGCCAACATATGTCTAAACTACGAGACTCCATTTGCACCTTTGTTCACGTTAAATTTCAAATAAAATTCAGCGAAAAATTACAAAAGGCTTAGGAAATCTGAGGGATCTATGTCGAAGCAATACTTTTTTAACTTACGCATTAGATCACCCTAATGGAGTGGCCATCATTGAGCGTTTTACCTTGAAGAGATCCATATCTATTTGTTTTATTTTGTCACTACAAAATGTGTGAGAAATATTCAAACCTAGAAAAGCTGAGGGCCTCTATTATTGTAGACCATTGGAGAAACTCCTAACAAATTCACCAACCAACGAATTAGGCTAGCATAATCACACACTATGCTAAGGTTCATTTTTAGGTGGAGTAAAATATCCTTGGTTATGCCATCTTTCGGAAGGGACGTAACATGGTATTGCTATACGATGTGAGGTATTCGTTAAATATCCCTATCCTAATTATATCTGGATAGGGGAAATTTACTTCAACAATAGCATTATCTGATTAGCCATAGCAGCATGAAGAAACGTTGAAATGAGTAAACAAACAAACATCCCTAATTCTACTCATGGAGCGCTAGCCTACGCAGTTATAAGATAAAATCTGATTTTATTTATGGGGGAAAGAAAGAGGCCTAATATATTGGAATTTTGGTTTATTGTTATTTTTATTTTAGTTCAATAAAGTATATTTCTAAGTACTATTTCTCTATAAAGTACTGACATTGAAGAATATTATGGAGTTCTTGAATTGAGAGTTATCTTGCAATTTGAACATTTTTGAAAACATGTATCAGGCGTCCAGGTTCAAAAACTGATGACTCCAAGTTTTAAAAATATACTTTTTCACATTTTTCGCCAGTTAAGTCTAGCAATTTTATGCTCATGAAACTGTTAGTTTAAAAATAAGGAGAAATAGGGCAAAAAGGTGCCATGTTAGACAAAATTGCTAGACCGTGCTAGCGAAAAAATAAATTTTTGAGTAACTCGCATTTGATCCCAAACTCCTTATATTTTTGTTAATGTATTTTTGAAGTACAAATTATAGAGATTCAACACTAATGATATCATCGTAAAACACCTTGGATAGACATTATACCTCGTGAAGGTTTCGAACCCTACATAGTTGATATAACGCGCGGCCGAACTGGCTCAGAGCAACATGTGTTCGTCCGTGAGAAATGACCTTGCTGTGGATCTACGGTTCAGTTGCTAGTCTTCACATTCCCTCGCTCTAGTCTCACTATTATTTTAGAATCATTCTATACGTTGCTAATTTATTAATTTTTTTTAAATTCCTTAATTAATCTTGACGTCATGATCTTGTTCATTGTCTTCGTGTGAAGATTCTTTAAATCAAAGTTAATACAGTTCATACCTTATTTCTTGGATATAATAAAAATGTAATCGTCGAAGGAATGTTCTTTATTTAATATTATAGAATAAGTAAGAATTAATACCCTTTCGTTGTTTTTTCTAAATAAATAATTCAAATACGCAATAACAAAATAAATTTGAAAAATATTTTTAAAGTATACTCGTGATATCTTTCAAGTTTAATTTTAATTGCTGGACCATATCACGTCAACTCCACACAGAGTAATACGTGAATTTCTATAGTGATGTTTAGTCTGGACTGTCTTACACATACATAAATTCTCATACATAGGATCTTTTGAACTACAGTATTGTTTAATTTTTATTTTTTAAGTTATTTATTGAAATTTACAACTTCATTATAATAATAAAAAATAAATAAATAGAATGTGTGAATATTAATTGAATGAGGTAGAGGCAAGTAAAGAAACTACCCATTGGTAGTACTCAAATAACTAATTCAACTTAGAAGGTCACGAGGCCGACTTCTTTTTAGACGCTTCGGAGGATTATCGGGAAGAATAGATGTAGCCAGGATTGAAACTAGGGGGCATTATTGGGAATAAAGTTTCCCATGAAGTTTTTATATTAATGGACTGATATCAGTTTTTATATTAATGGATCCCTAAAGTCGTGAAGTCCAAATAATTCTTATAATAATAATGTATATGTGTCCTTTATTATTAATTGGGAGCTTCTAGCGTTTGCCTAGCAAGTGACGGAGAATCCTGAAACGGCTAGCAGAGATTAAAACTAAAAAATAAATAAACTTACAAACCTATTTTACTTACTTAATTTTTTTTTTTTTTTAGAAAATAGACATTTAAATGTATTTCTAAAATCGTTGGTATTACTGTGAATCACAATTTATAAATATGATTATGGAAATCGTCCCAGAGTTGTTCTTATCTATACATATTGACTCAGTAACCGCTCATTTCCACAATATTATCGGCTTTATCATTCGTGGTTTTAAGCATGAATGAATATTTTTATTGAATGTTTGTTCAGTTTTTATGCTTGTATTAATAAGTAATTGCAAACGTTATCATTCAATTATTAGAATTTCCAAAATAAAGAAGTATAATCATATCGTTCAGAGGGTGTATTTTAATTCATATTATTTTTAATTGTCATTAAATTTACAAATTTGGAATTATAGAAGGGAATTATACGTTTTATTGAAATATTACTATTGATTAAAAAAAACAAAAAACTTCTTATTGTCGTCACAATTATACATGATGATAGATAATATAGTTATCTATATTGTTAACTTCACATTTTACGCTTTGAATATAGACACTATACATAAATAAAAAGTGAGATTTCCGTTTGTAAATAATTCGTTCACTTAATGAAAACCTATTTCCAGTCGGGTTTTTTTATTTTTTTGGCAAATAACTTTATTTTGCAGACATGTTTCGACTAATTGTCATTATCAATACATCAAGAACTTCCTTCATCTCAAAAGAGTCAAACTCTTTTGAGATGAAGGAAGTTCTTGATGTATTGATAATGACAATTAGTCGAAACATGTCTGCAAAATAAAGTTATTTGCCAAAAAAATAAAAAAACCCGACTGGAAATAGGTTTTCATTAAGTGAACGAATTATTAGATAATGCAATCCAGTTTACATCCTTTCAAAATTTCCGTTTGTTTAAATGAGTAAATATAAATAAATTATAAACAAAAAAGGGAGCGGAGTGGCTCAGTGATAGAGCACTGAGTTGCCATGCCGAAAATCCTGGTTCAAATCCCGCTGCAGGCAAGACTTTTATTTAGTTTGTAGGACCCGGAGATGTTTCATCCAGGATTCCCTTAGGGCTCACCCAGGCTCTATAAAAATGGATACCCAAAATAAGGGGGGAAATCTGGCGGTTGAGCGTGGATCTAGGACAATTCATTTCCCTACACAACCGTTGTTCTTGAAACAGTACAGTCTTTACCATGTACTGAATCCCAGAAGTTGTATAGGTACCGGGTAAGGTTAAATTTAAAAAAAAGAACAGTTATTCCAGAGTTTTGAGTTATCATATCTCACGGCAGTCCTCATGACTGCCTATTATTTTTATTATTTTTTGTGGGTGAGTCTGTGTGCCTCAATAACATAACGTATGTCCTGGATATTAACTGCATAAATATTTGTAAGTAAACTTGTGTGCCTGGTTATAAATAGACAGAATATAGAATATGAACTAGTAGCGTTTAACAGAGCAGGCGTATCGTAACTCGTAGAAACGTAAAAATGAGACGTGTGGGATCGGAGACGAGATGACAGATATGAAGGAACAGCTGGCGGGGGATTTGTGACGTAGACTCGTAAGGGTAGGTCAGCTGTCTGGTGACGTCAGAGTTGGGAAATTCTTCAACCCGCCCCGCCGAGGGAAAAATGAGACGGAAACCGATAAAGCGACATGAATGGGGCAGTTTCCACAATGCTCAGTTACACAGCGCTCACTTCCAGAGCGCCGCTCAGTTGCTGTCAATGGAGCGTGATCATCTCCTCCGTCACGTTCGTAAATAGCCCAAAGGACCGCTATTTCCCACATTTTTGTCATCTAGGATCATATCTACTCGTTCAAACCTCTACGCAAACAGCTTAAAATTACACTTTCTATATATATTTATTCTTTATTCACGGAGGAAAATGTGCAATCAAACCATTTTGTATGATCTTTTATCACGTCTAATTGTGATGAAAAAGATTTTTAAAAAAATCAAACGTATAGCAAACAGTCAATCAATCATATAATTATGCTAGTTCTAAGTAACACTAAAATATTATCGTACATTAACATTTTTTTTCGAAGCATAGAAGAGTATCGACTTTAAATAAAAAATCGACTATTACAATAAAAATAAAATTAAAATAGACTGCCGACAATGAGAAATGAAATTTCTCGAATAACTCTTAAAACCTTTTTTTAAATTTATTATTATTTTTTTTTTAACCTTTTTTGAATTTATTAATCAATTATCAATGAATTGTTTGTATTTCATAATTTATAAATTTAAATTGTTAACAATAATATGTTTTTCACATATATTGACCCTCCAAATAATAATTATATATGGTTTGAAATAGTTTATTTATAAATCAAACCATACGATCGGCTCAATTGAAAATATTAATACAATTAATTGCAATAATAATTAGAATACTGACATATTAATTATAGCATCCAAATTCTTGTGTAATAGATGAGCAACTTAAACTTAGACTTTGTAGATTATGGCTAAGAATTTAACTACGCCAAATAAAATCTTTTAGGGGAGACGAAATGTTTAACTAGTTACAAATATTTTAGGTTATTAAAAGTATGAATTGTACAACTATCACTCGACCTATTTGCTAATTATTTGTCTTCATAAATTAATCGAATTCTAGTAATTCAAGTATTGTTAATTAAAACAATTTCTGATTTAGTGGTTAGAATTACAACCTTCTATGCCCAAGGATTCGCAGCCTAACAGTTAAAATTGGAATTTTTTATTTGGAATAAAAAATCCAAGTATGCCGTCCCTCGGAGGGGGCGTTAAATGGGGGTCCCTAGCCTGTGCGGTAACATGTACTCTTTAAAGATTCATATTCTAATTACACCTGGATAGGCAAAATTGAGGACTTATAAAGTAGCTTCGTCGAATTAGTCATATAGCTTAAAGTGATGTTAAATGAATAAACAACAAGATCATAGTAAAAAAAAGAGAGAATCGTTAGAAATTAGAAAAACTTCATATATTTTTAATATTTATTCTATAATTATTGTTTTGGGGAGCGCAGTGGCTCAGAGGTAGAGCACTGAGTTTTCATGCCGAAAATTAAATTGTTTAAATCCCGTTGCAGGCGAGACTTTTATTTGGTCTGTTAGCAGCCGAAGATGGATCATATGGGATCTAGGACCCTCCTGGGGCTCTGCCAGCCTCTACAAAGTGGGTATAAAGGCGGTTGAGCGTGGTCTGGGAAAATCACCTCCCTGCAGAACCGGTGTCCAAGGAACAGTACTGTCTCTATCATTTACTGAACCCCAAACGCATCATGGATTTTAGTGGTACAGGTTTTTTACATATATTAAATTTATTATAATTACTGGAAATACAACAATCGTAAGAAAGAGAAAGAATGTTTTTATAAATAAAAAAATATGTAGATGAACAAACGTAATATTGTAAACGTGAAAGAAAAGGACGAAGGAATAAATCCACAATAAACGCTTTAGACAAGCAAGATGTGTCTAGGCGGGCGTGGCTAATAAATTTAAACGACTCCTTATTTTTTAGCGAACAAGAAATAAAATAGGTCCTTGAACGTGACCCAGAACATGGCGGAAGCAACGAGTAGTGACCCGGGCTAGGAGATGGTGCGACGGCTGTCAACAGTGCCACCAGTCGTCTAGTTCTGACAGCTCCTCTGACTAACTACCTAATGGCTAACTACCTCACCACATCGCGTCTCTAATATATCAACTTCATCTCTCATCCTCAGTCATTAAGTTTAGTCGGGTGTCATCTCCAAATTATGCCATTAATTAGAAATTAAACACTTCCTATTCGAATATGGAAGCTTTTAAAGAAAAAGAAAAGACAGTCCAATTTGTCCTCGACTTCTCTTCTGAATTGAACGATACATATTTATAAACTTAAGACTTTAATAATTGATTATTTTGCTATTATATAATTTTTCAATAAGCATCAAATTAATGGTAACATGGAATTTAGGTTTATTTATATAAACAATAAAAATTAACCTATTTCTAATCATATTTTTATTTATTGTTTTATTATTATTATTTTTTGTAGAAGGCTCAGCGATAGAAGGCTGTGTTGCCGGGCCGAGGACCCCGTGTTCATATCCGACAGTGGGACATAATTTATTTAATCTGTAAACATCCAGGGATGAAGCCTGTCCGATCTGGAGAACCTAATGATTACCCAGACTCTATAAAGTGGGGACCCAAAATAGGAGAAAAAGCTGGCGGTTGAGCATGATCTGTCACAAATCACCTCCCTTAATCACCGTAGGCCTCGAAACTGTACAGTGTCTACCACGCACTGAGCCAACGACGCTTCATGGGGACTTTTTTTTTTCTCGAGATTCCGTTTAGATTTTTATATTCACAATCTGACCGAAGTGTAGGTATTAAACCATTTATTGATAGATATTACACTTGTTTTTGTTGTTGCAATGACTATATAAAATTACAGAGTGGTGTAAAATGGTCAGGGGGAGCTGTCAATTATTACAAAAAAGAAGAATGACTTATTTTATTTAATTAATGACTGCATTTCCTGACCATTTATACCACTCTTAGAATTATCCAATCAACTATTATCCACTTAAATATATAAAGTCTCACAACGAACGAAATTATGATATTGTGTTGAAAAAAATGATATTTTACTTTAAAAACTATGTGTTCTTGTTTTATTAACTTTTTTTACTGCCTATCTAAAATTTATAAATTATACTTTATACCGTCTTCTGAAGCTGTGTAATACTTTCAGAAACTCGGACAATTTCAAAGACCAAATTGTGTAAAAAAGACCATGAAATTATTCAAATTTTATATTTCAATTTCCATTAATATCATTAAGAATGTAGAAGTTATCAGTTTGAGAATTATCAGTGTTCAGGTTACAAACAAGGGTGGATAACAGTCCTTGGGGACATACAAGATCACAAGTACCCGAAAAGTTTGCAGGATGGCATCAGTTACCTTTGTTGAGATAATGAAGGTGGGTAAGCAAAACTACCCACGGAACCCAAGATCAAGGTTAGCAGCCCGAAAGGTGGCCCTAGGATTTGTTAAAGGGAATAAAAAAATCCTTGATAATGCCGCCTTTCGGAAAGGACGTTAAAAGAAGATCCCGAGCCCCCCCGACATTTGGTATTCGATAATAATCCCTATACTAATTAAAACTGGATAGTCAAAATTTAGGACTAATATTGTACCATCGTCCGATTAGCCATAGCAACATAAAGGGGCGTTAAATGAATAATCAAACAACAGCGGTAATCAAGGGAACCCGTTCAGACTTATTGCCTCTATCAGATGTTTTGACAGGCGGGGCGTGAACCACGAGCCAAGCGACAAGTGTACTATGACTGCTGGGGTGAGGTGTGTACTATTGGCCGTGACTGCCGCGAAAAGAGCCGAGGATGAATGGTGGGACAAATGGCAAGGAGATTATATCTGTCAATGGCCGTTCCGTGCTCCATTCACAACTCCTCCTTCCCGCCACAATAGCTCATTAGCTCCCACCCGATAGATTACACGATCCGCGCGCACTCTGATGGCGATATCACCTGGGGGGAGGGTATGTCCTATCTGTCTGGGCGAGCCTCCAATAGGCTATCGACGCCTAGTCTTCGTAACTGAATCACACGTTTATTTTAAATTCATATTGTGCAGGAAAGGAATAAGTGGCCATATTTACCTGGGCATGAATAAGGATCTGCTATGAATACGTTTTCCTTGATTAGAAGCAGCCAAACATTTGAAAAAGAATTTCGCCTTCTTATCAATGTTAATTTAAACATTCATATTAATTTAATTCAAGTTCATATTGTAAAAGCAGTGTTTCATTATATTTTGTTGACGTATAATTATAGGGAGCGGAGTGGCACAGTGGTACAGAGCTGAGTTGCCACGCTGAAGATCCTGGGTTCAGATCCGGCTCACTGGCAGACTTTTATTTATCTGTTAGCAGCCGGGAACCTCCTGGGGCTCACACAGCCTCTTTAAAGTGGGTACCTTCTTTGTTTTAACAGGAAAAGGTTATAATGGCAAACACAGCCCAAAGATCAAAGTCAAGTGCAAAAAGTAAGAGGACTATAAGTGAATGAATGAGGGAGTACGGGAAGAACAAAAAGACTATGTAGTCATGAATGTTCCCCGTCGTCTGATGAAATGCCTATAATGCATATAATAATAAAGGCATTTTGTTCATGTGAGTAGATGGCTGTGAATCTTTAGCCGGTACTTAGGCTTATGCAGTATATTTTCTGTATACTAGAAAAATTTATCTATCTATATAGCGTTTCTTGGCGAGAACATCTCTCATCAAATTTGCTTCATGTGCAGGAGCTCATTGACGCGTAGGCAGATTAGTTTCTTGCAATGAAAATTTTCAGAGAGAAGCAATCTTCTATTAAGGGCCATAGACACCATCTTGGGTCTTACCCAGCGCTTATAAATTTAACACCCTTGAACGGGGAAAATCTGATAGTTAAGTGTGATCCTTTCTACCCAAATTTTGGCTTATACTACATTTCGATTCGATGTTTCAAACAGTTGCTCTTGTATTGTAGCGTACAGTTATCCTTGGAGTACCCTGATAAGAACACTACCCTCTCCTACGTGGTGGGGCCTAAATAAACAATGTGACAAGGAAGAGGCGGCGCCAAGACTATAAATAGCCTTCGAGAGGGCCTAGCGTGAGTGGCTCATTAGCGAACGGCGAGTCAATGAGTGCCAATGCAGATCGCCACTGACCTGCCTCACTCCTGGGGGGGGGGTGCACTTTCGTCTCTAGGTATCTGTCGACAAAGGACCTTCTGGGTGACCCGGCCATCTGTTGAGCGTGTCTGTTCGGTCAAGGAGGTGTCTTCTGACGATGGAACGTGTAAGATAAACCAATGTATACTACTCTACGATGGTATACGATAAATTTACTCCTATACCTCGTGATGGATATGGAGTTCAGCACAAGATGGGGACTGTAACGTTTTTAAGCCAGCGGTTATACAGGGAAATGATTTGGCCAATATCATGCTCAACCCCTTATTGAAGGTAACCTTTTGAAGAGGTTAGATGTGTCCCAGGAGTGATTCCAGACCCTCGGATTCTCGTTTGTTACCAAGTAAATAATTAATAAACCAGAGCCGGCCTATCCGCCGGTCTACACTATGGTATATTCTCGTGACTTAGATATTTCCGGGACCATAATCTCTTCAAACTTTGTAGAGAGTAAAAGGGAATTGAGAGGGAAGGAAGTTTAGAAACAACAGGATTTAAATGACAAGTTTGGAGGGCAAGAACCTTTTGTACTTACAATGACGTTTGCTGATTGTTGTTATTTATTTATTTAACGTCGCTCAATGTCATAATGGTTAATAGGACGATGCTACAGTGCGATTCCTTAATGTTGACTAGTTAGGAATAATTAGGATAGGGATCTTTAACGAGTACCTGACACCATCCAGTATCGGGATTTCCATTTTAGGTACCCTCTGAAGGACGGTAAAACCAAGGATTTTTCGTCCCTTAAAAAAATCCTAAAGCCACCTGCCGGGCTTCGAACCCGCAATCTTGCGGGTAGTAGTTTGTTGTGCTATCCTCTACACCACAGGTCACCCACAATGAATCTTATGCATTCCCTAAACTTCATCTGCTTCTATTTAAATTAGCTTTATTCATCATTTATACCGTTTGTAGCGTCATGAAATGAAATTTGTACCTATTATTAGTTTATTATTGTCCATTTATGATTTGTTATTAAACTTTATTTTTATTATGTATATTTTTTATAATTACTGACAAGCTGTACAAGTAAATAAAAATATTTCATGTAGGGTGGAAATAGTTGTAAATATTTCCAAGGAAATAGTTCCTCTCTAACAATATTTTAGGCTATTAAAAATTCAATTTACTGTTAATTTTTTCGTTATTGTCATTGTCCCTTCCCCATAACTAATAAATCATTCATTACACATAGACCTGAACATATTACACGTGACTGATACAATCAAGATGCACAACACAAAAACACAGATGCACTCACTCGCTGGACATCCAAACATAATTGTACAAACATTACTGACAGTCCCATGATCACGGAATCCGAGAAGGAGACTGAAACATATCTGGAACAGGGATCTACTAAAAAGAGATGAACCTCACGCTTCTTCAGAATCTCTTAGGGGAGGTTTGCAATAGAAGAACACAGATAATTATCTATTATATTCAAATATATTTTTATTATTATTCAATCTTTGTGTCAAGGAAATTTAAAGAACATTCAAAAAAGAAATCCGAATCAGTGACGGTACCTCTATCCTATAATACACAACCAATACGATAATACAATAAAAAAAAATGTACTTAATTTGTTTTTGAAGGTTATTATTACAAAAAATTTAAGTAATGGCATTATTGGCCAATTTCATTCAGTACAATGAATGATTTATTTATAAATAATTTAGCTTCAAATTTATATATTATAGTTTAACAAGAACTTCACGATTTAGCTCAAACTCACTCATCGATTCTTCTCATCGACATAATCACAAAACTGTACTGAACGTTGAAACATTGGCCCAGACATAATGGAAAGTTTTGCAGTGATTACGTCAAACAAGAGAAGGGAACAACCATATTTGTTTGTGCAACAACCCAACAGGTTTCGGAATATCTCTTCAACCGATACTCTGCACAAAATTTTACCGCATTAAATTCAACAAGTGTACATATTATAATTTTATATTATTATTTTAAAAAATAATTTAATCATTGCATCCATTCAACCATTATTTTAATGGTTATAAACCAATACAAACGACTTGGTAGCTAAATAATCTCATTGGCAGTATTTACATACTGCAGCGTTCATATATGTCATTATTTGTATATGATTTTATTGAACAGCTGATGTGGAGATGATTCCGCGCACGCGACACGTTACAGGCATTTAAAGGCCATTATGAATGACGGAACAGAAAGCAAATATTTTTTAACCTTCCTTCTGTTATCAGTAAAATTAAGCAATATATTTTTTAAAAAACAAAGAAAACATCGTTGCTTTTAAATATTTAAATGCTTATTTACACTAGTAACAGGAAATAAATATTTAGTTATATATTTAAAAACCTCAATAAGTTGTTTATTTACACTTTACATTTTCTTAATACCTTTCTTTTTTGTTTACTCTCTCTTTTTCCCCACACGGTGACCCCGTGGAGGGACCGTTTATTATAATTAGGGCTTGCACCATCCTTAAATAAGTATATTACATTTCTAAATAGCTTCAATAATATTAATTTAATTATAGGCATTAACTTTAATACTATAAGTTTACAGTATAATTATATTGTAAACTTTATACTGTACAATCTAGGTCGAAATGTTGGTTTCCGAATAAATAAGAAATTAGTTCTCTGACCTCCAACCGAACCATTTTCTACATACACACAAATAAATAAATATTTAGCGGGTAAGAAAATTGACTACTATTAACATCTATCAGGAGTGGTATAAAGATTTTACGGCAGTTTAATCGAAAACTACAGCTGCTTATGTTAACACAAGCTTTATGAAATGGAACACTTGATATAATTATACATGTAACTCGGTCCATTGGAGTGACCAAAGATACCAAGAATCTCATAAGTCCATAATTGAAAGCATATTACTATATGGATGTGTTTTAGGTGGAAAGTGTGTTTTAGGAAAAAAGCTACTTGCTACTGAAATGGATTGTTGGAGTAGAGCTGCCTGGATGTCCAGGCTAGAAAGAAGGGCTAATGCCGAAATCAGAGAGCGAATGCAAGCTCAACAAAACGTTCTCCAAAACATAAAGAAAATAAGATTAGAATGGTATGGTCAGCTCAGGAAAATGAAGGAAGAAAGATTGCCCAATTTAATTTTCATTGGGAGTGCTGAGGGAGGAAACGGCGAGAACGAAAAATATGGATAGAAGGAATTGATGAAAGTATGCACGGTCATGGTCTGAGGGAGGAAGATATGCAACACAGAACAAAATGGAAAAACGAATTAAATGCAATTTTTGGTTGAAGGATACCTCAATCTCAGGATATCCTTAGGGGAAAAAATGTACGTGTATTAGTTTTCAGACAATTTTCTTGAGTACAGAAGGATGCAAGAAACTGCTTCAAATCATTAGAAAAATTAAAATAATTACAAACGACCATTTATCTTAACATTTACTTTTTTGTTCGATTGCTTTAAAAAAGTCCAACTTGATCACCCTGAAGACAGGGTAGGTTGCGAAATGACCCTAGGTGGTGGAGTAAATCTGTTAGTACGAGGCACCCCTATGTTCAGGTTTGGGCACGAGGATGACCTAGCCACGGGTCGCCAATATATGGATCATGGTCTCAACCTCATAGCTGGAAATATTGTCAAATTATTGAAAAATATCATTTTAGAAATTTATATGAATGTAATAATTTATTTTATATTTTAACAGCCGGTCATGGATCCTGTGGAATGTGGACCCTCTGGCTCACAAAGCCTCTATAAATTGGATACCCTTAATTGGGGGGAAAACCTGGTTGAAGAGCGTGATGTACGACATATGACCTCTCTATTGTGTTCATGAGTTGTAGTGGTACAGATTAAATATATATATATATATATAACCACATCCAGTTTATTATATATTTTAACTTTAAATTTCGATGCGTACATGTCAACAACTCTGGGTTGACAAATTACAGAGCTCACAGTTGTGGTAACGTCTCGGGCACGAACACTATTCGAAGTCATCTTAACTATTTTTCGTTTTAACGCGGCTCATTGTGTAGAGCCCTGAGTTATTGTGCAAATGATTTAGTATGTCAACAGCCCTAAATGTATCCTTCTGGGGATCACCTCGCCTATGTAAGGCACGAACCGTTAATTGGGGGAAAACTTGGCGGTTGAGTTTTCTCTCCCTAATCACCGTCCTGCACAAGAAAGGTTCATAAGGTATAAGAAGGTAATGAAATCGTTTTATTGAGAACTGCCTAATTACTTTCACAGACAGCATCTTCCAGACACCGGAAGATATTCTTTACTGAATATGCCTACTGAATCACAAATACTTGAACTATTGAATATATTTATTGAACTAGCACTTTGCTTTAGTAAGAAGCATGATTGATAATGAAGCATATCCCTTTTCTCCTTCCTTACAGCTAAGGGCATGACATGCCTCTGACTATTGTTGGTCGGATTCCAGTTCTCCAGCGGGCTATTCCAGGCACTTCCTCCAGCCGCCCCCTCACTTTAGGGAGTTATTTTAAAAGTGTTCTTTTTCATCAAGGTTCCTCCTCTTCCTTCATCCTGTAAGAAGGTAATAATAAAAATTAATCTTTAGCAATTAATTATAAAAAATATAATTGAATTGAATGTTTGTCATGGCTTAACATAATGGCTCATAATTCAATTAATGTTTATAGGGCATTTGATAAATCTACCCATTTTGTTTAAGGAATACACTTTAACCAAAATAATTGTATTGGATAAAATTTAATGTAGGATATCTATCGAAAACCAATATTTTTTCTTAATTATCCCATCTTCTGAAATATTTATCCCAGATTATTTCTTGTAATAGCATTCCAGGAGTATGTATGTTATCCATTTGACATTACCTATGTTTGATTACCGCTTCGTCAAGATGTGTGAAAATTAATATATATACACATTCGTTAAACTCCCTACTTTCTTTTGAGTTGTTGAACAAATATTAAAAGCTTATGCTGATTGTATGGTTAATATTTTTTTCCTATTTTAGATTTAATTATAACAAAGATAAATAAATCAATTGTAAAATCAAAAGTTGTCTACGAGTTTATGTTAGTTAGATTAAATTCTTAATTCAATTATGAGTTTCTTTCTTGTTTATTTCTTTATTAGATGAATTTAGTTGACATGAAGAAAAATAATCTATAAATCCAAAAAGTTTCAACACTTATGTTTTAAATAAAAATAGCAATATTTCTATCAAATTTCTGCGAAGCAACCTGAAGTCTTTATTAATTCAAACATAAAGACACTGCTTGTGCATCTTAACCGATGATTTGGTTCTCAATATGCTGTTCGTAAAATTAACTGTGTTCCTTTATTTATTTTTTTCAAATCACAATAAAAATATTTTCGGTATATTTATTTTTTCAAATCACAATAAAAATATTTTCGGTATATTTATTTTCTCTCCAATATATTAAAAAACGTTTGTAAATTTCATAATCCTTATAAATTTACCGTTTTAGAAAAAAACCTTAAGAACTTAACAAAAAAAACCAAACATGAAATGTGAACATAACTGTTTAAACAGGTTGTACATAATCCAAAATATAATGATGAATGATCAATTTATATTTCTTTCATATAATTATATCTGCAAACAAGAAGATAGATTATTGAACAATTTTACCAATGGGACAATAGGTCAGGGGACTGTATACTTTTTAGTTACTGATATAAAATATAATTAATTAAGGTTATTTTAAAATTTGGCTAGTCAATAAAAGCAACCCATAATAGAATAGAATATCCTTTGAGAAAATTCTTCGATTACCGTGCCCATCACTCATATTTCGCCAAATGTTCTGAAAGAACATTATTTTTGTTCTAAGTGAATAAACCTTGAGAAATGTTTCGGCTTATCTCTCAATGAGAGCGGTTGCGTCAGAAAAGGCACGATTGTGAGCAGGAGATAAGCTCTATTCGAGATAAAGGCGCTGCAAATGATCCGATCCTATTAATTGTCGTTTTTGATGTAAATTCGACATATTCAACTTCGCTTTGCTTAATGATATAACTGCCAATACTCCTTCTGATTCTTATGGTATACGCAGAGCCATGACCTTGAGGACCGTCCCGAGGATTATTGCGCCCCAGATAGAGGATGGCTAATAGGAGACGTGGAGGTCGCGGGAGCCCGGGATCTTCTACTCATATAATTACAATGACGTGCTGGGTCAAGGGCTTGTTACTTGCTAAGGCTGTATTCTTGAGTCAGCTGTGTAGCGAGTAGGTATGCTGAACCGTACTATAAATAAATGTATGTAAATATTGTAAGTTCCAAAATAGTAATTATTTATATATCGGTTGTTATATATATATCGGTTGAGACTGTTCTTGACTGTTATATATTATTTATACTTGGGTTCTTGAGCTTCAGTCAGTTTGGATACTAAATCATTAATCTGTCAAAAACCTTCCAATACTTGGATGTAATGTAAATATTGTAAGAGTTGTGATCAATGAGAAATGTTTTTTAGGATTAGCAGTATTATTTGATTGTTGAATCATTATATAATAATAGAAACTAATACATATTTATTAATACACTAGCTTTTGCCCGAGGCTTCACTCGCATGAAATTTGGTCTGCCACATAAGGTTTCGTGACAGACCATTTGAAATAAGTAATTTAATTTTTTAAAACTATAAGTTACTCGTACATCCGAAATTTCATATGTCAAACTTCAAAACTGACGGATTCCATACAATCTTTGAACCCCTATTATATTAAGGGGGAAACCCTTGGGGGTGGAATTGACCAAATTCCTTTCTTAGTGTTCATTTGAGCTATGCAAAGAACCTATCTGCGCATTTCAAGATGCTAAGTTCAGTGGTTTCTTCTGTGCGTTGACCGCTGGGTGTGTTAGTCAATCAAGTTACAGTTTTATATAAACTTCGCCTGTGCGGTGTGTTAATAAAAAGTAGCCTATGTCCTTCCCCAGGCTTGAGATTATCCATATCAAATTTCATCACAGACGGATCAGCACAGTCGTAAAACATACATTGAAAATGATTAACGAACGGGAGGGACAGAAGTTACTTTCGTTTACTGTTGTCCGGGTCAGTAAAGGATTAGTATGTAATGTTATTGAATTTATTGAAAAGGATTACTTAGTGTAACGGTTTTACTTTTCGTACGGCAGCAGCGAGAAATTAAAACTGAAAGGATTAGAATAATGTACATATGTAGATAATTTATCGATGTGTTTTTAGTTTTGGCAGTTCTACTTACCTACTGCAATATACTCCGGTAAACTATGTTACTTGATTTGTTTCGTTTGGGAAAATATGTAGTTTTTGCGAGTAAGAAACAGGTGAGCAAGCTACTCAGAGGGCAGAATCTTTTCCGCATAACTTGATATTTATGGTTATATTATGACCAAATTACACAAAATCGTTATAAATTGTAGCCTATGTGTTATTCTGTTGTGTAACCTAAATTACTGTAAAGTTTCATCCGTTCAGTAGTTTTTGCGTGAAAGAGTAATAAACATACATCCATCCTCACAAACTTTCATATTTATAATATTAGGGTTAGAGATTTTTGGATTGATGCATAGAATTGATATATGTTTTTATTAAGCAATTGCAATTAGTTTAATAAAACATATGTTTATTATTTATTTCAAATTAAATCAATAATATTAAATCGTTCCCTATTTCAACCCCTTAAAGGCCTTTTTTCGCATTTAAAAGTAGCCTATGTCCTTTCTCAGGCTCTAGACTATCTCTGTACCAAATTTCATTAAAATCGGTTCATAAGAGACAGACAGAGTTACTTTCGAATTTATAATATTAGTATAGATTATATATATATATTATATGATAATTTCGTTTTGAAACGATTTATTATATGAGGTGATTTTTTTATAAGATATATTTATTAGCTATATTTGATAAGTTATCAAAATTGTTTTAGCTAGACTACATAGACAAATTACTAGATATAATAACAAATAAGTATGTGACGAGATATCAAATAAAATCCCTGAAATTAGTAAGGGAAGGTTCAAGAAGAGTCGGATATGAGATCTAAATATTTATTACACAAGTACACACACACATATATAAAAAAACAAAACATTTACTACAACGACCAATGAAAGGTGTTGGGATTCAGTATATGGTAGAGAGCCTACTGTTTCTAGGTCAACTGTTGTGTAGGGATTTGTCCTAGATCATGCTCAACCGCCAGGTTTTCCCCTCATATTTTGTGTACCAACTTTATAGAGGCTAGGTGAGGGTCTTAGATCCCATAGGATCCATCTCCGGACAATTAGGAGATTAACACACACATAAATTATAATAATAAAATTATTATTTTATCACCCTAATAAAGTTTGTACTTTACAAAAATCTCCTAAGTATATAAAACACAAAATGTGAATAAGACATTAGAAGTAAATTGTATACAATACAAAATATGCTGTTGGGTCAATTAAGACTTTTTCCAAATAAATACATATGCAAATTTGTTTTTTTAACAGAAAGAAGACATTATTTCTCTTGTTTGGCTCTCAAAAATATTTATTTAAAACTAATTGTTAAATTCAGGAATGTTTGCAAAACATGATCTAAATAAGAAAAAATAATAATGAAACTAAATTTGGAGCTTACATATTCAGCATTAATTTAAATATAATTTAGTTTAGTTGAGATCCTAAAAATCACTAAAGTCATATTAATTAATTGTTTTATATTAGACTTTAATATAAATTAAACAGGTCTATTGCAATAAATAATTTATAACAATAGGAGTAGTAACTCACAATAAACAACCCAGTAAGTTAAAAGAAATATTTCCCGATTGTTTCTTACCCATAATGCATTTCACTTGGTGGGGTCCTCCAAGAAATCAAACAGCGAAAGGAGATACACAATTCTGAGATTAAGGCCATTATCAATAATCCTCAAAATACCCAAATCCCCTTGACCTTTCTCAACCTTCAAAACTTATCCCAACCTTCAATAATAAGTTGATAAACTAACTCAACACTCTTGGGATCGATCGGGGACTATGACAAATAAAAGATTAAAACTTGGGGAATCTCTTTAGGATGTTTGAACTCAATAAACTGCCAACTTGATTAGAGATATTAGAAACTTTATATTTAAAATTTACTTTAGATGTATTGGTTTATTCTATGCGATTTTCAATTAACGATTTACCATGTCATTTTTAAACTACCTTAGTCAAAAAATAGATATTTCTATATTTTGAAATTTATCTATAAGAATCACTGCAGAAAAAACAGAGTATTCTTTTTATTTTTAAATAAAACATTTACAAAAATAACTAAAAAATATATTATGCAACCTATTCATGATTGATAAGAAATTTTGGTTGTTGTTTGTTCATTTAACGTCACTTAATGCTGCTATGGATAATTGGACGATGCTACATTGGGAGCTCTAAATTTTGTCTATATCCAGGTTTAATTAGGAAAGGGATTTTTAACGAGTATCTGAGATCGTACAGGCTCGGGACCCCCGTTTAATCTCCCTTCGAAGGACGGGATAACCAAGGATTTTTTACTCCCTTTAAAAAATCGTAGGGCCACCTGCCGGGCTACGAACGCGCAAGTTGGGCTTATTAGTTTGTTATGCTAACCACTGGACCATAGTTCGCCACAAGAAACAATGCTGTGATACCAACAATATATGACACTTAAACAAAAATGTAGGAAAATATTTAAAGATGCTACGGAACTAAAGAATAAAACAAGTTACAACATGGTCATATAAATATAAATATAAAACTATTTACATCGCAATGTATTCGGTGAGCTTAAACAATAATGTAAATATCTTTTATTGCCATATCTTTCACATATTTTACCTTTTTCATTTTACCAACAACCATTCGAATTACTCCCTTTGTCTCCAGGGAGAATAAATATTGTGGGTCTATTGTATCATAAAAATGTTTCCGACGTGTGATAAATTGATATATTAACAATTTATATAATACATATATGTTGTGGGGGTAGTGTATTACAAAGCCCAATCTAGAAAAGGAATAGTGTACTCATATAAGACTATAAATATAGGCCTTATTATTGGGTAGGAATCAACCAATAAGTATACTATAAAAAGTGTCTTAAAAAACAAAAAGGTGGAGTATAAAATTTACAATAAAAAATATATTTAGTTTAAAAGATGTACGATGTTGTCTTGTAAAAACCTTATTCAAAACAAGTTAAAAACCTTGTAAAAATCGATTTGTACCTTAATTAAAATATTTATTTTGTTAAACTAACCTTTAGTTGTTATAGGGGGTTGGGCTGGCAGAGCACTTTGTTACTGTGCCTAAGGTCCATGGTTCAAATTCAAAGTAACATAAATTATAATTCTAACAGCCGGTGACGGACGCTGTGGGATCTGGACAACCTCTTGGGGCTCACCCAGCCTCAATAAAGTTGGTACCTTAATTGGGTAAAAACCTGGCGATTGAGCCTGTTCTAATAAATCACTTCTCTCCGGCCGTTGGCTTAGAACCAGTACAGTCTCTACCATATACTGAACTGAAGACCCTTCGTCGATTGTAGCAATATAAAACTATAGTTTTATAGTAACAGTTTATAAATACAACTATACTTAAATTAAAATTATATTTATTTTCTAAATCAATAATATACTATTTTTTATTCTAATTTATTTTGTGTATTTTAATAATTTACTTTAGTAAAGATATAGTTTATATTCCTAATCAAAATTATATCGATTTTCATTCTAATTTATTTACATGCATACGTGTGTACAATCTTTCCATTTTTATATTTATATTGCATAAGACTTACATAAATTCATATATCAGATACCCTCAAGGCGTTCGAGACCTCACCAAGTAATCCATCGTCGGATCTTATAAATCGCATCAGGAGCGTAGACCGTAAAAAGACTTGTAAACAACGTTACAAGGGTTTTATCGTCTGCGGCTTCCGATTTACCCTATGCGATTTGTCGGATTCAATAAAAGAAACGATAAGCCCTAAGGTAGTCCCAGTAATCCGAGTCCTAGATCATCCTTAATATCCAGAAGACAGGTGGGATATTACAAGCGCACAGCGGGCGCTGGACGGGAGGGTATAGGCAACGGCCCAGAATAAAAATAGTCCCATATCTATTCTCGTTTCCCTGCCCTTCTAGCCTTTCCACCTCTCAAGGAATCTTACCGATACAATCCTAGTTTGAGGTGATTCCTTTTGGAAATAGCTGTGAGCTAGGATATATTCTATGTGTATGAGAAGGTCGTTGCCCAGTAACACGTCTCTGTAGTGGTTATGTTCTACTCAAGATTAGAACGAACTGAATGACAAATACTTCAAAACTACTATCTAGAATAGTTCCTTGTCATGCTACGACTAAATAAATATTAGCATACGTTTCGAATTATTACCCATCACTTGTTTAAAATATTTTTTTTTATTTTTTTTATTAATTGTTATCATTTTTAAATATTTTTATTTGAAAAGAAAAGATATGTCCAGGGCCAGGATTCGAACCCGGGTCTCCCTTGTTTTTGTCATGGTGCTCTGCTGCCTGAGCCATCCTGCTTCGTATCCAGGCTCAGACACATCTTTTCTCTTCACAGATCCCACATCACCGCGTTCTCGCAATTTGCGATGTATTCAAGGGGAAGAATGTTCATTGAACATTACTTTAATTAGAATCTTGCTGACTTACGTCATTATATATTATTATAATTTATTTATTTTATTTTTTTATTAACTGTAAATGGGATCAAATTAAATTACAAACTTCACCATTTATCTCAGGATATTCTTAAGGAAAGTGATGAACATACCATTCCAATTTTTTTAATCTATATTTTGGAGGACGTTTTGAGTTTGCATTCCCTCTCTAATTTCGGCATTAGTCCTTCTTTCTAGTCTGGATACCGTGGCATCTCTCATCCAATAGTACATCTCTGTACTACCTCTGTAGTACCTGTCTCTGCTCCATATGCCAATATGCTGTCAATTATAGACTTACATATGAGCTCATTGGTATCTTTTGTCACATCATTGCTCCAGAGGCCGAGTTAAACATACACATTTCTTTGCGGGTTGTATTATCCTTTGTTTTTTCTCTCTTTCAGACGTTCCAATTTCATTCCATTACAGAGACCTAATCTTTAAAATCATCCACTCTTTTTTATGACATTTCCTTCAACAACGAGGTCCTCCTGATCATGAATGGTCATGTATTCAGTTCTGCTTAAGTTTATTTTAAGACCCCAACTATAATATGTCTCCCACATTTTTTGTAGCATGTATTCTGCATCTTCATGGTCTTGATCGACAGTTACCTCGTCATCGGCAAACAGTAGATTATGGAAATGGTTGTTACCAATGTGTCTCCTAGACAAAGCATTTGAGACATTACACCAAAGGCATTTTCTTCTTGTTTTGAGGTCCTTAGATTCAATTTTTAGTTTGGCGACATAACCTTGAAACACTGAAACACCCTGTATATATATATATATATATATATATATATATATATATATATATATATGTCTCTCTCTTTCTCTTTCTCCCCGCAGTTTGCGTATTCTTTAGCTCTTTGCAGAATGCCAAACACTCAAAAAGCTGAAACTTATACTGTGAAGCATACAGTTCCAAACATATAATTATACCATTTTCATAATCTTTAGTATACATATCTTGTTGAAGTATACTCTGTGACGTAAATCCAATAAGTTTCAGAATTGCTCATTGTACAAGTATGAAAATGAATTAGAGAAAACAGGAGTTATTCTTTTGAATCTCTTTAATAATACCAAGAGGAAATTAGAATCTTCGAGCTTCGTTTTTTTAATTGTTCAGGAGTGATTTTTGTTATTTATTTAATGTCATTTTATGTTGCTATGGCTAATCGGACCGTGCTACAATTGGAGTCCTAAATTTTCCTATCCAAATATAATTATGATGGGGATCTTTAACGAGTACCAGATACCGCACATGTTAGTAACCTTCATTTTACGCCCCCTTCTAAAATACGGCATAAAGATGGATTTTTACTCCTTATATACCAACTGCCAGAATTCGCGATGATGGGCCTAGAATGTTATTATTCTATAAGGGACACCCCTTATAATGTTTTTTACTCGTGCTATAAGCGAGCCGATAGTGAACATTAATATGTTTTTTTTTTGTTTTGTTTTTTAGAATTTAATTTATTCATATTTACAACTATAATATTATATACTAGTAAATCTGCTGATAGGTACATTATGACATGAAAAACACTTGTGGAGAAACTACCCATCGGTAGCACTCCAATAAAGTTCTATAGTAGATGGTCTCGAGGCACCCTTCTTTTCAGACTCCTGAAAGAATAAGAATATAACTTATACTTATATATTTTATATTGCCTTGTATTGCTTCTGTTAGTTTGTCTATTGCAGAATTGATGTCTCCTTTTGTTTTAAGCGGAATTTTGAGGTCTAAATTATTTTCCAGATTCGATCGGAATTTATCCCATTCTACACGTCCTGTAATCAGTCTGGGATGAGAGGGCTTAGGAATGGGAATCGAATGCACTTAAAGCAGAACTGGACTGTGATCAGAGGAAAGGTCATCCAGGGATTTTATAGTTGTTTGATTCCAGGAAATCTGTGAGGAAACAAATACATCTAGAATATCTTTTTTTGAGCGATGTAGGCCAATAAGTAGGGTTTATGGGTGCGAGGATAGAGAAACTATTAGAGGTTGAAATTCGGGATAACATGCTACTACGGGAATTGGATGTTCGACAACCCCATCGTTGATGTTTGGCGTTGTAATCTCCTCCTGCAATAAAACGCGGTCCGAGGGATCGGAATAAGGATTCGAGGAGATTATAAGAAAGGGGGTTACCAGGAGGACAATATACAGCTGAGAATGTTATATGGAAAGGACTAGTTGAAATGCATTAATATGTTAAATTAAACTTTTGAGTGCTCTATTTCACGACTTGGAAGTATGACAATATGTCAGAAGCTCGACAGAGTGAAAGAGACAAAAGATCTATTTTTAAAACCTCTTTTCCTGGTTTCTGGAAATAAATCAAAGGTAGTTAGGACTATTATATTTCTTTTATTATTTTTTCTACCCCGTTGTGTCAGGTTTAAGTTTCACTAAATTTTAATAATATTTACAATTGAAAGGTGTAAATCATTACTTCTTCACATTAATAATTCTCATCATTAGGGACGTTCATCATCAACTATTATTAATATTATAATTAATTTATAACTTTATAACTAATATAATTATAACTTCCAAAACTACCACACACGTGAAATCACCCTTAACGCAATCCTCCCACCTACCCTTCGGCCTACCCCTTGGGCGTTTACAAATCGGCTCAGGACTTATTTAGTAGTTCGTTTGTTTCTCCTTCCATCTAATCCACCCATTTCCAAAACTTAAATTTTATTTTTGTAAAACCAGAAGGTTCGTTTCAAATTATTAAAGATACCCTTAAACTAAAAAATGCTTGATTGATTGAATTGATGATTTTTAAAATTCTTATCATTTATGTGATAGAAATATGCTTACTAATTTAGGTATATATTAGTAGTTCTAATGTTGCTTTTTATACTTTTTCCCGAGTGATAATGATTTTAAAATATATGAAGTATTAAGGATCAAAAGTGGATAACTCGGAGATTTCAAAAATTGCCTATTTCACATTTTTCGCTGGTTTAGTCCAGGAAATTTGACAAACGCGGCACTTTTCCGCCTTAACCGGAAAGCATTGAGAAATAAGGCGGAAAAGTCTGATGTTAATAAGGATGAGCCTGATGTTTCGGGAGAATAAAATTGCTTTAATGAACTAACAAAAAAATGTGAAAAAGCCAATATTTAAAATTTCAGAGTAATACTTTTTTCACCATGACCTCTCCATATTCAAATTGTTACCGTATTTTTTTCGTCTCTCAACTTATTAGTCAAAATCGTTATTGCCAAGTTAGAGAAATTCTGAAAAAAATGCTAAATTAATAGCATTAATGATTGGTTGGTTTTGGTTAAACAGATACTATAACATCAGAAACATTCAAAGCATATAAAAAATAAAACTAACCAGTATCACTACAGTTAAGATAGTTTATATTATATATATATATATATATATATATATATATATATATATATATATATATATATATATATATATATATAACAAAGCTTGCACCATTAAAATCCATAAAAGTTCTCAAGTTCCGTACATAGTAGAGACTTCATTGTTTCTTAGACAACAGTTTTGCAGGGATGTGATCGGTCCTTGATCTCACTCATCCACCACGTTTATGCTTTAATCCCTTAATTGGAGTACTGAGGGTGGGTAAGCACTAAGAGGGTTCTACAACCCACATGGCCAATCCCTGGCTGTTAACAGGTTGAATGAATTATCTGCCATAACCGGATTGAGCCCGGGACCTCCGCCAGGTCAACTCAGCGATCTACCACTGAGATACCTCTCGCATATCGACTTATGCAATGGCTAAGGATAAGTAATTCCTAAATAAAATGTGTAGCTCCATTTGTGCCCCGTCTCTTCTCATTTATTTGTGTTACTTTATTCTTTATTTGGTCGACTGAATCGTTAGAATGAGTAAATGTACCAACATGCTTCACATCACATTCATGACTCATTTTCTGCTGAGTCGGTTAGATCTTTGTATTGAATCACGACCTTGCCTTGAGGCCTTCGATCTTAACCTGCTCCTGACTATTTCTTCCGGTGAATCAGGACTTCATCCTCTGTTATATCTCTCGACACATAGAATTCTTTTAAGTGAATCATGAATGATGACGTAAAATCGGGGTCCCTAGGCTGTGGGGGTTCAGGTACTTGTTAAAGATAGTGAAAATTTATGACTCTCAATGTTGCATCGTTTGATTAGCCATAAGAGCATAAACTGAGGTTAAATGAACAAACAACCGGTCTTTATCATTGATGATGATCTTAAAGGTAGACTTTTCAGTTTGTTCTTCTTATTCATATTGTTCGATATAAATTCGATATTGTTGTGGTTATCGTTTTAAATCATTTACAACTTTTTAGAGAACATTCAATAGGGTTCATCACTTCCTATGGACCGTATTGTTTATGTATCGTAGCAAAAGATTGAACAAGGAGAATAATTGACCAATATCACGCTTAATTGCCAAGTTTCCTCCCGAGGGTATTCGCTTTATGGAGGCTGGGTGAACCCCGTGCGGGTCTGCTAATCCAACTGGATTCATCTAGAGGTGTTTACAGAAAGAATAATTTATCTGTTACCTTCAGCATAGTTACTCTACTCACAAAGCTACACCGCTCCCACCAACAAATTAAAGAATTAAAAATAAAATGTTTGTGAATTAATAACGAAATTAAAAACACCTACAACACATGGGCTAGTCTCGGGTAGTAATAAAACTTGTAGATAAACCATAAGGAACAGTTAATTCTTTCAATATTCAATAATGGAACAATAATTTTTAAAAATCCGGTACCGCCACAACTCATGAATCTTGTATTCACTCCATTGTAGAGACTGTACTGTTTCTAAGACAACGGTTGTGCAAGGAGGAGACTGTCCGATATCACGCTCAACCGCCAGGCTTTCCTACTATCAAAGGTACCCTCTATAAAGAGGCTGCTTTTGCTACAGAATGGTCTCCAGATACCACAGGGTCCATCCTCAGATTTAACAGATTAAATAAATTATCGTCCACAGCTGGATTTGGGACCTTCGGTACGACAGCTGAGTCTGTACTGTTTCTTAGACAATGGTTCTGCAGGGAGGTGATTTGCCTGAGCTACACCCCTTTCCGGAGTATTAATAAATACTAATAATAAATGAACTGATCTTGCACAGATTTTATTTTTGTACAAGCCATTGCAGGCTTCCTTAGGCTACACCTACATTGGATCCGGTGTGATACGATGAGACGTCGCTAGCAAACCAAATGACTGAAATATATCGAGAGTTATAACATTTGGTTCTTTAAATTTATAAAATAATTAGCAAATAATCTTAATTTTATAAATTTAAAGAACAAAATGTTATAACTCTCGATATATTTCAGTCATTTGGTTTGCTAGCGACGTCTCATCGTATCACACCGGATCCAATGTAGGTGTAGCCTTACTCTGCCAGTAATTTCTTTCCCTTTACCATGGGTTGTTTGGTCCCCTTCGGGTTCTCCCTATCGTCGGCGCGTCCTCTTAGCAGGAGATGAGAAACAGTTGTAAATACTAAAGAGAGCGGGGGTCAGGTGGCCGGCCCAAGGAGGTTATGAAACGGAACTAGAAAGTAAGGCGAGAAGAAAGCTCGGGAAAGTAGGCTGCTAGTTGTGGCGTTCATCGCCCCCTTTAGAAAGCGGCCCGGGCCAGCCGCTTCTAGAATCGATACCTGCTGCCGCCTTCACCATCGATTCAGGCTACACTCGATAGTCACTGTCCCGGCCTCCCGCTCCCATCCCTTCTTATCTCCGGCGTTACATCCAACAAGTGTATGCACACACACATACATATAGTGAATAGAATAGAAAAGTAATTTTTCTGGGACTAAGGAATAACAAACATGAACAGATAAAGAAACATAATATATATATCTGGGCAGAAGGCAACATAATACAAATCATAAAGCATTTATAAAGTACCAAAAAAGTAAATAAAAAAATAGAAGTAGGGAAAAAAGAAAAAAAAAACTATTATTCAATGCTGATTCATTAAAGCAAATGACTAACCTACTTAGAGAGCATCTTTATGGAAACCAGAAGATGTTGGAAAACCAAGGATTTAAACGAGAATAGTGAAGAAGCATGACGGATGATAGGACGGTGTATATATATATATAGATATATATATATATATATACATATATATATATATATATACATTATTATATATATATAATATTGTATATAATAACATAAATTTTATATATATATTTATATAAAATTCTTGAAGAAAGTAGACATTAAACGATTGCTAAAACTTTTGCGAATCAAATTTTGAAGAAAAGCAGAATTTGAGTTAGTTAGTAAAGAAAAATTATTAAACTTATCCTAAAACATTAGAATTGAATAAATAATAAATGACCTTAACTGATAATTTATCATGTGTAATATGGCTACCCATCCTAAATTATGATTATAACTTACATATATACATATAACGGTGTCGTGCCGAAGGTCCTGGGTCCAATTCCGGCTTGGGCAGATTTTATTCATTCCGTTGAGAGCTGGAAATGGATCTTTGGGGGTCCAGGACCCTCCAGGGGCTCACCCAGCCTCTATAAAGTAGGTATAGAAAAAATAGGGAATTCTTACGGTTGAGCACGATATAGGACAAATCACATCCCTACACACCCATTGTCTAAGGAACAGAACAGTCTCTACAATTACTGAACCCAAGACTCTTCATGAGTAGGTCATGAAGTAATTGGTTTTATAATGTATATGTATCTTTCATAATTAATCGGGAGGTTGGAGCGTTTGTCTAGTCCTGAAATGACGAGTCTTTAATGCTTAAGTTCCAGGCGTATAATAAATTTATAAGTAAATATAATATATAAAAATCATAAAATAATAAATAATAGTTTGAAGGAGTTGAATAATTATAAAATTGGGACAATTGGGTTTGGTCCGCCACCAGGCAGACAGAGGGTACCTCCCTAGTAAGAAAAACAAATAATTATTCAGAAGGTTGACCATTTTATGATTTTTTTAATTTCATAGAAATAATTTTTGATACAAAGGAATTTAATTTAATTTTTTGGAACAGATTAATTTCTAAATGCCTCGACTAATATTCCTTTATCAATTTCTTTCTTATCAGGTGTGACGTCTGTGTCGGCAAAAGATAAGAGAGTGTAGTAATACACTAACTGCATGCATGTTGATGGCAAGACATTTCTTTTGGTTATTATTCAGCAATATTTTTCAAATAATCCGGATTTAAATATTTATTACCGCTAGTCTCTCAGCTTGCTTCCCATACTATTCCTGATAACCCCCCGAGGCGCCTGAAAAGAAGATGGCCTCGAGATCATCTACAATAGAACTTTATTGGAGTGCTATCGATGGGTAGTTTCTCCACAAGTGTTTTCATGTCATATGCTACATTTTTGCACATTTACTTGATATAATAATGTATTATAGTTGTAAATATCATTGAATTAAATAAAAAAAAAAAAAAAAAAAATATTTATTCAATGATTAAAATTTTCAGAACGAAATAGAAACTAAAAAATAAAATGAAAAGTCTTGAAATAACTGTGAACTATTATAACTTGTTTAATTGAAATATACAAAAAATGAATATGAAAGTGCTTGTCCATTTCATAGTTTGTAAGAAATCTCTCATAAATATTGAAATATTATTTTAAAATAATGAAATATAAAAAAATGCTTCTATATTAATGCGATTTAAAAAACCCTGTAAAATATAAGAAAAAATGGCATTAAGCGCGATTTATACATAAACATAAGTGGGTTTAATATTTATTCAATTTGAGATTCTTGACAAAAATAAGCCGATAGATTCATTGAGAGTTTTAGCATGCAAGTGGGAATTTCATGACTCGACCGTGGAATTTAAAGCATATATTAGCCACATAAGGCTAGAAGCTTCATATTTGCATCTTAAAGAATACTAAGTTCTAAGGAGTGAGAACTTTCAAATACAATTACTCACATTTTTATAGATTTTACAATTTATTCTCCACTGTAAATATTATTTTCACTAATGGTGTTTACTCTCTAGTTTTTAATATTGATTTTTAAAGAAGAAATAATGTGGAAAACCTGGGAAACATTGACTATATTAACTTGAAAACTATAAAAACACAAATATAAAAAACTATTTCTCAATTAAATCGAAATAAGATTTTCAATTATTTACATTCAAATAATCATACTACGGGTTTACTCCATAATGTAGCATTAGTGGTTTAATTAAATAAACCTAATTAAAAAAAATACAAAGTGAGATTTCGGAATTTGAAACATTACTGTTTTTTTTTTTAAATCAATTGAAAATCAAAAGACATTTGAATTCACAATAGTCTGAAAATCCCCCTAAAATGTGTTTAAACACTTTCTGAAACTTCAACTCTTTCTTATACAGGCCTAGAAAAATTTGGAAAATGAAGTCCTATAATCTTTATGGAGTTCTAATTATAATTTTTTATTATATTCCAAGTTATGATTCAACAAGTATTATTGAGCACTTGAGTAAAACTAAATGGATTTGCTACAACTTTTTCCCTCGTAATTTTCCTCGTAGGATAATTATTTTCGCCAATAACGTTATGTTTCATTTAATTTTTGGTGTTAATAACCTGAATTTCTTTCTATAACCTCTTTAGAATTTTCAAACCTAAACAATGTTTTTGGTGGCATAAGAATACGTTATAACCAATGTTAATCCCGCGCTATATATTTCCTTGAAAAATTTTTAATCTACAAGATATCTATTTACAAGTATTACACTGTGACATTAACACGTTCCTGCGTGTTTCTAACTCACAATTCTCCTGGATGAAGGAAGCAATTGACAGAATGTGATTCTGTAATTATAAACATAAACATTATAGTATCCAATGATGGAGGCTTTATTAAATACTTTTCTACAACCCATTTCCAAATCCGAGTTGACGTTCCCACTACATCAGAATCCTGGCGTAATCCTTGCTCACCTGTACAAAATACTGACGTAATCGCTTATTACAGGCTGGTTCATCGACCTACCTTCATTCCTCTGGCTTTTTCTCATAGTTTCTGTTTCTTTATATTTTAAAATGTTTTCAGCAAAGTAAATTAAATTGAACTTTTTTTCAAAGTTAAAATAATTAATATAAATTATACAATATATATAAATTCAGTTTCAGAGGAATATGAGTTGTAAAATAATCATAAGAACTAAAAATATCCGATAAACCTAGAAAAGAAAAATAGAATAAAGTGCGAATTAGAGTATCATAACAACTTCATTAACAAAAGCGAATTGCAATGAAATAATTAGAACATTAAAGATAATCTTTAATAATTTTGGGATGAGTAAGGAATTACTTTCTCTTCAAAGTCTCGGTTATTTCAACATTTTTTATTGAAAGGGAAACGAATGAAAAGTTAAAACTTGTTGTGTCTCAACTCGAAGCGACAACCTGCGGAACAGATACCAAGATGACTGTTGGATTGTATAGTTTCACGTTCAAGCAAATAAATAGGTGGGTACAACCTAACAGTATACGTGAAGATTATGGAGATGGACAAGATATTATTTAAAGGGGCGAAGAAGACTGGCTTCATTAGGCGGTGGAGGAGACATGGCCGCCAACCCACGCAGATTACAATGCACTAATCAGTTGGCAAGCCTGGTTCACTCACGACGCCAGCACGTGAGCCCAAGGCCACTACGCTGTCATCATCGCTTCCGATTAACTACCTTTAAACGGATCTCTAGTGTACTACGACTGGCGCTACCATCCCATTGGCTTTTGGGGCGAAACAATTGACGGATAATAACCTTAGGTAACTCTACTCCACGCTTAACAAGTTGTAACCTGTATCAACTGGCATTAGAGAAACATTCAGGTAAGTAGAGGTCGCCCCATTTTTATTAAGTAGGTCGAATCTGCTCTAACAGATCCAATCTTCACGATTTCTCGGCGAGTTTCCTCATGAACAGGCCAACAATAACAATAGATTTACTCTAGGAAATTCCTTTTTCGCCCGATTTACAGAAAGGAAATGTACAACTTAATAATGCACGAAAGAAGAATGTAATTCAAAGAAGTAATGAAAAATGAGTATGGAGACAAAAGGAATGTTATAAATCTATATGTGACTCTCTTGTTTGTTTTAGGACATACACTAAAACCTGATTTTCTAACGAAACCATGCTACCGCCAGTGATCATCTTGGATCCCTTTCTCATACATGTCACCACGCATAGCCGTGAGCACAGGTGCACGGCCATAACGTGTAACGAATTAATAATTTTTGATGTCATTATGGATAGTAAAAGTTAAAAATGTACTTTTTCACATACATAGTTTATTCAAGTAATTTTATCTAAAACGACATTTTACGCCTTATTTCTCATGTTTTAGTCCGATTCTTACCCTGAAGCTTCGAGAGCTGAAAGCATTGCTTGAAAAAATCAATTTAGAAAATGTTGAGCTATCCGCTTTGACCCTATTCATAGCATACATTTTTGTAATACTCTCAACATGCTAGTCAAAATTGTTATTGCCAATTTGGAGAAAATATGTAAAATAATAATATATTGACATTAATATGTGTAGATTTTCATGAAATTATCGTTCTAATATCCCAAGCATTCATAGGATATAAAAAATAAAACAAACCTGTACCACTACTACCCATTAAGGGTCATGGGCTCAGTACGGTGTAAAAACCGATTCTGCAAGGAGGTGATTCGTCCTGAACAGCCAGTTTTGCCCCATTCAAGGATACCGACATTATAGAGGTTGGGTGAGCCCCAGGAGGGTCTCCAGATCCCTCAGCGCCAATTCCTGGCTCAAAGCTCATATAAAACATGGCGTAAATTATCATTAGTAAAGATATGTTTTGCCCTAAAGCATACCGGAACGGAGTTACTATAGCATTGTTGCAAAAATTGCTTTTCCAAGTAGTGGAATAAGCACAGAAAGAAGGGTGTGAAAAACACATTTTAATCCAAAATAATATTTGAGAGGAACTGGCTACGCTTTCATAGCTATTATGTGCGAACACAAGTTGACACTCAACATCGAACCGCGGTTCTCTCGCAATAGAACCAACTATCTTCAATCAAGAATCCTGTAGTGACTTTCAGTATGACTTTGTGCATGAGGGCCTGAATTATACCCTGGATGGTTCGATGTTAATATATTACTAAACAGATGCATTAAATCTTTGAGAGTAGCTCGACTTCTAGATATTAATAATCAAAGTTGTGCCGACTCCCTGATGTTTATACATGCCATGCAAACCCACGGTTTGCGCGAATTATTCGCTGGGACCAAAGCTAGCCATGAATTATTTCTGAATGAGATCACTCAAATGTTCTTAGGTGAGGCACATAATTGTGAAGCGGGAGCACTTTTCCGCTGTTCGCGCATGACGCATCCACTTAAGTCTTTGATTCTCTCTATCTAATGTCAATTGTGTCAGGAAATGCACCTTATATAATGGAAGTTATAGTTATAATAACCTTTTGTTTTTATTGAAGGCGATGGTTCCAGTGGTAATTTTTAAAAATTGACCTATTTGTTCAAAATGTGTGCGCTTTAATTAGTATTAAGTGTTTAGCTGATCCAGCTTTACATACATGCAAGTGTCAATAACTTTAAATAAGTACTCAAACATAAAGTGCTAGTGTCTAATTCGGACTGATTCTGCAAAAATTTTTAAAATACGTTTGAAGTAATTTCTTGAAGGGAAGCACTAAGTCACCAAGTCAGGTATTGGCACAAGTGAAAATTTGATCACGGGTTCGTGGCCCGACAGGTTACCTTTTTTTAAAATAGATTTTTCAAAAAGAGGTAAAGAATCGTATATTATGCCGTCCTTTGGAGGTGACTTAAAATGGCAGTCCCTCCCAGTGTGGTGTGAGGTACTCTTTTAAGATGCCAATTCAAATTCAACCTGGATAGGCAAAATTTAGGATCAGGATATTATCACTGAAGTAATTTCATTTTGTTTCAGGGTTTTTGAGATATACTGTACTACAGAAGTGCAGTTACAGAGTTCCAAATTCACCACAATAAAGATATATGAGACAACTATTGACAACTAAAACATAATTTGAAACCAAGCATTCATGAATACAGATTTTTTAATCAAATAAAAGCTTCAGAATATGGAGGCGGGTCTACAGTTAGTTTTGGAGGGACGAAAATATCATAGTCATCAAGGAATATGGGACACAGTCGTAGGGCAGACATGGAATTATTCCTTTTCTACTTTGTTTTCATGCATAGAACTTTAATATATAAAGCAGATAAGTTGTTATGTTTGAGCGACGATCAGCGAATGCGAAAAAAATCTATTCGTGTTTGATATAACATTCAGTACTGGTCCCTTAAATGAAAAATATGAATTAAGAAAATGTTTTTTTTTAATGGATTTGAATCTAAAAACACTGATAAGCGATACGAATTTCTTACTAATTGATGACTTATACTATTTATGATTTAAACTTTTTTTTTTTTTCATTCATATGATGATCGAGTCGAGGTAAGGGACTTGCCCTGAGAGCTGGGGGAACATTTACAGTGGCATAGACAGAGTCACACAGTACACTAAAACAGCATACAATCTCGTCAACCTCATATCCAGTACACGTACTAGGATAACTTCTCTTAGGAAGCCTTGCGGGATAGGATAGTTTGTATCCAGACTCGGATACTACACGCGCTACATCTTCAAACACAAGGTAAAGAGGAGACTCGGACCCACTACGGGTTGTAGAGCATTAGATAGATTAATAATAATTAAATATCGTACTTTTTAATCTAACCATTTCAAAAGTTTTCCCAGGCTTTTGATCGAGTCTGGCATCCAGGACTGCTGTACAAACTCCGTAAATTCTTACCTTCAACTTACTTCCTTATTATCAGTTCCTACCTCAGTAATAGAACCTTTAAAGTAAACCATAATTGTTCCTACTCTTCCCTCTTCACCCAGTCTGCCGGTGTTCCTCAAGGTAGTATCCTGGGGCCCATCCTATACACGATATATACAGCTGACATCCCAACCCATCCAAGCACTGTCCTCACTACTTACGCTGATGACACATGTGTGTTATCAGTTAATAAGGATCCATTTGTTGCATCCCAATCTCTTCAATCCCATATCTCACACCTACAAGCATGGTGTCAAAATTGGAGGATTAAAATAAATCCTAACAAATCCCATCAAATTACCTTCACCCTTCGTCGTAAACCTACGAATTCCTGTCCTACTGTATCGTTTAATAATACACCACTGAACCCGGTCGAACAGATACGTTACCTAGGACTCCATCTGGATAAACGTCTCACTTGGAATCCTCATACAAGACTGAAAAGACAAGAAACTGCTCGACGTTTTCGCCAACTTCAACACTTACTGGACAAACGCTCTAAGCTACCAATTAATTACAAAAGACTTATTTACATGACAGTCATCAGACCTATTTGGGCATACGGAGTTGAGCTTTGGGGCTCTACTAAACCATCCAATTCATCTCGTATCCAATCCTTGCAATCCAAAATCCTTCGTAAAATCCTCAATGCTCCTTATTATGTCACAAACAAACTCATCCATCATGATCTTAATATCCCATATGTTACTGATTTGGCCCAAACTAGATACATATCCTTCCATAACAAGCTCCATACGCACTTGAATCCGCTAGTCTCTCAGCTTGCTTCCCATACTATTCCTGATAACCCTCCGAGGCGCCTGAAAAGAAGATGGCCTCGAGATCATCTACTATAGAACTTTATTGGAGTGCTATCGATGGGTAGTTTCTCCACAAGTGTTTTCATGTCATATTCTACATTTTTGCACATTTACTTGATATAATACCATTATAGTTGTAAATATCATTGAATTAAATAATAAAAAAAAAAAAAAAAAAAGTTTTCCGTTTCCGGATAAATATGTAAGAATTTATAAGTATGTACAGCTTCAGATTGGACTTTTTTTTGATAAAACTGAGCAGTTTTTGTTTGTTTGTTCATTTAACGCCACTTTATGCTGCTGTGACTAATCGAACGATGCTACAGTGAGAACCCTAAATGTTGACTATTCCGGTCTAATTAGGATAGGGATTTTTAACCTGTACCTGTCATCGTACAGGCTAGGGATCCCCGTTTAAAGTCTCATCCGCAGAACGGCATAACCAAGGATTTTTGACTCCCTTTAAAAAATCCTAGGGCCACCTGCCGGGCTACGAACCCGTGATTTTGGGCTTAGTAGGTTGTTATGCTCAGATTGTCCCCGGTTGGACTTGGTGTCCTAAAGCTCTCCCAAATTTTTTAAATGAATAATTAATAATAAATTTCTAGCACGCTGGCACGTTGTCTCGTGAATTCTGTATGTATCATTGACTTTCTTGGTATTTTCTTTCCAACAGAAGCTAAACACCAGCACCCAAATCAGATAAATAAAAAAAATGCAGAAACATGGATTTATTCTTCGCTTAGTTTTTTTTTACCCATCCTTAAGGTAACCTAATCTACGTTAGGTGTCGTTGACCACCGAAGACAACGTACGTGCCACTGCAATCAACCCTCACACGTAGTAAATTAAAGCAGACAGTGGAGACACGTATATAATATATCGAGGAGGAAGGAAGCGGGAGAGAAGGAGGGTGGAAGGGTGGACGGAATACGGACGCAGATAGGGGAAGCCCCCCTCAACAAAATACATCACCACCACTTGTTGTCTTCCCTCTCCTTCTTTATCCTTCCAGGGTTTTTTCCTTATTGTTTATTATCGCTCTTAATCCGTCAGCGGTCATGGACTAAGAAGATTCTTTCAATGAGGACATGGATGTATACTGCCAGTTCAACAGTGTCTGCCATCACTCCACTTTTACCCACTTACTGTTGCCGAAAAGATTTTATCTCCGCCCTCGATTCTGTGCTGATTGTTCAATGTGCAGAAACAATTCACCATACTCCTGGATCTGATATACCTCTATGGCTCAGAGGTAGTGTCATCTCAGATCCGCCTTGGGCTGCTAATGAGACAAAATGACATATTTCAGGAGATTCAAGCACCAGACATTTGGAAATTTATTTCAATTCAGTAATTCTAACTTTGGCGGAGTAGATAACTCTCAGCAGACATCCACCACAGTAATAAGGAGAGCAAACCAGGAAGCCAACCGCCCAGAAATATATGATTGATTTAGAGCAAATACATATCACTCCTTCAAAAGTTGTCAAAACTCCAAAAAACATAATTTCTAAAGGTATTTGAAAGTTTCATGTGAGTTAAAAAAAAAAAAAAAAATGGATATTGAGAGAGCAAAGGATTCCTATTGTAATGATGGCATTGAAATTCTTTTATCAGCCATTAGAAAATTTGTTAAAGATTGAACCTTTTTTTATTTTAACATATGTCATTATTCCCATAAAACTTCAAACATGATACAACTCAAAATGTAGCTTTATTAAAAATAACGAAAAACATGTTGGCAATGGAATATCAGGTATGTCGTTCCTGGATTAAATAGCTTCAACCAATACAGCTGGTACGATATGCTTAACTCAAAAATGCCAATTTTTGAGTTAGGCCTTTTGAGTGAAGGAGCGATTGTAATACCAGATGTATTACCACGCATAGCTAGATTTGGTAATAATTACTATCAGTGTTAAGTTTCCTCTCTGTTGTTACAGCGATGCAGTATATACTTATCTATCACTTATCAGTTATATCTTATCTATCACTGATTATTTACTCAACATATATATATATATGGTTAAATACAGTTGACAATACCAGAACGGAAATGTGCTATATCCCATGAGAAGGGATGGTATATGTACAATTTAGCGAGGGGCTAAAGCTGACAACACTAACGCTGTCATTGAAAAAGTACAGTCTCTACAACTTTTTTTTTTTCTGTACCACTACTATAAATGGCAAATAAGAATAAACGCCTCAAAATCGAGCCATGTAACCTTCTCTCTACGCAAAGACTTACATGGAACGTACATACAAAATTAAAAAGACAAGAACTGACTAGACGGTACAAACAACTATCACATCTACTGGACTACAGATCTTCACTTGACTTACGGAACAAACGACTTATCTATAATAGTATACTAAAACCTATTTGGACATATGGAGCAGAACTTTGGGGTTCAGCAAAAAAGCAAGATACTATCAACACAGTCAAAAATTCTCAGAAAAATTGTTAATGCACCATGGTATATTTCGAATCACACCATACACAATGACATGAACATTCCCACTATAAAATCATATATTCATAACAAATACATGACATTCCACTCATCGACACAATATCACCCAAACCCACTCGTTCTTCCGCTTTCCTACCCCCTGTTACCTGGACTTGATAGAAAAAGATTAAAAAGACATTGGCCAAGAGACCTACTCACCTATTGATATTTTTACTCCATCATCATATAGAACATCATGTAGAAAAGCAAAGTGAAAAACACTAAGATCAAATTTGCTGAATGCGCAATTGCGCAGGTGCAAATGAAAATTAAATAATAAATAAAGAAATAAATAATATTTCCAATTTAGACACAATCAGACCATCCTGGATGAAACACGTTACGTACCTAAGATAACCTCTCCATTCCCCTATTACCTATAACCAAATATCCTTTAATTTAGTGGTACATTCTACATGTATTATAATGGAACATGTTGTTCAGCCATCAAAAGCTCTCCCTGTTGTTGGAAGGTTGGGAATCCCCAGAGAGTTAGACGGCTATGTTCTGGGATTCCCAGGATGGGTGATGATTGTATTAAAAAAAAAAAAATTATATACCATTATGTATAACAAATAATAATACATTACTACCCTTTATCATTATTTTTAATTGTTATGATATATGTAGATTGAATAGTTTTCGAGTAGCACAATATATGTATATGCTTATATTGAAGTATAGTAGTGTTGGTCAATAGACCATATTTTTTTATTTTATTATAACAACATAATGATATTATTAGGACTTATTACAATAAAACGACCATGTTTTGTAGTGATGTTTTTTATGTAATTGATATTTAATTAACAAGAATCAAATTAAATGACGACAATATCGCCCATTAATTGTGTTTGTTACTACTTATCTAGAAGGGTTTGGGATGAGAAGAGCCAGGAACGCATTGGGATGCCTGCGTCATCCCGACCAAATATAGAACTACGATCACGTACGAGATATTTCAGTGAGGGCTATTGGTTCACAAGAGAGGAGCTGTAGCTATCTCTACAAACATTGTTACGTTTAAATTAACCACGTAATTACTCGTGTTTACACGTATTCCTGCATGTACTCACCACAATAGTGCCCTTACTACTAATATTATTTTTGGTGTGATGCAAATTTGAATAAAATGAATGTCAACCATCATTTTACTCTCTTGTAAACTACGATAGAGAAAGTACATAAAAAAATATGATTCTTCCCTATTGTACATACAAATATTAATCTGTCATATCCAATGCTAATAACAAGTATTTTACTGGATTTATATACATATACTTGTACCAATAAAAACCTATGAAGGGTCTTGGGTTCAGTACATGATAGAAACGGCACTGTTTCTTGACCAACGGGTGTGCGGGGAGGTTTTTGTCCTAGATCACGTACAACCGCCAGAATTATGGAATGGAACCGATTTTGTAGAAGCTGCGTAATCCCAGGAGGGTCTGTATATGGCTTTTTATTAACAGATTTAATTAATGGATTAAATAATTTCTCTGCCTCAGCTGGAATTGAACCCGAGGCCTTCTAAACAGCAACTCAGCGCTCTACACACGGAGCTACCATATATACATTATATTTTATTTGTTATATAAACACTATTTGCGTTTCTTCAATTAGTTTTGTCATTTCATTTGAAGATTCCATTTATTTTGTATTTTGATAATTCAAAGCATCAACACCACAACTAACATTAAGAAACATTAGTTATATAGGAAAATATAGGAACTTGAAATTGGTCGAATTCTAATTCGATATCATTTAAAAAAAAGTATTGTATAAAGATATAGGCTAATTGTATTTTTGATGCATATTTCTTTTTTCTTATATATATTGATTAATTCAGAAACGACAAACATGTACAGTATCAGATATTCCATTTCCAACATGGTTTTTTCTTTAACAACATGAAATCTTGTATGATCTTTAAGTTTTATGGCAATAATGACATATCTTAAAATAAAAACAAGTTTTAAGCTTTAAAGAAAGTTCTAATGTTAATAAAAGGATTTCAATATTCCATCATTTATAATAGGAATGCTTTGCTTTGCCAATGCTCAAATTTTTGTTTTTTAAGCTCTCATGGAACTTTCAAATATCTCTATTGAAAAATTAGGTCTTTTGAGCTATGTTGTTCTTCTTTTAAAGGAGGGATAGGATTATAAAGGATATAAAAATATAAATACTTTTTAAAATAAAAATATGATGTTTGTTGATCAATTTTGATTTGTATGATAGGATGTATTATCGGAGCTATTGATTTTTTTTTTAATTCTTAAAGCAATTTCAGCTCATTCGTTTTATTCCTTACCAGTTTTATTAATTTTAGGCCGAAACTTAGGTTTTAGAATAAAAATATTACAGTCTCTTATAACCCTGATTATTCACTCGGTTGATAAATGTTGGTTCATGTTTGCGAGTAAATAGTGTTGGGGATAGTTTGCCGACAAGCAGGCTTCTATGAAACCACAATATTTCTCATTAATACTATATCAGGGGGGGGGGATCGATTCTATAACCCCCACCAGCATTAATTAAACCTCCTCATTCAAAATTAAGCTGCGGTAGCAACTCTGTCATTTGTAAACCGGGCTAGCTTCTGAAATATCCCCAAGTTAGTTTACCTTTATAGCATCGATTAATAAATAATTGGAAAAAAATAGGCAATTATTCCGCAGGTTGTCGCTTCGACTTGAATCACAGCAAGTATTAACTGTTCATTCCTCTCATTTTTTAATTTTTGGGAAATACATGTTATTGTGAGCTTTAGTATGGAAAAGAGAATTAAATTATTATTTAGTTTCAACTTTAGTAAGATGATATATGATTGTTGAAACGTTCATTTCTAGATGAAATGGTTAACGAAGTATACACATTTCCCATGATTACATTCTCTTTTCCATTTTAAATATCATAAAAAAAAATTAAAACTTGTAACTCAACTCGAAGGGACAGCCTGCGGAACAAATGCCTTACATTTAAGTAAAATGGCCCAGCAAACTAAACAAGAACGAAAAGAAAACAATCCTTTTCTTCTTTCTACCCAGAGGTGAAACAATCACATCTATATCGTACTGTAGGGAGGAACATTGACACAATGCAACAAAACTTATAAAAAAATAACTTGTATTAAATGGGTTTAAATAACTTGGATACCTAACTCCTACACAACAAATGGCAGACCTCATGTTTCAAGTATTTTTGGAAAATATTATTAGGGAAACAAATGGAAGTTAAAACTTGTGATTCCAGTAGAAGCGACGACCTGTGCAGTAATTACCAAAATTATAGTTAATTAACTAAAAATCGTTATACTTTTCATTTTTTTTTTCAATTTCATTTGCAAAACTGACTAGAACATTAAGCAATTAATTAAACTCAAGGAATGCGTCAACGAAACAAGATGGGAGCTTCCCACAGAAGACCCCAAGAACAAATACTTTGTACGAACAAGGGAAGTAAAGATGACAATTCGGCCGATGTTTGTGAGGATTAAACGGAGTAAATATTTTGGCGTGAGGGAAGGCAACTAGGCCAGGGTAGTTCGGGAGCGCCGCCGACAGAGTGCGGGCCGACCGCCAAACCCGACAGATCTTCTCCCGCCTCCAGCTGACGGCTTTTGAATTTTCCCGCCAGAAGTTGCCCCTCGTGGCGGGAAAGCGGGACTCCGGGCTAGTGACCGTTTTTTAACCTTCCGTTAGGCCCGGTGTGTCTCACAGGCGGGCTCTACGAATCCCCGAATACCATAGTTGTAGATAAACAGCTTAATAATTATTAATATTTAATCGTAATTAGATTGCATAATTATACTCATATTGAATAACAACACATTCTTTATATTTTTCACAAATAAAATATACAGAGTATAATTGATATCTCTAGGGGGCTATTATGCCAAACCCTATTTTAAGAACTGCATTTGACCAATCTCCCAACATTTTACTGTTTCAGTTTTTAAATTAGTTTCATGGAATGAGTACCACAACACAATAACAGAGCCCTTAAATTTATTCTAATATAAATAATCCCGATACTATGCTTGTTAGATTATTTTTGTTTCTATACGTTTGCACCCATCTACGCAAATTTAAAATAATAAATTAAAACCAGAAAAAATGAAGAACAAAATAATTCAAATATACCAGCTACTACGAGTACACCTAGATCTCTCTTTCTCTCTCTCTCTCTCTCTCTCTCTCTATATATATATATATATATATATATATATATATATATATATATATATATATATATATATATATATGCACAAACTCATACATAAAGTTTGGAGGAATCAAGACAGACTCACACTCTTTGATCAGGCACTGCAGGTTTAAATGATAAAATATAAATTATGAACTAACGAGTTTGTTTTTTGAATTTTTAATGTTTTGAATTAGATAGTTTTAATATATTTTGATTATTCTAAAAACAAGTTTTGCCAACTACTTATCAACTTAAACACAATTCACTCAATTTCCTATGCAACTATCATAAAATATATTTTGTATATTTCAATAACTTTTATAAAAAAGAAATTAGATAAGATATTAAGTAATAATAAACATGAATGTTGATTCGGCACGAGAGAGTTAACAGATAATTGAGTGCGGATGGACCGCCGGAGATTTAATCGTTATTTTCAGCGCAATAAAAACCGCAGACATAGGTAGATATATCATCCCGGGACAATATACTGCCAAATAAAACCGAAGGCAATGTCCCTGTTTAGCATTTTATTGTTTTCTATCCGCGCCCTTCATCAGGCGTATAATTCAGTTTGCTCAGGTAAGGCGATTAAAGAGGCTTTTGTTGCTTCCTATGTGGAAGGTTGGGTTGGTTTCATCGTCCAATAGTGTTCAACGGAGTAAATAAATCTATATAACATACATATTTTTGCAAATGGGCATTAAAACCCATTTTGAAAAAAGAAGCACAAAGAAGATATTGCATTTGGTAATTATTCTGCAGTTTGTCGCTTGGAGTTGACCCACAAGTTTTAACCTTTCATTAGTTTCCTTTTAATATTTAATACTGTAACCGTTCCATCAAGCTTTTGTTATTTTAAATTATGATTAATATTTATATTTTTTTATTATGCGTTTGTTGGGCTAATATATTAAAATAAAGCCATTTAATGCAGTTAAAGCGGCAGAGCTGGAAATAGATAGGGGAATATTTGGAATGGTTAATATACCCAAGGTTAATATAAGTTTTTCGTATTTAATAGTTTTTAAAATTAACAATTATTTAGTTTATTTCATGTCTTAATTTTCCTTATGTCAAAGGAAAAAAATTGTGGTAATTATTCCACAAGTTGTCCACACTTCGAGTTGAGCCACAACAACTTTTAACATTTTTATAAGTTTGCCTTTTAATATTTTCCAAAAATAGAAGTTATCATGAGCGTATGGAACAGAGAATGTTATCATCCATACGTGGGTAATCATTTCATCTAGAAATGAACGTTTCAACAAACATATATCATCTATATTTTTATTTGAAAAGAAAAGATATGTCCAGGACCGGGACTCGAACTTTTTTTTCTTTTCAAATAAAAATATTTAAAAATTAGTAACAAATAAAATAAAATAAATTATAATAATTATAATGACTTATAATAATTATAAGTCAACTAGATCCAAATTAAAATAATGTTCAACGAACATTCTTCCCCTCGTTTACTTCGTAAAAATGAGAGAACGCGGTGACTTAGGTTCAGTGAAAAGAAAAGATATGACCACGACCGAGAAGCGTGCTTCATTAGGGCCCAGGATAGCTCAAATGGTAGAGTCCCAGACTAGTGATCTAGAAGACCCGGGTTCGAGTCCCGGTCCTGGAGATATCTTTTCTTTTCAAATATAAATATATCATCTATACTTCGAATTGTTATTTGAAACTTTTATTTCTTGATGAAATGAATTTCGAAATCTACTCACTACCCATAATTATATTATCTGTTTCATTCTAAAACTCGCAATAATTTTTATGTTGGAAAATATTAAAAATGAAAAGAATAAACAGTTAAAACGTGTTGTAACTCAACTCGAAGCGACCACCTGCGGAACAGATACCTTATATTTAAATAAATTGGTCCAACAGAATAAACAAGAACGAAAAAAAAAATTGTATTTTTCCTTTCTACCCAGAGGTGAAACCGTCACGTCCACATCGTACTGCAGGGATATTGACAAAATGCAATAAATGCTTATTAAAAAGCAGTCTGGATTGGTTAATAGGAAGTACCTGTACTAATAAATGATAACTAGACCTAATGTTTCATAACTGATAGTGAAGAAACTAAACGAGCAGTGTTACGAAGTCCATATAATTTATCCAATCAACTAATAATTATTCAGGAAAAAAACATTATGAGAAATAAAAATATATAGAGTCTCTAAGAAGTACTGAACACAATACTCTCCATGGATTTTACAGGTTTTTTTTATTTTATTAGCTATAATATAAAATTGACTGGCGGTTGATGTTGCGGGAGGCCTTGTCCCCATGTAGGATGAAGAGGCATCTAAAGATGATGATAATATAGTATTGTTAAGATTATAACAAAATTCTTGTATATTTTGTTTTAAATAGAATGAACCACTCATGTCCTTCCTCTACTTCTCTTTGACAATTACTTTGTTAGATAAACTACAATTGCTATTCTGATACGTACATTCGTCATAAAGCATTCAAGCCATAAAATCTACTCCGATAATTCAACAAAGCTCTCAGCTTATTAAAGATATATTATTCATTTCCTAAAACTGGAGTTTTAAAGATTTACATTCCTTGAATGAATAATGGCCGGAGGGAATTCAAATCGGGGCACTGGCTCTGTTATATGAAGAAAAGTTCAGGCAGGATGTCTCGCATAAGAACATATTATTATAGAAGGAATATATGAACATTTTTTAAAATAAAAATTAATACAAAATCGCACCACGCTCCATTATTTCTAATTAAATTGGGCATAATTTATTTTATATTACTAATGAATATATAAATCGTAATTTTACTCCATATAGTAAAAGGTTATAAAATAAACTATATCATTTTTCAGAAACTGGAGAAATACATTAAAAACAATTCGATCATTTTTTTAATTAAATACACATACACACACACACACACACACACGCAAGTTATTTGTGGAATTTCTTCCCCTAAATGATCATTAAAACATGTATTACCGATAACATATGAGTGTATAATACACAAACATATTATTTTTATATATGAAAATTCCATTAATTTTTGCTAAATTATTATATTCAAAAATAGTATTAGAATGATTTAATCTTCATCTACTTAAAATAAAATATGAGGGCTCAAAATTCAGAAATCGTATTACACTGAAGTTTATTTCTTAAATTAGCAAAATATTTGTTTTCACCATTTTTATCTATTTAGTTTATGTTTTTAATAAGAATATTTAACAATAGATTTTATTTTTGATTTTATGCCAGATTCGTTTTTACATTTCCTTAATATTGGGTTGTTTGGAAATGGTATGAACAAAAATTTACATTTACTATATTATTGATAAAAAAATATTTAAATAAAAAGAAATATATATATATATATATATTAATATTAAAGGTTTGATATTTTAAAATGTTATTATTAATAAGCATATGCAATTATTTTTAGTTTGTTTATATCTTGTACATTCAGCCCAGATGGAGGCCATGATGCAGTGAAGATCGAATGAATGATTTGTAATGAACAAAATTGAACAAAAAATTAGATTAAGTCATCATACTTTAATTTTATAGCTTTTTTAAAAATAATTATGGCTCGAAAAAAAAAAATCTATTAGTTTCTGATATAACACAGTTTATAGCCCATCATTAAAATATTATTTAAAAAATTATGGAAAGCTCGAAAAGTAATATAATTACTAGAATCCAATGAGAAAAATCCAAAATATCGTTTGAGAATTTGAATGAATGTCTTCTTATTATTATGAAGAGTTTTCTTATTGTTATTACTATATTTGATTAATTTGTCGATTTAGACTGTTGATGTTTTTTAAAGTAATTTTTGACACAAAGCTCTGTCTTTGTAATTTTCCTATTTAAATATAGTAATATTATTATTAGAATTGTCTTGGTAATGAAATTTTATAAGGATAATAAGTTTTAAACAAATCATGTACCTCTAGCCTCCTATACACATAAAAAAAAAATTCACAAATTATTAGTTCGTTGACCTATCCGTATATTTTTGTCGTTCAAACATCTAAAGATCAAGAATGCATAGTATGAATTCGTATATCTATATATTATTAATACATTAAAAACCATAGATGTCATCTAAGTGATAGATAGCGTCGCGAAGATTATGAATGGGCTTGTATAGTTGTCGTCGTAAAGCTGAGTAAGGAGCGAATTCCTAAAAAATAATAAACGTCCGAGGTTTAGACCGAGGCGTAGGCGGGAGGATTGTGTTAACAGTTATCTGACGGATTTGGTTTTTGGTAGGGGTTTCTGTTTTATTTGTATATTTTGTTTGAAGACAAAGATCGGTGAGAGTTTGACCCTTAAGGGTTCACTATGCCTTATTATTGTTGTTATTATCTTGTTAGCTCATAAATCTCTCATGTGATAGAATATTAATTTAATTGGATATGACGTGTGTATACCCTTGAAGAAAAACATAGGCCGGAGACAATACTCGCCAAGGGCTGAAGTGGACCCAAAGGGCGCGAAGGAGGCACTAAAGAGGACTGTAAATAAACAGAAGAGAAGCCGCATGATCGGATTAAGAGGAGAGGTTAATTAATTAACGATGAGATGGCCTGTTGAAGCCCAACTGACAAATTGCCTACGTGACTCGAACCTCTTCCCTCTCTTCCTCTCTCGTCGTCTCCTATCTCTTCCTCTCTCATCGTCTCTATCTCTTCCTCTTTGTCTTATCTCTTAATTATCCGCTAAAATTCACTAAACCTTTTCGAAAGTGATAAGAAGCGAATGTGGTGTAACGAGAGACGCGAGAACGACAAGTTATGGTCTAGTAGCCATGATTCTCCAAATAATTAGATATTTTTACGAAAATTATGATGAATGATAAACTATAAAATATATACTCTATACTACTATACTATAATACTATATACTAGCTATAAAAATAATCAAGACATAACGAAAAAAATATTTGGAGAGTTTATTTCTTATGTTATTATTAATAAAATATAATAATTCTTATTATTGGATCGTTTTATATGAAATGTACATACTTATTGTTTCTAAAATTCAAAGTGGAATTAGTGGACTTATTTTCTATGTTTATGTTTACAGATTGTAGCTGTTATTAATCTTCCTCTTTTAAATAATATTTAATAATATTATTGAACTGATATTGTTCAGTGTGTCATCAAATATGGCATATAGAACACATGCAATTTTGTTGTAAAATTTTTAAGAGTTAAAAGTTGGGCAATATGCAGCAAAAGCTCCAAGGAACATTACTGCCGCATGGCTGAAGATGAGGGTATATCGAACGGACCATTGGCCGTTGCTTTTAGACATTTTTAGCTGGTGACACAGATTATGTCATAAATAATTAATTCATATATTGTATAATTAATTTCTCCAGTCTTCCCAGAGATGAATCCACATCGCACTGCAGGGAAATTGGCATTTTCTTAGAGGAACATAAAAAAAAAACAACCTGCATTGTTTAATCGGAAGATACCTATACTCTAACACTACAAAACCAGTTATCATGCTTCATGACAGAGAGTGAAGAAACTAAACGAGTTGGGGTCTGAAGTTTACTCACACCCAACTTATTGGCCAGGCACATCTCCAAAAGATTAGTCCAAAAGATGTTTCAAGTCCAAAACGTATTTTCAGACTTTATTTCAGGAATGTTTCAGTTCAGGGTTTCTTGATTGAAAATTTGATAACACGTTGGGAAAAAGGTATAGAAAATTAGGGTAAACATTTTGGATAAGAATTTTTGATTTCATAGTCATTTCATATAAAATGACCTAAAATAAATTTATTTTTTAACGAGACACATATTCAGCTACAATTAGATTTCACTAAACGCTTAGATATAAGAGGAACAAAAACAAATCGAGACATTATCCCTTTATAAGAGAAAAAAATAACGCTCTCACACGCACATTGCACCTGTTCAGATTTTGCTGGCTGTTTGAAACAAAAGGAGTGACATACTGGGGCCGCAAGAGTTCAGTACATTATTAGAATTACCAGTTCATATTACAGATTATTATATTTTAATATACATCAGACTATATACTATATATATTTTTATATAAAAGTAATAATTGGTTATTGTTGTGTCGGTAGGGCGGAAGCGGAAGAGCAGATGCGCAGGAAGAGGACTGGGGCAGGTGCGGAGGTGCGCGGAGAGCTCAGGTACAACGGAGTGATGAAAGCGGCCGAGGGAAATCTACTTTCCCCTCTCACCATTTTCTCTCTGCCGAGGATCAGAAGAAAATTTAGCCTCTCACGCTCCTACTTCTTGTTTAGTTGAGCCATTGGCCACGGGTCGCCTTTTTGTTTGGAATCAAACAAGTTTTAGTTGACGTTAACTTGTATTCAGGAATGTTTGAGTTGTACGCCGAAGTTAGGCGGCGCAGATGGCGGGGCATTGCGCTAAACCGTTTCCTTGTTTTATATAGATTTGTTCTAATACACTGGGATGGCGATAGTTTGATTCCTCTGGATATAATGATGCTACAACAGGATTCCAATATTTTAATTTCTTAATAACCTTGTTTAACGGCCATTCTACTGAATTACTTTATATTATTTAATTTTCTGATTGATTGATTTGTATTATTAGTATCTAATTGATTAGTGGTCCTTAGAACTTGGAAGAGGAAGTGTAGGGGAATGGGTGTACAAATCAGTAATAAAGTCCTCTACAACTTATAATTTGCTGATGACCAGGAGATAGACACAAGTGATGGTGAAGAAGCCAGCTACATGCTAAGAAAACTTCAGAAGGAATATGCTGCTTGGTGCTTGGGGTCTGGAAATGAACCGGAAGAAAACATATTACATGGCGATACAGCGAATACAACCTTATCCCTCGAAAATTGGGAAATTGGAAAACCCCATGAATGCAAATATCTAGGCTGATGGCTAACAGACGATGGAAGCTCCAATAAAGATATATCAGATAAAGTTGTAAAAAGCAGAAAAATTGTTGGGTGTCTTAATTCTCTTCTGTGGAGCAAAAAGGTTAACCTCAAAAAAAAAAAAAATGATGTTCCACTCGTTTGTTGAAAGTGTTATCCTCTACGGATCCGAAACTTGGACGATTACGAAAAAGGAAGATACGAAGTTGTTGGCCGTGGAGATGAACTTCTAATAGAACAATTAGGCAATTGGTTGACCAGGAAACAATGATCCTCTTCGCAATAGAAACAAGAAGATTGAAACGGTATGGCAACTTAAAAACAATGCCAGAGGACCGATGGTCAAAAATAATCTTCGAATATTGCCCTGTGGAAAGGGGGAAAAGAGAACGACCCAAAAAAAGATGGTTGCAGGATGTGGAGGAGAGCATGACTGCGAGGGGTCGTAGAGAAGGAGACTGGCTGAATCGAGATCTGTGGCGAGACCTTTTAGAGAAGCAAAGCAACCAAGTAGATAAAAACGTTATTAATAATCTAATTGATTTATCGATTTAGCTGTTGATGTGAGATGAACTGCGTTTGATTTTCATCGAAGACAAATTTTTGGTGAATGTCCTGACAGTGCCTAGATTTGCAAAACAAAGCGTAGAGCCCTTTAGTTATTTTGTGACATAAAGCAAGCTCTTTGTATTTAAATGTAGTAATATTTTTATTATAATAGTCTTGGTATTGGAATTTCTAAAGGATAATAAGTTTTTAAAAAAATCTTGGACCATTACGCCTTTTTATACATTAAAAAAAATTAAATATTATAAATTATTAGTTTGTATATATCAATATGTATGTCGTGTCCATTCAACCATTTAAAGATCACGAACGCATAGTTTGAATTTGTATATCTATATATTATTTATAATTTAAAAACCTTAGATGTCATCTTAGTGTTAGCGTCGCGAAAATTAAGATGGGCTTGTAAAGATGTTGGGCTGAGTAACGATTGAATTCCTAAAAAGTTGATAAGCCCTGTGTTCACTAATAAACGTCTTAGGGGTAAACCTAGGCGTAGGTAGGAGGATTGTGTTGACGGATTTGGATTTTGATAGTGGTTTGTGTACGGAAGTTTGTCAGCAGAAGTTGGTGCTTGGACTAATTTTTCGACCGATAAGTAACTCGTACAAATTTGGCGGTTGAGGGTGATCTAGGACAAAAACCTCCCTTTACAATCGTTGACTAAGAAACAGTACAGCCTCTGAAACCAAGACCCTCCATGAGTTGTTGTGGTACAGGAAAAAAAATCTATTATACAATTATATAATTACTAATAAACATGGCATGTCAAATTCATTTGAAAGACCTAAAATTGCTTCATAAGTCATTTTTTTAATGTTTTCCCTCCTTCAATACTAATTACTTATCCATTCATGAAATTAAAGCCTTCACCACTACAACACATGAAATGTCTTAGATTCATTACATTATAGAGACGGTCCTGTTTCTAAGACAACAGAAAAAACAGAATGGTGACTTGTTCGAGATCACGCTCAATAGTAGTATATTAAAATAAAAATATTTTTATTTTGAAGAGAAAAGATTTGCCCCCGGCTGGGATTCGAACCCGGGTCCTCTGTCTTACCATGGCAAGACTCTACCAACTAAGCTACCGGAAATTAAAACAACTAACTAATAAATTATAAAAAATTATAAATAGTAATATGACGTATGTTAATAAATTCCTAAAATTAAAGTAATGTTCTAAGAACATTCGTTCTCGTGTTTACATCGCAAAACTTGCGAGACCACGGAGACATGGGATCAGATAAGAGAAAAGATTTGTCCCCGGCTGGTATCAACTCCGGTAGCTTAGTTGGTAGAGTCCTGTCACGGTAAGACAGAAGACCCGGGTTCTAATCCCGGCCGGGGGCATATCTTTTCTCTTCAAAATAAAAATATTTAAAATTAAAGCAACTAACTAATAAATTCTAAAAAATAAAAATAATTTTAATAAAATTAAACCTTCAATGTAGATTTGAACACTTGTTCAATACGTTGCAAATCCTTTCTACAGATATTTTTCGTAGTGAAACAAAACTTTCAGAAGAAAATTGAGCTTGGAATAGAGATGCAAAACGTTGTGAAATTATGTATTATATTTTTAAGATATTGACGTTTATATTTTTATATATTTTTTTCATTGGTGTGTATGACATATTTTTCAAAATATGTTCGTTATTCATAACCCCTCTATTTATTTTAATTGATTATTTTGATCAATAAAATTGAATCAGTTATTAAATCAATTAAATTTAAATTTGACCAATGACATGGAACGGAGGATACTCTCCAGTGGTACAGGAGAGCCAAATTACTTGTAGCTGCGATGGTACACGTCCGAACTGATCAATAGCTGCTACCCTCCTACTATCCATATTAACTCCCAACTTGCTTCAATAACACTGTTCCCCGCTCTAATATAACTTAACATGTAGCAATAAATCATCAATGGTTACATGTTTATGGATATGAAGATATCAGAGTAAGAAATTGGACCGGGTGGAGGTCAAAAAAATTCAGAGAGAAACGTTTATTTGAAAGCCAACCTTTCGACCCACATTGCAGGTCTTCTTCAGGACAGGATATACAAACTAAAATCATACATTAGTAATTTGAATTGTTTTAACTTTTATTTCATTGCTGATAACACATCGTTTAATCAGTCATTTGAGAAACAACATCTCCTACAACGTTTATAACTTTTTTTTTATATCAAAATAAAATAATAAAATTTTAGTTTGGTAGAATTAGCTTACGAAACCCCTGTAGAAGCATGTGAAAAAATAAAAAAAATATATGAGGTTAAATTATGGATCAGCTGATTTTTTTTTGATTTCCCGAAAGTTTACTTTTATGGATATGAGGTGTTTCTCAAATGACCGATTCATTTGTATTAAAACGATAAATAATCGCTTGTAGCTTTCTATTTTGTTTTAGGTTGATCTTCTCTCCAAGGGGATTGATGTATTTTTTTGTGGAAACGCGAGTTATTACACGGCCATTGACAGTAATTATGATGTTGATGGTATTACTTCGGTCCATTCCTCCGTATCTTGAAGTGGTAGGAACAGGGTAGCCCTCCCCGACCGAACAGGTTGGAGCCGCCTCCAGAGCCGCCCCCGCCTGTTGCTATGGCAACACCGCTCTTCCCTGGATTAAAATAGCTGCCGCCTCCACACTATTGTGCCCTCCTCATCTACCTCACAATCGATCTCCACCAACAACTTTTTACAGTTTATTTATCTACTTACTAATGGCAAGGAAGAAATTTATATTTTACAAATGAGTTATTTATATATTTTAATAATAACTCCTTTTAAAAATGTAAGAATACGTAATAGTCATCTCATTAACTTACAATTCGCGGAGGATGCAGAATAAAAGCTACGAAAACTGTGGGAGACGTATTCTAGTTGGGGTCTTTAAATTAACTTCAGCGAAACTGAATATATGATCAGGAGGACCTTCTTTGTTTAAATATAATAAAAAGAGTGGAGAATTTTGAATATTTGGGCTCTATAATGAAAATAAATTGAAAGTCCGAAAAAGAGATAAATCAAAGAATAAATACAGCCCCCAAAACTATTGGTTTGCTCGACTCATTCCTTCGGAGCAGTCATGTGACCAAAGGTACCAAGAAGCTCATTTACATGTCCACAAATATTTGGAACATACAACGTGGACGATAAGTGCTGCTTTAGGAAGGAAAATAGTTACTTACCACTGAGTTGGACTATCGGAGGAGAGCTGCCAGGGTATCCAGGCTAGAAAGGACTAATGCCGAAATCAGAGAGCGAATGCAAACTCAAAAAAAGTTCTACAAAATATAAAGAAAAAGAGATTGGGAATGGTATGGTCATCTCAGACGAATGGAGGAGGAAAGATTGATTGATTGATTGAAATTGTGAAGGGAGGAAACGGTGAGAAAGACTACGGAAAAGATAGAAGAGTTAGTATGAACGGCTATGGTTTGAGGGAGGAAGATGTACAAGATAGAAGGAAATGAAAACATGAGATAAAATAAATCATATAAGAGGAAGCCCTTAATAAAAATGGCATACAGTAAAAGAGACATGAATTAATTATTAGTGGAATGTATTTGGAATAATTGAAAAAACAAACCCTATAATACTGGGAAGAAACTAACCATGGAACGTTTCACAGATCCATTCAGGCATCAACAGGATATACAAAAAAAAAAAAAATCATATGAATGAAATATCTTTATTATGTTACGATTCCATTGTTGAGGAGAAGTGAGTGTTTGCAATTAATCATAAGTTTTTTACAATGTGAGGAATTAAACATGAAGTACAACAAATCTGTCCCCCTACAACGCATGAAAGGCTTGAGTTTAGTAAATGGGAGCGACTGTACTGCTTCTGTAAATGTTTTAGTTTCGCTCAACATCCAGGTTCCCCCCCCCACCAATTAAGGGTGCCACTTTATATAGGCTGGCTAGCTCTAGGAGGGTCTGCAGATCCCATAAGATCGATCCGCAGGTACTGAACAAATAATTAGCCACAATTGGTCTTGAACCCTAGTACGCATAGAGCTATCCCTATATTTAAATTCAAGATTTATGATAAGCATAATTGTGAAATTATGAATAATAATAAGTTAATCACTAATAATATTTCACAATTTTGCTAGTAATAAAGCATAAATTTCAAAATTCGGGTCTAGCATGACAAAGTTCGAGCAAGTTCGCAGCCCGACAAGTGGCCCAAGGAATTTTAAGTTGGGTAAAAAATCCTTGGTTATGCTATCCTTGAGGAGGAACGTAAAATTGTTATCCCGTGCCTGTCCGGTGCCTGGTATACGTTAAAGATCATCATCATCCGATTAGCCATTGTGGCATAAAATGAAGTGAAATAAATAAGCACAGCCTAAACCGCTATAGAGACCTGAAACTTCGACGGTGTGTTCTTTCTATGATGTAGGCATCCGATAAGAAAGGATTTTCCGAAATTCTATCCCTAAGGGGGTGAAAAAGGGGGGCAAAGTTTGTATGCTTGCTCACGTGTTTTATATTTTCGCTGAACAAAACAATGTAATATAGTTCACTCCGTCTCCATCCTATCTTAAATCCTACTTAGAAACCTTCAAACCCTAAGCGGCTAAGAACAGAAAAAAAATGTTCACTTCTCGCTCCTGCCGTACGACAAGTGAAACGTTATACTAAGTATTCCTTTTCAATAAATCCAATAACATTACATACTAATCCTTTACTAACACGAACAACAGAAAACTTATGTCCGTCTCGTTTGTTAATCAGTGTCAATGTATGTTTTACGACTGTGCTGATCCGTCTCTGATGAAATTTGATTTGGATAATCTCAAGCCTGGGGAAGGACATATGCTACTTTTTATCAACACACCATACAGGCGAAGGTAATATAAAACTGTAACCTGATTGACTAACACACACGGCAGTCAACGCACCGCAGAAACCACTGAACTTAGCATCTTGAAATTCGCAGATAGATTCTTTGTATAGCTTAAATGAGCACTAAGAAAGGAATTTGGACAATTTCCCCCATAATATAATATGGGTTCAAAGATTGTATGGATTCCGTCAGTAGACATCTGAAATTTCGGATGTACGAGTAACTTATAGTTTAAAAAATTAAATATTTTATTTAAAATGATCTGTCACGAAACTTTATGTGGAAGAGCAAATTCCACGCGAGCGAAGCCGTGAGTAAAAGCTAGTTATATATTAAGCATTATTACTAATTACAATATTGTATTAATTAGCAGTAAAAAGTACAAATAGCTCAGAACCACTATTTGAATTGTTTCGTCACTTACATGGGAAAACTACTTTCTCGGAGCGGTCCGGAAATTCCGATGATGACGTTGTTAGTTCATGTCCTTACAGGAACGGCCGCCTTGCAAGCCTCGACATGTCTTCAGCATGTCCTGACCTAAAAGCGCAGGACTCCTGTAAAGAGGTTGATAATAGCATAATAATCATTATACTTCGATTTACACAAGGATAATGTTTTATGTTTTATATTATCAAGGACGTACATATTTACGTCATCCTGCATTGTAAAATTCAAATTTAGATACTGAAAATAGAAACTACTCATTAATCACTAAATAGTCCTTGGGATATCACATCTTTTAGTTAGTGCCGAACTGTTAGGGCTGGTTTGGAGACGTTCAGTTGTGGATTTCAAATTTATAACAGCCTGTATCAGAACAATCCACGAAGTATATGCGATTGGACATTTGTGTAGTCACTGTACTGTTTCTGGACCAACAGTAGTGGCAATTAGATGATTGACCGCAGACAATTTTCCAATAATTAAGGGTATTTAGATAAAGATGCTCTGGGTGAGCACTAGGAAGATTTCCAGGTTCTACAGAGTTGTTTCATGGCTCTTAACAGAATAATATAAGTCTTCGACCACAAAAATTAAATAAATAAGTAACCTAGCTCCCTCACACTAACGATAACAAAAAAAATGTCTAATTTAATGTTTAGTTTTATTTAAAAAGTCTATAATAGTAGACGAACGAATGCAGTTTCCTTTGCCTTATATGGTCCATGTTAAATGATTTTTCCCAAGGTAAATAAAGGACATGGCGCATTCTGAAATGAATGTTTTAAGTAATAAAGTCTAAGGAAAATTATCTGTTCTTTCCAAATTGTTCTTTACAGATGTAAAACTTTTCATTAATGCTGAGGATGAAAACTTTCTAAGGTATTCGAAAATAATATTCGATCAAAAAAAGGATGAGACCACTGAAGAAATTAGGAGATTACACAATTGCGAAGCATGCACCCGGTTAATGTTATTGAAGTGATAGCGTTACGAAGACTGAGATGGGCCTTGTAAAGTTGTTGGACAGAGTAACGAACGAATTCCTAAACAGTTAATAAACGCCAACTGGTGAACGTATGAGGGGTAGACCAAGGAGTAGGTGGGAGGATTGAGGCGTTAAGAGTGATCTAGCGAACGGCATCGAGCCTTCAGGTGCGTTAAACCTTATTATTATTATAATATGGATCCAATCTGGAAATCTTGCCTTAGTGAAATATGAATGATACACATTTTTTCTATTGTCATATATGTCAAACTAAGCAAGCAATCATTCCTAGCTTTGCCACGTGTAGTATCCTATATTCATAAGTCCAGATGATTGGGACAGATGTGTCATGAGTTTAGCTGTGTTGACGGAGAGGTTTGAACTAATGGCTATGATCTATAATCTCAAGAGAAATATAGCAACTCTTCATATAAGTTATATCCGTCAATCACTTCCGTGTTTATTACTGATTAACTGAAAACTTCAAACTGGTTGAGGGTTTGTTATGATATACCATTGGCGTGTTTTTCTTACGTTGACAAGAGGAAGATCGTTGAGCTCTTCCGAGTTCCATTTCGGGAAGCACAATACCCTCCTCTTTTAGAACAGAACTGGGATGCACTTCGACAGGACTCTTGGCAGCCTTCCCGAGGAAGATATCTGCCGTCCTCGGTAATATAGGGTCTCTATTTCTCGATGGTATATCTTCCTCCTAGCTTCCAAATTAACTCTTGTGTAAATCTTCATGGGAAGACCGATTCTATTCTCATTTACAAGGTTTTTCTACTAAGGCTACAAATAGTATTCAAGGAAAGATCTAGTTCCAAAAATGGACATTTTACATTTAAGGTAAATTGATATGAGACGAACATGAAATTGTTTTGTTAGGACGGTTTCTAAAATTGCCGAATAAGTATTAATGATTTTTATTCCACTTCAATTGGTTTTTTTTATCTACGGATTATACTCATAAGAATTATTTAAAATACATAAATTCTAACGTTTATGGGTAATAACATAACTTTTATGGAATTTCGGAATATGTAGAGATAACTTCTTCTTCATCACTATGCTTATTGGGAATATAATATACTCTACTTTAATGCATTCTGGTATGTTAATGTAGTTGAGTGGATTTTCTAAGTGATATACATTTCAATTCATAACCAGCATTAAAATCTGATAAGGTTATAATGCATACCTACCAAAAATAATAATAGGAAACAAGAAACCTCATCAAATGATTATTGTTACATATGTTGTAATAAACTGAAAAAAAAAACTGAGTATTGAGTTCAGAGTTGAAATTGAGTTGAGACTACTATTTCAAGAAAAACACTTGTGCAGATGCTTTGCAGGAGATCATGCTTAACCGCCAAGTTTTCCGCTCTATTCAATTGAGTACCATCTTAATAGAGGCTGGTAAACCCCAGGAGCGTTTCCAGATCCCAAAGAATCCATCTCCTGTTAACAGACTAAATAAAATACTATCACAGCCGGATTTAAACCCGGTAACTTTGGCACGGCAACTCAGGGCTCTACCATTGAGCTACCTGTCTGTCATTCCTACCAAAAGTAATTATAGAGTTGGATTTTTAAATAAATATTCATATATTGTCTTTTTTTATATATGATTTATAATTAACATAATTTTCATTATTCTACCTAAACTAAACTTTCTCAAATTAAATCGTTTATAAATTTTTCCGATATATTAATTAATTTATTTGTACTTACTTAAAAAAAAATGGTTTTGTCATAATAATAAATATATAAATGGTATTATTTATAATGAAATTCTGCCCTTTGGGATCGGGAAACTCTCTCGGGGCTCACCCAGGATCTTCAACTGGGTATCCCTAATTGGGGGGGAAATCCTAGCAGTGGAGCCTCATCTTGGCCAAATCACCTCCTTGTCCGCTGAGACCGGGATAGGGGGAAACCCAGAGTGCACCTTCCACTTAATATTTTCTGGATTTGTTTTCTATGGGTGTTATTATATGGATCAAGGAGGAAAAACATACTACTATATGTATTAACTAAAGCTTATTGTTGAACATTAAATTATTTTTTTCAAATCTTAATAAATATCGGAATAGTACAGAAATAAAGTGTTACCAATAATATTATCAGAGGTAGGACGTTTTTGTTAATTTATTTTTTTATTTTTTACTTGATTACTTGAACACACATTAAAATGAAGCTATTCTGAACGAACAACTATCCGGCCCTAGACAACTAATGTTGAATAGGCCTCTGAGGGTAAGATGATACTGATTGTGAGAGTATTACAAACGTAGGTACGTAAAGGTTTTTAGTATAATTAAATATTTTTCTAGTTTATATCGTAGTTAAAAAAAATATTTCTTATATCTTTATTAGTGAAAACTAGTAAGACATTTGATCCCGAGGATTTTGCTCCCCCCAACTAGGTCCTTCTTCGGTTTTGTTTCTTGTACAACCGTTGAAGGGGCAAACTGCAGGGTCCAAATGAAGTACTGAACCCAACGACATTTATGGCTTATAGTAGTAGATTTTTTCTTTTGATTAATTTTCTAATACGAACGTGTTGATATGAGTAACTAGTTTGGTCTTGGTTCTTGGAACATATTGAAAATTTTTTAAAAATATTTTTATTTTATATATCTGAGAAAGAAATTGGTCCGGGTGGAGGTTAGAAAAATTCTCTTTAGTAAGAAGAACTGCTTATTTTTACAGCCAACTTTTCGATCCACATTGGATGTCTTCTTCAGGGCTATTATAGTAAGATCACACTTGACACTAGACTGAAGTTTATATTTATATTTAAATCATTCAATTTTATCAAATGATTGACAGATAACTTGATTAGAAGATAATTAACTTTCGATGAACTATATAACTTTGCTTAAATTTAGCAAATTATTTAATAAATCATTGCTATTTCGTAGCTATAACTTAGCCATATCATCAGCTTGTAGTTCTTAGTGTGTAAACGCAACCTTCAAATCTCTTCAAGGCATCATTCATCTTACTGAATTAAGTAATTAAAAAAGTTGTAGATAAATAATTCTAAATTAGAACATATGTTTTGTTAAAGCGAGAACTGGGATGAGGAAAGAAGGCCGGGTGTGATGCAAGAGTAAGATATTTACCGCTCACCGGCCACGTGGCCAAGGGCGTCTTAGTCTCCTAGCTCCCATTAGATCTGTTTAAATACATTTATTTCAAACATTATTTTTATGATTTTATGTAATAAATATATCAATTATAATTTAAAAAAACTATTAATGTTCAATACACTATATGTGGATATTATCTGATAAATTTAACATTATTCTGAAAGACAAAAAACAATTAAACAAGGAAAAAAAATAGTTGGCAAACAGTGAAAAAATGCTAATCAACTTATATATTTCATTTCAAGTAGCGTAAATAAAATTACGTGTCATGATTTATGATATTTATAAATTAGCAATAAATGAATTTAAATATATCTAGAATAATATTAGTTCACCATGTGTATATTTGAGGAAGAAAATGGTCCGGGTGTCAAAGTGAAAAAAATTATCTTAAAAATGGAGAACTGTTTATTGGGATGCCAACGTTTCGGCCCACATTGATGGTCTTCTTCAGGAATAAATATACAAAATACAGACACATTCAAATTCTAATGGTAAATATTGAAAATACATACAGGCACCAAGGTATCTGAATGGTAAAACAGAAATATCGGGGGGCACTTAGATAAGTATACACTTCAAAGGGAATAATTGTAGAGTATTATCAAATAAGTAATAAAAAAAGGTAATGGAAATTAATCAAATATAGATGGAGAAATAATGGTAAAATTATAGATATATAAAAATTGTTGATACAATATTGAAATAGTATATTAATGAAAACAGTTAATAGAAATGTTTAGTTAAAGTTTGGAAGAGTTTACTGATAACTTGTAGAAGTTTTACAGCAGATAAAAGGATAATTATAGAAGAGTTATAATACATAATATTTAACATTTTACTGAAAGAAAAAACAATTAAATCTTATGGAAAAAAATATGGTTGGCACATGATGACAACATATAAATCAACTAATATATTTCATTTAAAATAGCGTAAATACAATAAATCTATCATGATTTACGATTTTTATGAATTAGTGATAAATATATTTAAATATATGTTGAATAATATCAGTTGTCCTTGTATATATGAGGAAGAAAATGGTCCGGGTAGAGGTCAAGAATAAAAGTTCTCCTTATATAAGAGTATTTTCTTCACCTCTACCCGGACCATTTTCTTTTTCGTATTTAAATCTAATTTCACGTGGAAATTCATGTTATGTAGAAATGCATATTGGAATACAATTGTATGCCAATGATACATATTGGCATGAGGAAAGGCAAGTAGAGATACTACACACTGGTAGTAAAAGAATAACAACCGAATCAACAACAAATAAGACATCAAGGTCATTATGGATGACTTTATTCGTAACACAGTAAAGGCGCATTGAGGATTTTACGAAGGGTTTTGGATTGGAAGGCTAGGTTACATCAAAAAAAGGTGATAAAAAAAATGAACAAACTATAGAGGAATTTGCGTGATAAATTCGTTAATGAAAGTTATGGGCTGATTGATAAGAAATAGATTAGAAGAAGCAGTCAGACATTAGGAAGAAGTGCAGTATGTATTCACTGCTGGAAGATCACGTGTCGATCACATTTTCACAGTTCGACAACTATTAGAAAAATGTGGAATAAAATCCAAAAAAATTTGTTTGGAATTCGTAGACCTGGCAAAGTCTACCAAGGGAGCGGAGAGGCGCAGTGGTAGAGCACTGAGTTGCCATGCCGGAAATTCTAGTTCAAATCCCGCCGCAGACCATGACTTTTATTTAGTCTGTTTGCAGCGGGAGATGGATCATATAGGATCTAGGACCCTCCTAGGGCCCACCCAGGCTCTATAAAATATTATAAAATTGGGCACCCAAAATAAGGGGGGGAAATCTGGCGATTGAGCTTGATCTAGGACAAGTCACCTCCTTGCTGAACCGTTGTCCATGAAACAGTACAGTCTCTACCATATACTGAAGCCCAGACCCGTTCACGGGTTGTTTTGGTACATGTTAGACCTGACAAAGGCATTCGATAATGTGCACCAAAAATTATGGGAAGCACTTCAAAACAATGCTGTTTATAGACCGCTGATTGACGTTACCAGAAGAATACATAGCATCAACCAGTGTCAAATTAAAGTAGGTAGGAATGTGTCACCAGAATTTTCGACTTGTAAAGGCAAACTGCAACGCTGGTGTTTGTAACTCTCCCTATTTTAAATCTACAATAGAACGACTTTAAAAGAATGGGATAAACAATTTAAGCAAATGGAAGTACGAATAGGGAGAATCCAGCTCCATAATCTACTGTTCGCCGATGGTCAGGTAATTGTCGCTAAAGACCATTAGGATGCGGAAGACATGCAACGAAAATTGTGTAAGATGGTTGGGGCTTTAAAATAAACTTCAACGGAACTGAATACATGACCATTTATGATCAGGAGGGCCTCGTTGTTGAAGTGTAATATTGATATGATAGAGATATGAGCGAATAATTTTAAATATTTGAGCTCTGTATTGGAAAGTAATGGAACGTCCAAAAAAGAGATAAAACACAGGATAAATACATCCAGCAAAGCAATTGCTATGGTTAACTCGGCCCTTTGGAGCAATAATGTGACGAAAAATAGCAAGAAGCTCATATATAAGTCCATATGGAGCAGATACATAGACGATTATCTGTGCTTTAGAAAAAAAGGTACTTGATATGGAAGTAGACTATTGCCAAGGTATCCAGGCTATAAAGAAGGATCAATGCCGAAATTTGAGAGCGAATGCAAACCCAGCAAAACGTCCTCAAAAATATAGAGAAAAAAAGATTAGAATGGTGGCAATCCATCCATCACTAGTTGACCCCTCCTTTTTTCCTTAGGGGAAAAATGCTGAAATATAGAAATCTGGTGATGAAAATTATATTATCAGGATGTGGAATAATAAACGTCTAATGTAGTTTATATATATATGAAAAAAATATATACTGTATTGTTTATGTATTTCTATAATTTCTGAGTAAGGAAAGTGATTTTATTTTGTTAAGATTCTACAAACAGGAAGATATAGATGCTTGCAATTAGTTGGAAGTTTTTAAGAAGGGCGAAAATAAAACAAGAATTGAAAAAAAATATTTATTTTGTAGAGAAAAGATTTGTCCTGGCCGGGAAGAGAATGGATTTGTTTGGCCTTGTTACGGGCCTGGTAGCTTAGTTGCTAAATTACCGCGCTAGAGTTGCGGAGGACCCGGGTTCGAATCCCGGCCAGGACAAATCTTTTCTTTTTAAAATAAAAATATATAAATAATAATCACAATTAAATAAAAATAAATTATAAAAATGAAAAAAAATTGTACTAGTACCACCCATGAAGAGTCTGAGATTCAGTATATTGTAGATACTATACTGTTTTAATTCCAATGGTGATGAAGAGAGGCGATTTTTCGAAATCTTCATAAATAATTTTAGTTTAATAAATTCAACAAACAAAACATTGTAATCGACTTACCGTAGTCAATTGAATAAAATAAAAACTTGTAGTAATTTTTATACAATTTAAACTTTTAAAAATTAATGCTGCCCAGTTCTATTTAGTTGATTTTATGGCACAGCACCAATTATCAATGATATTAATATACAATGCATATAAATAAATTTTTTTTTTTTTTTTTTTTTACCCATTAGATTAACTTATTTATGTGTCTACTTCGATTCATTATCTACTTATTTTTCTTGGTTTTCCTTTTAATGTTTTTACTGCACTCTAATCTTTCCCTAATTCTCCCTTCCAGTGATTGTTTATATTTTTTTTTATACAATTATTTTAAAATTATGTACATATAAATAAAAATGTTATACAGCTATTGTATTTTTAAATTTTACAAAGGCAGACAAAATTGATTTAAAAATAATTTTGTTTACGCTGTGTATTATTATCAATCATCAGGTCAAGCATGATTGAAATTAAGTAACACTATACAGTTACTGTACAGCAATTAAACAATATACAGTTTTAATGTCGTGAAACTATTCGTAACCTGTTAAAAATAGTATGTAATTTATTTATAGAAATGAAAGCTTTCCTACACTTTCACCTCTGCTCTTCCAAGGCTTCAGAAATATTTTCAAGCTAGCGTGTGCAATTCGCTATGAGACATTCCATCTTTCTATTAAGAAGTAACTCTAATTCTGGTAACTAACATATCGGGCCGATTTTGGTGAACATTGGGTATCGTCAACTCGCACAGAGTTAAGATGTAGATTATTTTGATAGGTGTGAAAAAAACATACATAAATAATGTTACAGTAAATCGAACCCACTTTTTTGTTAGAATCGTCCACAAATCGATTATATTTTTGTTTGACTAGCAAAATTATAGATATCATCCTTGTCAACATGAATTGTAAAATGTACAAGAATAACACAGTGCAACCATATTCCTTATTGAATGACAAGAAATGAATGTAATTGAAATAATTATAATCTTTTAGTTTTAATTTTAAACATAATTTATTATAAATTCGCGTTTCAAGTGTGAACATTTGAATGCTTGTTATAATATTGTCATTATTGCTACATCATTTGTTGGATGAAAATACCCATTTATTATTTATGAAATATCTAGTCGATTCTATTTTATTAGTTTAAAAAAATCTAAGAATGACATTCGGCTTCTTTCCTTAATTATACGTTTGTATTATTTTTAATCAATCTTATGGGATAAGGATATGGGAAGCAAAAAAAAAAAATTTCATTTTATTTGTTTGAGTAGAAAATAGTTGACTGTATAATTTTAATGTTGGATTGAATCGGTCAGGGGGTGCAGTCAAAGCAGAACTTATTTGTGTGCTATCATTGATTGCACCCCCTGACCAATTCAATCCATCGTCAGTTTATTTGCAGTGTTTCCTGTATAAATTATTTTAAAGACATTCATCCTAGTTGTGCGTTTAATATGTTGATATTAAGAATCAAACATAATATTGATATTATTATCAATAGGAATAAGTAAAAAAAACAAACAATCGAGCAGACAATTTAATAAAATAAATCCATTTGAATAAAATTAGCATAAAATTGCAGTTTAAAAAATTCTGATTGCAGATAAAACATCTCTAGCGATGATTGATTGATCTGTTAATTTAAACCTATGTATTTATATATTTTTTAAATGTATTTATTGAAATTTACAACTGTATTATAGAAATACAACAAGTAATTATAACGAATACATAATGGCATGGATAAAAGCCAGTTGAGAGACTACCTTCTACTCAACATACACTACTCAATGATTTAAATATACATTGACATCGATGTCTTTGGCCGGTGTACGTCGTATGCTTTCACTCATAAATATCAAATATTTTATATCTTAATGTTTAAGGTGGAATAAAGTGTTTGTTGATTCCTAGGAAAATATTTACCGTACATAAACAAAAGCTGATCCTCTATTTACTAACAAGTGTTTGTTTGTTGCTTTTCCCCCAAGTAGGGATACAGACTTCAGTTTCATTTCAAACGTGACAATAGAAACTCACGATTTCCGAGACATTTTTTAGTTTAAGGCTGGTCATTTCGCTGCCCGGGCAAGAAGCCTTATCAATCGATCTTTTGCCAAAGATAAATCTAGTGAATGACCAATCTTAGTTGGTTTTCAATTTTTTTTTGGTAAATTTTAAAACCTTCATCGTTCTGTGGAAGAAAACCCTCATATAACCAGATACATGAGATCTGGACACACATCTAGACTCTTTCAAGGTATTTAAAATTTCCGAATTTAAAAATGATTAGAATGGGAAATAATTTCGATTCCAGGGTCACTGGGCACGAGGTGTACAAACTTCAGCAATTGAAATGACAAGAGATTAAGAGTTGTAGGAATTCGAATGTCAAGTTCAACCACATCTTCCATATTCTCCTGGTCTATTCCTTATAGGGAAATTTATTCTTCTTCTTAGGTACTGTAATGTTTTATGTAGTTTTTCTGTTTCTTTTTTCTCAGCCCTGAAGATGCCCTAAACCTTCGGTCAAAACGTAGGCACAATAGAATAAGTCTTTCTCATTTTGTGTAATTCATTGATCGGCCCCTGACTATTTTACTACATTCAACCAAAAAATTATGCTTAAAAACATTTTAACCCAAACAACACAAATTTAGCCCAAATGTTAATAAACATCAACTTTATTTCTGTTGGCAGATGAGGAAGCATTGTGATCTCGAAAATTTTCGATTTTATTATTTCAAAGGATAAATCCATTCAACTGACCATCCAAGAATCAAATTGATAATTTTTTAAGGTTCATGCGTGTTTCTCATATTTAATGATTTTTATTCAATGATTCAATTAATTTGAAGTCTTAAATTTTCTAATGTCAAAGAGATGACAACAACAGAGAGGTTTGATATACCTTCATTAAATGTTTCATAATAATTTTTTCAAAAATCTAATTCCTGTCGTTAACAAAACAAAGTCATCCTGAGATACAAATTTATTTTGATACGATAGGCGTTAAATTTTAAACCTATGTTGTTATTAACGATTAATAACAGTTGAATACTGTAACCGTTCTATGATCAATTGTAACCGTTACATCTCAATAAACTGTTATTTTAGCTGAGGATTAATATTTATTATTGAGTTTGCGCTTATACAAAGTAGGATTAATACATTCAAAAATAGAGCCATTTAATACAGTTAAAGCGGCAGAGGTCGAAATTTGAAATAGGTTATTTTAGCAAAAGTTAATTTATGCTCCTCATATATAAAGGTTTTTAAGACACAAAAATTATAAATCTTAATAATTATTAAGTTAATTTCAAATCTTGAATTTTCCCATGCCAATGAAATCAATATAGAAAAATAATTGGTTTACCTTCATTAAATGTTCCATAATAATTTTTTTCAAATATCAAAATTGTTAAAATGCTATAAAAAAATGCTTTCTTAGAAACTTATTTATTTTGGTATAATAATCATAAAATTTCTAATATGCGTTATTTTTACCTATTAGTAACAGCTGAATACAGTAACCGTTCCACCAAGCTTTTGTTATTTTAGGTTATGATTAATATTTATTTTTGTGGTTTATACTACCTAAAGTTAATAAGTTAAAATAAAGCCATTTAATACAGTTAAAGCGGCAGAGCTTGAAATATATCGTGGAATATTTGGAATGGGATTATTGTACAATATAGGATGGAGTTGAATCCATTGTCAGGGCGCGGGGAAAGAGAGGGAGCTACGAAGCCGTTATAAATAGTGGTGGGGGGAGTTATCAGCCGTCCCGCCAAAACCGGCCCCAGCTGACGTTATCAGGACCGCTAGTAGCCAGCGCTGTTAGGAGTGCGCTTCTCTATCCGTTCCCGAGAATAATTTATACAGGCCGCTTCTATTATAACTTTACTCCTCTTTCCCCTTTTACGGCTTCACCTCTACGCTATTATTGTCATTATTATTTCGATTTAATAACGCTTACAACTTCCCATTTATATTGTACAATTTATTCAGGGAAGTTGCGGCAGGCGGCCGTTCCGAGAAACATGTAGATTAAAACTCCCCTACGACGTCACTCATGTGCGCTCACTACAAAAGTACTAAATGAACACTTAATGGCTATTATGATTTCAATGCGCAATGTATACAAGTATTCACCTACTATTATAGCCTCATACAATGGATCGTATCAACAAACATATCTCCTGTAATTAGAGTACTGTATTAGCACTACAAATATTATCAGGTTGTATCAGATGCAAAAAGATGCAGACCAGTAATTATGACTAAAACATATATTTTATTATCAAAACTTAATAATTAAATTTTTTTTTATTATATTAGTTATTGATTTTATTAATTTTTAATTATTTCTTTTCAAATAAAAATAATTAAAATTTTTATTATGTATAACATACAGATTTAGATAATGGCATTTCTTAGCCCACAAGAATTTATGGTATCTGTTCCGCAGGTTGTTGCTTCCACTTAAGTTTTCATTCGTTTCCCCCTGAATATTCTCGAAAATAAAAATAATTTTGCTAATGACTGTATATAGTAACTATTACTGACTTTATATAGATTAAAGAAGCGAATTACACATACTGTTTTGGTCATATCATCAACTATACTTCGAAAACAATTCTTGAAACATTAATTTTTTGATAGAAGGATTATCGAAATATACACATGTCCTATAATTACACTCTTTTTTCATACTAAAACTCATGATTATTTTTATATTCAAGAATATTAAAAAGGAAACAAATAAATAGTTAAAACTTGTGACTTAACTTGAAGTGAGACCCTTCCGAACTGTTACACCAAATTAATATATAGATAGAATAAAATTTATATATAGATTTTGATAAAGGTGTTATTTTAGCTAATAAGAATCGATAATAATTTATAAAATTAGTAAGGACTGTTATCGTTCGTATAAATATTACTTTCGATTAATTTCAATTGTTTCACAAAAAGTACAATAACAGAAAGGTTAAATAAAAATAAATTATGGTTTATTACAACTTAATGTTTTTCTATAAAATGTTATTACGATTATTTTCAGTTGAATTAATATAAAATATGAAAATATTAATTTGTAGTGACAGTATTCGTCCTATATAATGAATAAAAGAAAACAAAAAAAATATTCGTGACAGGTGATAAATGTTAATCTTTAGATTTATTGCTATAATAAATGCTTACATATTTTAATGTTTTTCTGTAACCAGACTTTAATTACATAAGTCTTTTGATGCTAAATTAGCCTAAAATAGCTTAGGTAAATTCTTTCTAGGGATTTTTCAAAAATTTCCCTCACATTCAATTAACGTTTTTCATAAGTTTGATAATGCATTCAAGTTTTTCATATTCCAATGATAAAAAACAATTTTAAAACATTTTATGTTATAATTATAAATTTATAACAACTATGTGTTTTTACCAATAAGCATAAAATTTGAGTTGGACTGAACTGAGTTTAGAACAGAGCCAGGTGACATTGGAGGAACTCTTGACATAGGACATCTAGACATTAGACCTTTATTCTAAATGATTCTGCCTCAATGTTTTTTATAACCACCTTACTATCCCTAACAATGTATTTCTTATTAGCGTAGGGGAAATGAAAAATCACCTTTCTTAACAGTGTCAGATTAACTCAAAAGTGATAATTATGTATTGAAAATGAAATTATTTATAATAGATAATATGACAAGGCCTAACGGTTCAATCTTAACACCATAAATAACTTCCAACATAAGTAGCAGTTGGTTTAATTGATACAATTAATAAGTAATCCATCATACTCTGGATATTGAAGAAAATCTATTGATTTAATATTAACTAGCAATTATTAAGGATCATAAACAAATGAAAATCAAAGAAGATTGTTATGGAGTTCAAATGAAAAGTATCGATTGATTTCAGCATTATGCGCATGAGGTATGACCAAAGCAACCAGAAGGAAACAACGTGTATTTGTTGATAATACAAATATATATATAAATAAATAATATATGTTATGTTAGCTGGTATTCATTCATTTTGAGAGGAATCGTATGTAAGATATTGTATTCCAATTACATTGTAATATTGTGATGTTATGAAAAATATGTCACATCATAAATGAAATCTAAGGAATAAACTAATGTACAACCAAATAAAGTCCTACCTGCCAGGAAAGGATAAACTATAAATTTCATGATACATTTGATTAAATAATACCCTTAACCATAGCTTAAAGTATATATTTCCTCTCGGCTTTAATAAAATTACTGGATAAAAAATAGCGAAAAAAAAATAAAATAATAGAAAATTTAATTAAGTGATAAAAAGCTAGTTCTTTATTAATTTCTCAGTTTTAGATTCTAGACATTAGCGATGACTGTTATGTTAAAAAAAAAGTCATATATTTTTACTCTCCAATAATTAGTTATGCCATTTGATACTACACTCTTTACACTTCGACAACCCTAATATTTTAATTATATAAATTAAAAATTAAATTCGTATTTTTAACTTATAGAAATAAAATATATAACTAATTCATTCCAAAAATATTTTTTTTAAATAATTTGTTTAAAGTAGATACTTCTTCTTAGCTTTCGTAAAATTATTAAATAAAATTATTGGGGCAGATCCATGATATATCACTTTTTCTAAACGAAGTGTCAACTCTATCGTAGTATATATATGTATATGTAGGAGTATCGTAGTATAGTATTGTTATCATTACTTATCTAGTCTTAAAACAGATACATTCACATATAAGTAGCTTTATTTTGAATAATATTAGTTGACCTAATATATATATATATATATATATATATATATATATATATATATATATATATATATATATATATATTAATAAAACCTGTAACACTACAACCCGTGAACGGGTCTGGAATTCAGTACAAGGTAGAGACTGTACTGTTTCATGGACAACGGTTCTGCAAAGAGGTGACTTGTCCTAGGTCATCTGATTCTGGCGGTAAATATGAAAGAATTTCTTTTAAGTAGGGAGAACTGTTTATTGAGGAGCCAACGTTTCGACCCACAATGCAGGTCTTCTTCAGGACTCTCGAGGGGGTTGGCCGGACGTAGTGACGAATAGTGACGAACCCACACCGGGCTCCCCCCCCTTCTCGTTAGCCCTGAAGAAGACCTGCAATGTGGGTCGAAACGTTAGTCCCTCAATAAACTTAAGAGAATTTCTTTAAACTCCACCCGGACCATATTGCTCTTCATAAATTATATTATTCGTTATAGGGATGTTTTTTACCACTTTTTAATATAAGTACATGACTGTTATGTACTATATTAGTATCCTTATTGAGTTATTGAGTATCCATGAGGCGTTCAGAATCAAATGTGAATAACTCCAAAAATTCACTATTTCACAATTTTCGCTAGTTTAGTCATGTGTAATTTTTTCTAGCACGATACTTTTCCCGCTTATTTTTCATAGATTTAGTCAGGTTCTGAACCTGAAGTTTCGGGAGCACAAAGCATTGCCTGACTAAACGAGTTAAAATGTGAAAAAGCCAATTTTAGAAAGTATCCGTTTTTGGCCTTGAACGCATCATATGTAATTATACAAGAATATTTCAAATAAAAAATATTATAAATAAATAAGAAAATAATACATACGTGTACCTCTCTCTACTTGTTATAATATTACTACTAAAATTAAAGTACCCAAAAGTGAAGGCTATTTTCAGATTAAGTCTTCTGTTAGCTGTATTTTCCCAACTTCTCTAGCTTCAATAGATTCTCGATTTGCCAATTTTCACCTTGTGATTTTGTTTATAAAATATTGGCAAGGACAAATACTAAAATTTTAATAAAACTTTCAAAGGCCCTCGTGATTTCTCGACGGTGGTCCATTGGCTATGCTTTCTGAATAACGCCATACTAAATTATTCCGCAGCTCCGGAAATTCTGGAGAAAGTATACAGAAGGTAATATGAAATTAATTTTATTTTATTTAATCTTCTCCTCTTCTACCGCCAACGCTGTGAGGATACTTTCTGTAGAGCTTGATCCATGAATCCCTCTCATGTACCAATCGTCTTCTCCTTCCCCATTCCAAACCTCTTCCGTCAAAGGCCTCCTGGATCGCCTTCCCAAGTCTTCCTTTCGGTCTCATTCCTTCCACCTTTGTCTCATATAAGGCCTTCGAAACTCTGTTTTCCGCCATTCTGGAAACATGGCCGAACCATCTTAGCTGAACTGACATCTTTGGTGGTTCCTTCTTTGTTCCTTATAGAGATGGTAGTCTGCATCAGTCCTGTTGTTCAGATACTGCTTCCATCTGAGCTTTTTCTTTTTTATTTCTTCCTCCACCTGTTCGGTCCACCAGGCAGTCCTTTTGGTTCTATTGGGATCCTAAATTTTTCCACAATTGATTCGCTGCGTCCATGATTATGTTCTTGAATGCTGTCCAACTTTCTTCCACCTGCTGGCTATCCCACTGATTATGCTTTAGAGCATTTTCTTCAATTGCTTTTATTGCTTCTATATTAATTTTAATATATTATTTTAATACCATTATATTGTTCTATCTGCTTGGAGCGTAGGAATATCAGTCCCCACGGTTTGTGAATGAAATGAAAGGAATACAAACTTGAATGATGGTTTATTCCTTTTGCTTCAAGTTTTTATATCTTGATTAAAATAATTTATATTCCTGGATCAATATGTGAACTAAAAAATTACCTCGTTTTGATTTTAGATTTTTTTCATAATGTTTCAAACGGTTTGATAAAAATGGTAGTTGGAGGTAAGTTAAATTCTCACATCTTGTTGAATCCCAAAATTCTAATATAACTGAAATGTTAAGAGAGTAAATTGTCTTCGATGCGGATTAAGTTGTTTATGAAACTGAGTTCGGAATCGTAAAGAATACAAAAAAACACAAAATATCTTCCAGTTGCCAAGCCAGATAAACAAAGAAAGGGCTGTTTATCTACGTTAGGCAAAAGTTGAAGATGATATTAATCCAGTCTGAGAATCTCAAAAAACGTATTATATATGTATATTCGCTAACGATTTCCTATGTGAACATAATATTGAGTTGAGTGTTTTGCCAGATGGAAACTTTTTTAGCATTTATGTCGTTTTTATCAATCTGATGACAAGCTGTTTGGCTTCTGAATACTCCAAATATTAGCTGATTCGAAAGGGAATCGAACCCACACCATTCCGGACCAAGAACCCAACAAAGAAAACATTTAGCTGAATTAAAGGCACTTCAGGAACATTATACTCCTGTATTTTTGTCCTCCGTGTCAAGAAGTTTTTTATAACAAATGCCTACGACTTCAACCTCCTTAAAATCTCCAAAATCTTATCCCCTCTCCGTACCCCGCACTAAGCAATTCATGTGACACGAAATAGTCACCTGAGTTGTTTTGAACATGCTGTTTTGACGAGTTTCTAAAAATAATTTTTTTCATGGGATCAGTGAAGATAAGGCATGGACTGTTCTCATAAAAATATCAGTATTAGTACAAAAACAAAAAGTCGATGAACTCTTCCGGAAAAATATGAAAAAAATCCTAAATGGTCTAGGAAAATCGGAGTGAGGACTGTTTTCAACTTAAATTTAAATTTTAGACCCCTTATTCAAAATTCAAAATTTTCAGGCAGGGTGGTATTAGAAACAAGGCTTTATTCTTGAGTTGGAAATGGGATGTTTGGGCTCTTACGAAGATCATACTTTCTAACAGTTTAATGAAAAATTATTCCGCAATTGAAACACACTGCATATGTAAGGTTAATATGTATATTCGCTAACGATTTCCTATGTGAACATAATATTGAGTTGAGTGTTTTGCCAGATGGAAACTTTTTTAGCATTTATGTCGTTTTTATCAATCTGATGACAAGCTGTTTGGCTTCTGAATACTCCAAATATTAGCTGATTCGAAAGGGAATCGAACCCACACCATTCCGGACCAAGAACCCAACAAAGAAAACATTTAGCTGAATTAAAGGCACTTCAGGAACATTATACTCCTGTATTTTTGTCCTCCGTGTCAAGAAGTTTTTTATAACAAATGCCTACGACTTCAACCTCCTTAAAATCTCCAAAATCTTATCCCCTCTCCGTACCCCGCACTAAGCAATTCATGTGACACGAAATAGTCACCTGAGTTGTTTTGAACATGCTGTTTTGACGAGTTTCTAAAAATAATTTTTTTCATGGGATCAGTGAAGATAAGGCATGGACTGTTCTCATAAAAATATCAGTATTAGTACAAAAACAAAAAGTCGATGAACTCTTCCGGAAAAATATGAAAAAAATCCTAAATGGTCTAGGAAAATCGGAGTGAGGACTGTTTTCAACTTAAATTTAAATTTTAGACCCCTTATTCAAAATTCAAAATTTTCAGGCAGGGTGGTATTAGAAACAAGGCTTTATTCTTGAGTTGGAAATGGGATGTTTGGGCTCTTACGAAGATCATACTTTCTAACAGTTTAATGAAAAATTATTCCGCAATTGAAACACACTGCATATGTAAGGTTCATTCGATAAACTCCCTTTAATTTTTCGGTGTTGCTTATTGAGTATCTTTTCTTCCAACAATTGAAATTTAAGTTCTTATTAATAATTAAATTTCAAAGAAATCATAAGGTGTCACTTATTAATATAGAGACTTTTCAATAAATCATCGTCAATTTGAAACACACTGAGCAAGACCCGTTTTGTAGCAAAGTAGATGTCAAGAGCCAACATTTGAGAATAATGAATTCAACTTGCTTTACATTCGATTCTTGGACCCGGAATGAGTGATATGTTTTCCGAAGTTCAGTTCTGTAAAAAAGGTAATATACATAGCCAATATACACTATGGTAGGTATTACGATGGTAGTGGCTACGATTGGAGCTTGTTCCAATCGACGTTAAACAAAATCAAATAAAAAGAGCATATATTTCTTAGCCAACTATCCAAATAGAGCTGATACGTTTTATTTTAAGTACAAGAGAGGACGGTAGAAGAGAGAAGCTGGATCTGGAGGCTGAGGTGGAAGTAGGTGAGCTAGAGAAAGTGGGGCAGCCTCCCACACCGGGCACCTGCGCGCTCCAACCTCCAAGGACGTCCCTTCGTCGAGTTCCTTCCACCGCTTTGCTAAACTTTTACAATTTATTATCCTCACTAAGCAGGATAAGTCGCTAATGCTAGACCAGAAAGGCTAATAGAATGAGCGAGCCAGGCTGTGAGGTCCAATTGACTTAGCATTATGTCGCAACAGCAGCTATTGTCTTTTGTGTAGATATCGTGACGTTCTTGGGAGGGTTGTTGGGACACGATAAAGCGGGGAGATAGTGTCTACAGTAATCTTATATAATATAACATACCAAGTAATTAGTACAAAAGAAAAACTGTGTATAACGTCTGTTATTCACGGTAAGTGAAGATAAGAACTGGATATATCGAAGCTGGTCTGAAAAACCATTAAGGAAAGTAGGAACTGTGTTATAATGTTGGATGAATTTAAAAATAAAGCATAAGAGATTATTGAGGCAGTGTAACTAACTCTTAGTGGCAAGGACTAAGTATTAGATATGTGGAAGAATTGCTTCATGGAGTACTAAACTCGAGTTGTGATCAAGGAAAGCCAAAAGACGGAAGAGCCAGAAGAAGGTAGTGAATTTAAAAATTAATACAAAGTTAAGCATCGTATGTATGGGGTACCAGCAGAAGCACATAAGTAAGGGCAGAGACATTTTCATGAAGAATTAGTATTGGAAATCCAAATATTTTAGATTTTGTGGTGAAAGAGGAAATGCCAAAAAATGAACGATGGCTATTTTATCAAATCCTTACAAAGAGCACTGACCGGACTTCGAAATCTTATTGGGAATCGCATTATTTCACATAGTGGCACCTTGGCTAACCTAGCCTCTATCAAGCGGGTACCATTAATTTGGGGGAAACTTAGTGGCTAAAAGCTATCTCGACCCCTCCACCCCACTGCAAAAACGTCTGTTAAGATACAGAACAGTCTCCTACACGTACTGAATCCGAAACCTTTGGCGTGTTATAGTTCTTATTTATTTTTGTATTACTCGCATCCTTACATATCTAATAATTCCTATTTATTTTATATTAGGATCTTATCCATATAAGTTTTTCTTATTATTCATGAACGTTTCTCATGTGTCTCATTTAATTTTAGCCCTGAAGTTTAATTTCGGGTTGAAATCTCGTCTTTTGAAATAAAACATATTACACTCCATCCTAATTATTATAAATAAGATGGATCTCATTATAAATTTCAACTCGTCCAACCTGGGCACACTCATCCATTACTGCCTCAGTGGCGCAAGGTAAATATAGTATATTTAACAATAATAAAATAAAAAAGTTCTTCACATCTGATTAATTCAACTTCAAAGTACCCAACGATTTTTGACTACGGGATCTCCTGTTGCAGGGCAGGTAGACATAGCGAAGGAGGTGTAGATCGGGACACGATTTAGGCAGCCCTGGTAGTTGCTCTTGGAGGTCGCTGTCACATGCTCCACCAAGTCCCTTCATCGGATCCTAGTGGGTAAGTCACCCTTTAAGGAAACTCGGCCATTCTGAAAGTGAAACCTCCACGTCCGGATTCCTCACAAAAAACACAGCCCTATTCCCTGTCGTCACTTTCTTCCTAACTCATCCGGTTATTTCTATCTTCTTCGACTTCTTCAATACTAGTCGATTGAAAGGTTCTCTGTACTTACCTTATTACCTTATAATATCATATTTTCTACCTACGATCCAACAAACTAAATCCTAACGTTTCTTTACTCTACCATAATAAAACTTATTCAATACAATAAGTCTTATTGTAAAGTTACTCCTCTCAGCACCGGATAATCAGCGCGATATTATCCGGGATTAATTGTTGCAGAGGATTCTCCGCTAGTAAGAAATATACAATTCATATTAAATATTATTTTAAGCTTATTATACTAGTTTACGTTCTTATTTATGCTCAGGATATCTTTAAGGTTTGTAGGTAAACTTAATACGCAGATTTATAAAAATGATATGAAAATGATTAACAGTGGATGTAATGTGTGTGTTAAATTGGTCGAATATGGGTTCAATAAAAATTCAAATTAATAAATATGTCTAATTGCTTATTGTGTGCGGATGTTAGTCCTAACCATTAGGCCATCTTCGAAGGGATGCTGGTTCTATTGTCAGCTAAATAAATATCCATCGAGTTGTTTCTATGCTCTTAAGTCTGCGTACCCTGTCAATTACCAAAAAGTTTGGCAGAAGCTTAATCGCGTTTTAATTATTATTCATTTGTAGATATGCACATATATGCATAATTAGTTAGCTGAGTTTTAAAATGGACAATACATACAACAATCCTATAATTTATAAATCGCATCATTTCATCAAAATTCTTTCGATATCTTCCAGACTTAATAATGTCATCTTGACAAAACTTCATCAAAGTAAATATTAAAAAATAAATTTAAGAGAGATATTTAAAGATATTACTTTCACTCTCCTGTCTAAACTGCCATGACATTAAGCCCACGCATATTTAAGAATTTAAGACTAAGACTCTAGTTTTTGCTTAACTTTTTTTTCTCAAAATTAAGTGAAACAATACAAATGTAATATATTATACTATTAAACCTGTTAGTGCCTATATTTCAAAGATATATAGAGCTCTAAAAATACTTTAATTTTTTATTAACTGTCAAGAAGTATAAAATTTCCAGTATTCCATAGTAGGTTTTATGTAGTAAAAAATATCGAAATACATAACGACATAATGATACCCTCACCAAAAATGTTCCTGTATTACTGATGGAGCTTTGAGAAGGAGTTAAAAGAGTTAAATACGTGGAGAATAAATTATTCCTTGCTAATTAGGAATTGTAAAGCTAAGATGTATGTTACTTAATTGAAAAATGAACTATTTGAACAGTTATTTTTTTGTACTTGATCAAGAGTACATATAGAAGAACAATTCGACAAATAAGAAATATGAATCAAATCCTTGTGTTACTTATTCTAATGTAGTTTCGTAATATTTAAAATTTCAAGTTGTCTGGGCCTAGCAGCGATTGTTTCTATTTTATTTTTTCAAATCATTAGAATTCTAATGATTGAAGCTATGGTTTTTTGTGTATACATGTAAGTAAAAATTTTTTTGACATTGCATCTTTATTGCTATTTTCTTATTGCATATTTTCTTTCTTAATCAAAATGGTTGCTTGGCCTTCTTCTTCTGTCAAATTTAATTTCAATGTTTTCACTACACAATTTTGAATACATTTTTACACTGAATATATTTTGTTTGTTTTTCATTCTTTATATTTGTGTTATTTACGGCTATTTTATGTTTGTTTATTCATTTGACTTCACTTTATGCTGACATGGCTAATCGAACGACGCATACGGCAGTAGCCCTAAAAAATGTCCACATCCAAGAATAATTAGGATAAGGATTAACGAGTATTTGACTCGCTTAGGTTCGGGGCCCACCATTTTCCGTCCCTTCCGAAGAACGGCATAATGGTTTTAAAAAACCTTAAGGCCAAATGGTAGTCTGCGAATCTGCGATCATGGCCTTTGTAAGATACTGTGTTAGCCAATACACAACATGTGACCCTGGGCTCTTTTTTGACCTTCCATCTCGTCTATAATTATAATTATTTGAGTATAATATTCCTTTTCTAGATAGGGGCTTTGTAATACACTAGCTGAACAACACTGCAGTATTATAAATTTATTACATGTCATAAACTTTCATTTTATATATATGTGTGAAATAATCACAGACTCTTCATAAGATTTGCTGAATGACAGGTTTGAAGCTAAGCTCAAGAAATTACACTTAGTGCACCGCAGGGATGACTGCTAAGTGATATTAGCCGAGATGAACTGCAAACTGGCGTGCGGTGGAGGAGAGAGTAACGTGCTGCGGTATCAACTCCAACTCCGGGTGTCATCAAAACCAAACATTGTGGTCGTCGTTGTGGTCTTCTGTGGGTCGCGGAATGTGCAGTGTCGTTCTACCTTGTAATTGTTCATCACCGCGCTAATAGATTTATTAAGTCTTATATTTATTACGACTTCCTGTATCCAGTTTTACAGCAGCAGCTTTCAATATAATCTTCTCATTGGTCGACGGAAGATCACTAAATTTTATAACATTTATCTTTCACCGCTCTAAGGATAGGTAAAATGCCACAAAATCTACACCACTATAACTCTACACCATGAAAAAATCTACACTATGAAAAGTATTCGGTTCAGTACTTGGTAGTCTATAGTGTTTCTAGGACAACGATTGGGAAGGGAAGTGATTTGTCCGAGATCACGCTCAACCGCCAGGTTTTTCCTCCAATTAAGTCTAACACTTTATACAGGCTGGATGAGCCCCTCGAAGGTCCTCAGATACCACAAGGTACAACCTCTGCTGTTATCAGTTAAATAATTTATCTGCCAGCTGGATTAGAACCCGTAACCTTCGGCACAACAACTCAGAGCTCTACCCACTGAAGTACCCCACTCCCCGATAATAGAACTATACAGATATAAAATTTAAAAAAATATTGCTTCCCTTGACAACTAAATAGCTTTTGACAGCTCTCTTTCCCTTAGAGTGTTAATGTGTACGTCGCATCCAAAATCTTTCAGTTTCTTAAATTTAATTTTATAGGTTCTAAGTGGTTAGATCAAAATAATTAAAGAATATTTGTCCAGGTTTTCAAAACATATTTTTACGCAATAAATGCTGAGCATAGGATATAGGATCTAGTCCATGAAAACTTGTACTGTTCAAAGAGAGTCTCGGATTTAGAACGAGGTGCTATTTCTAGGACAAAGGTTTTGCAGGAAGGCAATTGATCCACGCTCAAACGCCAGGTTTTCATCCAATTAAAGTTACTCACTTTAAACTGGCTGGATGAGCCCCAGGCGTGTCTCCAGATCCCACAGGGTCCTTCCGAGGATGTTGAAGTAATTTATCTGCCAGAGCCGGATTTGAACCCGGGACCTTTGGCACTACAATTTAGCGCTCTACTCACTCAGCAACTCTGGTACTAAAAAATAAATCTTTATCTCCTTTTTTTTATTGTTTATTTCTATTTTCTATTTTCTCTAAATCCTCACTGATCTACTTTGTGCTTCTTTGTTTATATTACTGATCATCTCCGATTAGTGGTTAATATAGACTAACTTTTTAATTAGTTATACTATCAACAAGAGTTTTGGTCCTATTCTTATGGTACTCTAATACAACAAGAAAATTGAACCAGATATATCAAATTTCAAGTCAACAAGTCACTTCATACATAATAGATATCCCAACTAATCGAATTGAAGTAGACTACTTGCAGGTGCCTTGCAGTGCCAGATGCTTGGCGCCTTTTTCCTTTTTCTTGAGAATGCTCTCGTTATCCGAAGGAGGGACGAAAGAGAATATAAAATCTGTTTAAAGAAACGAGCCCGGTGGTGGATAAAAATTGCCAGCGGTCTCTTCGGCCCGGCAGCTGTAGCCGCAGCTGGCATCTCTCACCTGTCCTCGCACGTTCCAACCTCCTTCCGAGGGGCCTTCTTCCTCCTGGAGTATAATCCAACTGTCTCGTATCCTCCTTGAAGGAGCATAGTCACTATTGTAAGCAGAACATAGTCTCATAGTAGGCTCGAGGGAACGATAGGTCTCCAGGTGAATGAACATGAGCAAGTTCCGTGAAGGAGTCTGGGGCAATGATACTAAGCGTTGATTAAATAACCGAGATTACCTACCCCAACACATGTTCAGAATGAATGGAACGTATGAGTATGAACCGAAGGTTAGAATGAACCCATAAAATAACTGGAGAAAAGTGTGAACTTCATATGTGAAGTTGTAAATTTATATTCCAAGTTTATTTACTGAACAAATTAACATTAATTTGCCCAACAAGGTAACACAGTCCAATTACAAAGTTAAATAACGTATCCATGATCTTAGGAATTAGATTTATACTATAGGAATGTGACCCACAACCCTGCGGCAATTCTTGGAGTATTGGAGCCAGTAAAAGTGTAGAGCGATGAGTTGCTGTGCTGAAGGCTCTGGGCTCGAATATAGATGTGACACAAACAGTATTTAATTTGTTAACGGCCATGGATATTCATTCTGGGATATGTAAACCCCCTCTGTGGGTATCCTTAATTTAGGAAAAATCCGGCGGTTTAAGGTGATTTTGACAAATCACCACACTCCAAAACCGATGTCCAAGAAACAGTACACTCTCTACCGTATACTGAACATAAGACCCTTACCCTTCATGGATTGTTGTGGTACAGGTTTTACTTTATATAGGATTATAACCAGTGCTATCCAAAACCTCGAGGCGTTGCTTGCTTAAAGTCATGCTCAATGTTCAGAGCTCTGAGTTTCTGGGCCGAAGTTTTCGGTTGCTCAAATCCAACTGTAGCAGATAAATTATTTAATTGACCTTGTAGGATATAGAAACTCTTCTAGGAATCATCCAGCCTCTGCTGGTATCCTTAACTCGGAAAAAACCCAGCGGTTCATTCAGCAACCATAAAATCTCTACCATCTACTATAAATCATGTAAATCACATTCCATTCAACATTGAATACTTTTTTCATCTTGCACTTGAAGTCTCTGTTAACTGCGAGATAAAGAATGGACATTCTGTGCCTTTGGATCCAAAACAAATACATAATTGTCTCTACTCGAGAGAACAATTCGATTCCCTTAATTTGTCAATTGTAAAGTGTGGCTTGGCTGGCTTCTGGAAACTATCTTGTTCCCTTTCAGTTTCTTAAGTTTTCTAATTGCCTTTGTTGCCCAACAATTTTAATGGTAATAGTGCACTATCAGAGAACTTATAAGGTATCTCTGATATTTCTTTAGGGGTATTTTTTATTATTATATATATACAGTTTTACCTATCTCATTTTATTTTTCAAATCTGTTGATAGAAGATTGTTAAATGGCCTTTATGGGATGTAAAAATACGAGTACGATATATTTGAGTGTGTACAGACATCACCTGTACCATGGATTATAAGATTTAATATATAATTTACAATAGAAATATCTATATATATAAAAATCTCCTGTCACGATGTTTGTTCTGGCTAATTTCCGAAACTACTGGACCGATTTTAATGAAATTTCGGACAGATATGTAACATTGTCCAACTTAAAATATAGGCTATGTTTTATTTCGATTAATGACCGCGATCTTTTTTTTGCACAATTATATTTTTTTCAAACCTCTACATTTCTGATATGTTCTAAGTGCATGTCTGAGTAGTGTAAATCCAATTTGCAACCAAAAAAACGGACGGGAATACTTTGGTGGCCGAAAAACTTCGAAATTTTCGGAGTTCTTTCAGTTATTGGCCTGTATCTCCTAATCGGTGCGTTTTTGGAAAAATAACCTGTGTAACCTTTTTTAAAGTAGTTTAATTTTTCTACAATTAGAGCCCAAATGCAGCTCAGTAAGTCAAACAGATCGTCAGTTAAGTTCCAATATACTAATTGTTAACCGGAATTTTAGCTCTATTTAATATATAAAATTGACGTGTCACAGTTTTTGTAACAAAACTCCTCCGAAACGACTTGACCGATTCTTATCGAATTTTTTTTTACATTTTATTCATCTTATATCTAACTATAGTATGTAATAAATAATATACAAAATTCATAACTGATAAAATTTGTTTAATGGATGAGGTATTTCATGGATGATCCATGATATATGGATGATTTTTAATTGAATCTATTAGACCAACAGGGCTGCGGTTGGGCTCAAATTGTAGCAAATTTAACCTACTATAAAAATGGTTGCCTAGTTTTTTTTCCACTGATTAAGAGATACAGGCCAAAAACTGAAATAACTCCGACAATTTCGCGTTTTTTCGCCCAACAAAAGTTTTACCATCCGTTTTTTCGGATGCAAAGTTGGATTTACCCTACTCAGACATGCCCTTACAACATATCAAAAATGCATCAGGTTAGAAAAAAATTTAATTTTGCAATAAAAATATCTCGGTCGTTAATCGAAATAAAATATAGCCTATATTTTAAGCTGGACAAGGATAGGTGTCTGTGCGAAATTTCATTAAAATCGGTCCAGTAGTTTCGGAGATTAGCCTGGACAAACATCGTGACAGGAGATTTATATATATAGATAAAGAGGAATATAGAAATAAAATGAGCAAAGTAGAAACTAAAGTCAAAAGGTAATAGAAGAGTATACGAATGAATCTCAAAAACTGAAAGTAAAAAGTTATTTTATTAATAGTCTAACAAATTGAAGGAAAAAAAAATAAAGATAGCTTTATAACCGAGATTTTATTTCATAAATTTAATTTATTTCCTGAAATTACTATAAATGCTAAATTGACAAAGCACATACAACGTGTCTAACTGCCAGCTATAATATTTGGATCAATTTGTATAGGATACGGGTTTAGATTTCATTAAAAATGTATTTTTGAGGATATTTAATATTCATCCTTGCCAACGGCCACACCGGTTCCCGTCCGATCACCGAAGTTAAGCAACGTCAGGCGTGGTTAGTACTTGGATGGGTGACCGCCTGGGAAAACCACGTGTTGTTGGCATCAAAAGGCAATACCAATTAATCAAATAAATATATCTGGCTGTATGGAAGTATCCAATGCCATTCATTAAAAAAAAAAAAAAATCCATTGTTCAGAACGTGCTTTAACAAATTACCAACTTTTCTAGTGAGAGTGTGAAGGTCGATATTCAAATTAAATTTTTAAATTAAAGTTTTACCAGCCCAGGGTGGATTCGAAGACCGCATCAGTTACCTGGCTGCTAATATAGACTAATCTAGACTAATATAGGCTAATATAGACTAATATAATCGTTAACCACTTCAGTCACAGCGGCCTCTTCCATAATCATTCAAAAAAAAAAATTTTTTATTATTTATTTATTGATATTTACAACTATATTACAATAATATAACAAGTAAATAGGCTAAGTGATACATAATGACAAGTAGAGAAACTACCCACTGGTAGTACTCAAATCGGATGTTCAACTAAGAAGTTCACGTGGCCATCTTCTTTTCAGACGCCTCGGAGGATTATCGGGAATTGAAGAGGAAGCTAGGTTTGAAACTAGAGGGTTTGAGTGGAAATGAAGTTTGTTATGAAAGGATAGATAGCGGGTTCGGGCCAAATCAGCAACAAATGGGACAATAAGGTCGTTATGGATGACTTTATTCTTAACAAAATAAGGAGCGTTGAGGATTTTACGAAGGATTTTGGATTGTAGGGATTGGATACGAGAGGAATTCGATGGCTTAGTGGAGCCCCAAAGCTCTACTCCGTAGGTCCAAATAGGTCGTATAATGGTCATGTATACGAGCCTTTTGTAGTTAATTGGGAGCTTAGAGCGTTCGTCTAGTAAGTGTTGAAGTAGCCTGAAACGTCGAGCGGTTTCTAGTCTTTTCAGTCTTGTGTGAGGATTCCAGGTTAATCGTTCGTCAAGATGCTACCCTAAGTATCGGATCTGTTCTACAGGCACAAGTGGGATATTATTAAAGGATACTGAAGGGCAGGAAGTCAATATCATTCAAAATAAAATGTTAACATTAACGAATTAACCTACAAATATATATATGCAGCAACATTATAGAGTATAGAGTTAGAAACAAGGGTGTTGTGTGTTTTTTTAAAACATTTGTATGTGAGTAATTAAAAACCACAAACTCATTCAGAGTTGTATATATTGCCTTTACTACGAATGAATGAATCTCCCGTTCATTGGCATTTAGTAACGTGTTCAATATTCTGTAAAAAAAAAAAAATCCATTGTGCAGATAAAGTTGTTAACCGGTCATTTAGAAAGACAAAAGAAGCACATTCCATACAGACTAATTGCTTATGGAGACAACTCGGGGGAAGAATGTACAACAGCGTGCAGCGGTAAACATGTTAAACACAATGCGCTATGTTTTACAACTTCCACAAAGGACTCAGATTCGTGATGCTAAACCAAACCAGTGAATAGCTATTTAGGAGAATACTAAAGTTTTTTTTAACTTTTCTCAATGGACTGCATAGCTACTCTCGGTGAATAGAAAAATGTGTAACAGCTGATTGTTGTCACTATGATTGAGTTGTTTACGTTTACTCTGAATTGATTATTTATAAATATACGTGAACTTATTCACTAATTAATTAACAAACAATGGTTAAGATATTAATATGAGCATCAGAAATCACTAGCCGACTTTATTACTGACAAGTAGACTAATAAAATACCTAGTAAGCAATGCATGATTTATAAAAATTAGAAACTGTGTCTAATTGTTTCAAATCACTTCTTATATTATTAATCTTTACATCTCTAATTTGTATATTTAAATTTAAGCATATATTACAGCCCAATAGAAAAGATTATAGTTGCATTCTTTTAAATCTTTTTTCCGATGGAATATACATATGTCCAGAATGGAGTTAAAATAATTTATTGTTATGAATGTAATAATTGATCATTGATAATAATAATTTATTGTACCCTCACTATTCCATCATTAGATAAAAGTAAATCAAATATCAATACACAATTTATAAAACTTTTAATCATGCTTCAAAACAATTTATTTCAGACTACTTAAAATAATATAATTAATTTATAAACGGTTATAATAATTAATTTGAAACGGTTATAATAGTAAATAATAGATATAATTAAACAAAGAATAATTTAATGTTTATAATAATTTTATAACTAATTAGTTTGAATGATTCTTTTTTATTATGTATTTTAATAGAGATTTGGAAACTATTTTATTTGCATGAAATAGATATTTTCATTTTGAATATTTATTTAATAAGATCTTTTGTTATATTAATCTATTATTTTTAATATTTTAAAAAATCCATTTTGTAAAATATTTTTACTTATATCCGACTTCAAAAATCATATTTTAAGTGATTTATTTTTGCTTTGAGTTTCGCTTTAATATATTACAGAGGGCATTTGTAATATTGGACAATTATATTTAAACGCTATTTATCTTTGCGAAATGAACAAACGGTTTGTATCTGTCATAGAATGTCGTATCATTCAATTTCTTTTATTGTTAATGATCAAACATAGGGTTCTACAAAAGTTTTACAATACAGCTTTATTTATTTAATTTTCTGAAAGTTATTTCCATCCACATTCAATGCACTTCTCCATTTGTTGAAACCAATCCTTAAACCAGTTCTGCCAAGTTTCGTCCAGCAGTGAGGCACATTTCTTGTCTCAAGCCCTCAGAAGGTCCAAGGCACCCTGATGTCCTTAGCCTCATCTCAAAAATACAGCAATATTTATTTTCTTTACCGATCGAGATCTGACAGTTAGTATACTTATCATCAAAGATTCAATCTCTGTTTTGAGCCTTGCTAGGCACATCATAACAGTATAGCAATGTTTCTTCACCTGTACGGCGCTGTTCACATATTGGGATAGTTCGTTTCAATTAGTTTTAGCACCTTTCGGCATCAAGTCTCAATATGAGTCATTTGCTCTTCCGCCAAATTATGAGATACCCAACAAAGTTTCTTTATCTTTTAAATGGTCTCTCAGAATCGAAACAATTGCAGCTGTAAGGTCACCTCTACTCGCCGATCTTATTTAAGCATTTTCCTCACACCAGAAATGTTTTCCTCTGTTGTCGAAGTTCGTGACCTTTCCTCTCTCTGGGCTGGGGGCAAATCTTTTTTCTTCAAAATAAAAATATTTAAAAATTAAAACAATGATTAAAAAATTATAAGAACATTCGTATAGTGTTACAAATGTCCAATTGAGGGAGGAAATAGAAATTATTTTAAACGCTTGAGGGAATTAGTATAGCAATCCATTTTGCATTACAAACTCGATGCAAAATGAATCAAACGGAGCCAGCCTTCCGTTTGATTCATTTGCTTCCTTTATACGTATATGGAATTATTTTCCTTTCCGAGAAATGAAAGTAACTTGGAGCTACTTTTTTCGTTGTTCATTGAATAGGTTATAACGTCATGATCATCAATGACGTTTTAAGTGAGTGTGCCAATGTATAAACTATCTCTTTCTGTAACCACAAAAACCCTAGATGGGTCTTGGTTTTAGTGCTTGGTAGAGACTGGACTGTTTCTAGGACAACGGTTGTGCAAGGATTTGTTTTTGGTCACGCTCAACCGCCAGGTTTTTCCTCCAATTATGGGATACCTCTATACTTTATAGAGGCAGGGTAAGCCCAGGAAGGTGTCCAGATCTCAAGTAGTCCATCCCCAAATGTTAACAGATGTTAATAAATTCTTTCCTACAATCTGATTTGAACCCAGAACCTTCTACACAGCGCTCTTCCTCTGAGCTTCCCCGCTTCTAATCCATCTTTTCCCGCTCCATGTACCTTGCGAAACTCAAAAGAAAAATAATTTTAATCTTAAAGTTTTAAAATGGTTGTAAAATGTTAATTATGGACTCAATATTAATATTTAGCTGCACGTTAAATCAAGATGGAGAAATTGTTATCCCATGGTACAATTTCTCTCTACAATTAAAAAGCCAAACCAACTTATGTATATTCTAACCATATTGTAAGAGTTTTATATATTGCCTTTACTACGAATGAATGAATCTCCCATTCATTGGCATGTAGCTCTTACACGTAAAGTGTTCAATATTCTATAAAAAAAAAAAAAAAATCCATTGCGCAGATAAAGTTGTTTACCGGTCATTTAGAAAAAACAAAAGGAACACATTCCATACAGACTACAGGCAATTCAAATTTATGAAGAACAGTTTCTTCATTAGTCTTTTTGTTCCAGTAACACCAAAAACTCATCGTCAAAAGGGAACTAATAAAATGACATCTAATTTCAATTTCATACAAATTGGATCAATGATTAAGGTATCAAAATATGCATCCAATAGAAAAAAAAAACGTTCACTCATATAACATATCTTAGTGATTAAACAAAATCCTATCTTGGGATTTCTATTTCCCAACTGTAGAATACTAAAATTTTAAAAAATAACCTGAAAATTTATCAAATTACTCAGCAGTAACAGATTTTTGCCATATTGATTGTTCATTTATTTATAATAATTTTTTTAACCAATAGTTTGATATTAATTAACCATTTTATCTTTTTAAGATTAGAATTTTCGAGTGTAAGGTACTAGTAAACATATACCATTTGTCAACTCTTACTTTATTATTAGTAAAAAAGTTCGTCAAATATGTTTTAATGATATGATAGTGTTAATGATTTTGACGTTTAAGCGCCAGTTTTCGAGCCCAAGTCTCAAGAAAGGTCTGCAGGGTCTAACAAGACCGTCTTGAAGGTCTCAGCTTCGAACAATCTGGTTAGCTATAAGCACTTACTTGATGTACTAAATAAGTAAGCCTTACTTAGCATACAGCTAAGTTAACAATTGGCGTTGGGTTGAATCAAGTTATTTTATATCGCGCGGAGGAGACTAGCCTTTGCTCAGCCAGTGATTGTTCATTTATGTCAGGGCCGCCCCTGGAGGCTAAGCGAACCGAACCTTCTCTCCAACATTCTTACATTTATTAACAGCACATTATTTGGGATTATTGTATTTATTTAAAATATTAAATTGCTAACAAAAATACTCTCCATCTTAATGGTAAGAACATAAGTATTAAATTATAATTGTATACCGAATGACGCTAGTGTTATTAGATCTTGAAAACATATCCTATGCTAGAACACTTTTTTTTATAAGTCAGTAATACAAGGTCATGTGGTATCCAATATGTCAAATCGTTCCTTTAATGGTTGGAAAGTGTTCGTACCAACTTTAAAAATGTGTCCAAATTTCCAAGAAATTTCTGATCCAGTTGGGTTTAAACATAGTTTACTTTGAACTAAAAATGGATGAGTACAACTACATGTTAAAGCAAGTCAAAATAAGACCTTTTTCCGATAGTTGTTTTCTTATTACGCGAGAGACATCCAAACATATACTAGTCTATAGATGCCACGTCTAAACTAGTGAAAATCGATTTAGGAATAGTAAAAAAGAATTTCTTCTCTGAATTCTAAAAATAGAATATTTTTCGAGATTACTTCCTCTTATGCCTACAAGGAAGTAAAATGTTTATTCCACTAAACTAACTATAACTCAGAAATAACTAAATAATTATAATAACTCAGAACTAATGATAGAGTTCTCAACTCCAATAAAAATAATAAAAAGGAAAATTATATAACGAGTCGGGCGTTCAAAGTTGGGTATTTCTCACTATAAGGATGAAGGACAAGTGCAATACTCTTCCTTCAGGTAATTATGTCAACAATAATTTTATATAATTTTATTTACTGAAGTGTGTATATCATTCAGGTCAATGTTAATTTGAAACTTCTTTTAAATAGTATTCCCACACATTTTTTTATTATTTTTTTTTTGGTGGAAGGTCAAAATTAATTACAATGTTCATGAAAATAATCGACTTTGAAGAGTTAGTATTTTATATGATAATGATCGGTTTATTCACAGCAAGTAACAAAAGAAGTGTTTTCTCAGGGTCATATTTCTTTTTCTGTGAGTTCGAATTGGACGGTTATTCTTTTAGTTCCGTCTCTCTTATGATAACGAAAATATCTGGATGTTAGAATGTTTTTTGTAATAAATCGAATTCGGTCCTGAAGTCAAATGGGGCTTAAGTATCAAGCAATTTTATTCCTACTCAAGCCCCTTAGTTTCAAACCTACCAACCTCTTCGATTTCTGACAAACCTCCGAGGCGTCAGAAAAGATGTCCACGTGACCATCTAAGTTGACATTGTTATTTCATTTCTACCGTGGGTAGTTTCTCTACTTGCCTTTATCTCATGTCATTATTTATCATTCATTCTATTTATTAGATGTGTGATTATTACGCAGTTGTTAATTTTAATAAATACATTTTTTTTAAAGTATTATACAAATAATAAATATAAAATAAATTATCTTAAAATACTCAGAACTATATCGAATATTTCAAATGATCTTATGGACATCCCAAACGAATTTTGTCTCTGCTGTGTACCTTAAGCAGATGAACGGGGCTTTTCGTTCCGTCGTATAGCAGGTTATGATACAAATAAGCTTTATAATGCATATAAAACACCTACATTTCTACTTTATGTAAATTCTTCCATCAGACACAGGCCAACGATTTGGTTCTCGATTCTTTCACGCTTAGAGCCTCATGAATAGGCTTATGAATACTCCAAGAAGGAGGTAAATTTAAAACCGAAATCAAGGAAAGCAATTAAAAGATCCTCCGGCCCATGGAGAGGAAGCCCTGATAGCGCATGCTCAACCAAAAGTACAAAGAAAGGACTGAAGGAGCCAAGAGCATTAAAATGGTAAATATCTTTAATAACCACTTCCTTTTAGCGAGATGGCTATCGTCCTCTCTCCTCAGAGGAGCATGCACCAAGATCCTCAAGATGGATTAAACTGTTTCTTATTTAGAATCCAAAACTGTTAGTTACTAACTTATAACAATTAATATTCGTTGCAGATATCCCAATGTTCACTCCCGATCATACCTTAATTTCTTTCATAAACTAGCATCGATTTAGAGGTATCAGTAACCCGAGTTTAGCAGACCATCCTGTGGGAAACCACCTGATAGTTTTCCCTCTAACCCTTCAGGATTTGTAGAAAATATTTTGTAGTTGGGGTGAGATAGTTACCATATCTACTCATGTGAGACTTACAAGTATTACATAGGAATAGATCAAGTCCATACCTTTTATTGTTTAATCGTGTCGCTCCATCAAAAGATGAACTACATATATAAAAAATTAGCATTTCTGAGTTAAGCCTTCAGTGGCAATTGTTTAGATTAACCGTTTTTAATTCAGGAACGACATTTCTGTAATTCCATTTACAACATGTTTTTTTTTCTTTGAGTGGAAAATAGTTAACTGGGTAATACAAATGATGGATTGAATTGGACAGAGGTACAGTCAAAGATAACAAAGGAAAAAAAAATTAGCAAAACTTAATTTTTAATCGTGCCAACATAGTTCAGTTGACAGTGTCAGTGTTGCGATAAGTCACCACACCCACTGTTTGGCCCGAAGGTAGGCCGAAACGTTGGCACGATTAAAAAATAAGTTTTGCTTATCTTTTGTGTAATCATTGACAGCACCCCCTGACCAATTCAATCCATCATTTTCTTTTCTTTGTTTTAATAAAGTCCTACCATAATAAAGTTTTACCATGTTTGAACTAGAAGTTTTATGGGAATCGTGAAATAAATTAAAATGCTAACAACCAGGATTACTATTGAAATGCTTTTCTTTCCCAAATAAGTAGTGGATTTTCAACTCATACTGGAACTTTCAAATACCTCTATTGAAAAATTAAGTTGTAAGTTTTAACGTTGGTTTTTTTATAAGAGCGATGTGTTGCCTTGATGAATTAATTTTGATAACGATATTACATTAATTTCTTATATTGAATAAAACTTTATCCCTTAACTTCTTATCATTTAAGGCTCGGCCATTAAAGCTACATTTAATGTAGTATGAATTCCTTTGTCAATAACTGTATTATTTTTAAAGCATGTTATTTCTATTGAAATTTTCATTTCCGAAATTACATTATTATTATACAGTTATTCCGTTTTTCTGGCCAAATGACATTTACGCTAACATATATTATCCATCTATTGTATAACGTAAGAATCTGTTAGTGTATTATACCGGGTGTTTCAGGGTTAAAATGGTTAACATTCATATTAAATGTTGTTCGAAGTGATTTCATTCCTTCATTCATTTTTGGATTTTCATAATGATTATTATGATTTAGTTGAAGATATTCCACTACGACTGAGTAGGAACATGTGTTTTCAATTGGATGGCTGTCCTGCACATTACGGAAGAGGTATAAGACAATGGCTAAACTTGCTATGCCTAAACAATTCATAACAAAGAAATTCCTTAGGTGTCAATATCTCCTAAACAAAGCGTTTGTGGACATAACTCCATAGGAAATTTTTTTCTTATTTTGATGTCCTCAATTCAAACTTCCATATATCACTTTCACTAATTTAGTGAGCAGAAGTGAATTAATTCAACCAATAATAATTTAATTTCATTAATTTTTTTTACACTAACATATAAAAAATTGGTTATAAATCCATTTCTTCAAAGGATTTTTTTATAATTAATCTAAATTTAATTGTCAACTGTTTGACAAAATTCCCATTAACACGAATCAGGGGGTTCCGACTGCCGGTACGAAAAACTCCGTTCGTACCTTTTTTATTATTAACTACAGATTATAATGAAATAAATAAATCCTGAGTAAATAAGTGAAATAAATGGAATGGGAGCGACATAGAGACTTAGAGAGATGGGAAGTGCGGGTGGGGTGCTAACGTTTTCGAGAACCAGTTCCTGGCGTGGGAACATTTCTCAGGTAGCCTCTCTCTATCTGTCCCTTACCTCTGTAAACTTCATTCCTCAATCATATTTACTAAAATAATAATTAGTAATAAAATAATAAAAATAAAACATTTATAAAAATATGTACATTTTTTTTATTATTCACAATTATTAAAAAAATAGTTAACTCTTTTTCATGTGAATACTCTAAACAATAAAAGAGAAGAGAAAATAATAGTAACTTTATTCTGGGACTAAGTCCCATTTAAATAACAAACATGAACAGTAAAAAAACATAATATACTTCTAGCCAGAAGGATGTGTAATACAAATCATAACTGTTGAATAATATTAGTTGGCCTTGTATATATATATATGAGGAAGAAAACGGTCCGGGTAGAGGTCAAGAAAGTTCTCTTATATAGGGAGAACTTTTTTTTGGTAAGCCAACATTTCTTCAGGGCTATCAAATGAATCAGTCTAGTATCAAACCCATCAAACTAGCCCTGAAGAAGACGTGCAACGTGGGTCGAAACGTTGGCTTACCAATAAAAAGTTCTCTCTTTAAAAGAGAATTTCCTCGGCCTCTACCCGGATCAGTTTCTTCCTTACAAATCGTTATGTATTTATAACAGTTTCAAAAAAGTAAAAATCGTAATAAAAAAAAACTAAGCAACTAATGAGAATAAATAATAAGAAATAAAAGCTACGAGTAATACAATTTTTTTTATCAAATTGTTTAGATCTCTTCGGAACAAACAACTTCTATATAGTTTTTCATTATTTATCACCGAATACTATTACTGGTTTACCCAAAGAATTATTTTAACCACGCCAGATATATTACAATACTGGTGGGCCGAACGTAGATTTGAAGATATCTAAGTGGTTGAATTGGAGTTTGTAAGGTTTTCTATCTAATATTAATTATAACTCCATAGATTCCTACCTATTACATACTTTCACATTATCCAGCTCTATCTTTCCAACGGGTCATTCAAAGTAAACCATAATAATGTCTACTCATTCCTCTTTTCCCAATCTGCTGGTGTTCCGCAAGGCAGTATCCTCGGCCCCTTCTTCTACACAGTTCACACAACTGGCATCCCAACCCATTCTAATACTATGCTTACCACGTATGCTGATGACACATGCCTATTATCAGTCAACACTGATCCAGTTATAGCATCCCTAACTCTTCAATCCACTGATTCTTAGCACTGTGTCAAAACTTGAGGATTAAAATAAATTCCCCCAACAAATCACCTTTACCCTCCGTCGTAATGACTTTCTGTCCTCCTATATCTTTTAATAACATCTCACTGATTCCTGTAGAATAGGTCTGATACTTAGGACTACATCTTGACAAACATTTATCTTGGAATCATTATTCTAGACTGAATCGGACAAGAAACTGTCTCAGGCTACTTCAACATTTACCACACAAAGGCTCTAAGCTCCCAATTAATTACCATAGACTCATATACATGACTATTATAAGACTCATCTGGACTTACGGAGTAGAGCTTTGGGGCTCCACTAAACCATCGAATTATTCTCGTATTCAATTCTTGCAATCCCAAATCCTTCGTAAAATTCTCAATGCTTCGTACTTTGCTAGGAACAAAGGCATCCAGAATTGAAATTTCATTACTGTTTTAAAGTCATTATACTTAATTAAAACAGAAAAAAAATTCAAAGTGCGTCTTGCTGTGAAGAGTTTAGTAAACGACTGTATGACATGCATCTGGCAAATATTTTGTCAATGAAGATAAATCGCAGGAGTGGGTGATAATTGAATCATCGGAAAGATAAACAGCGTTGATCCCGGGGGTTGGCCGAGATGTAGATATGAAGATATAATCGCGCTCGAACTTGTTGATGTGGAGTTACGAGGTAAGTAAATCTGTACATATACAAATAGTATATTAATATTATATATTTTGTAATATGTAGTAATAATTACAATAAGTGATTCTAAATAATCTATTAAAAAAAAATTAATTTAAGAATGATAGTAGATCATGAAAGCTGATATTATTTTAAAACTAACAGTAGTATATTTGTTATAAACTACAACTACATGAACAGATAAATTAATGTCTATCCTCGTTATTGATTTTTTAAAATCAATTCTCATAACTAAATTAATTAAAATTATATAAATGTTTATACATAAAAATAACTACCATTTGCTGTTTATAAATTACCATTTACAAGCTTACTCCTATTACGTCATATAATTTTGGGTTATGGCTCTGGGAATGGGACAATACCCCACATGGATTCTGACGTAATAAATTAATATTTTGACGAAGAATTAATTTCATTAAATTAAAATTAATATTGAAATGAACTCTAGCAACAATAAAGGTTAAAATATATTTGAAAAAATTAGTAGACGAAATAAGGGTTATAAAAAAATAATGTATATGTAATAAAATATATATTATAATTAAATATAAAATAATTATAAATAAAAATAAATTATATATAATGTATCAAATATTTGAATTATATCCACATTTCTCCCCAATCCACTGATATATATGAAATTTTAACAGCAACAATATTAAAACAAATAGTATAGATTATTAAAAAATGTTTACATGATAGATTTTTAAAAAGGTTAACTACAATCCGAAATAAAATGGCTTCTGATGTAATAATTAATTTTTGATAGGTATAAATAATGGAAGTGCAGTAAAATTCACATTTTTAATTGAAATATATCAAAACTTTATATTTATATTATTGTTTTAAAAAATAAATATAAAAATTCATTCGAGTTAAAATTAATTAAACGATAAAATGACAGTTGATAAAAATGAGTAGATGAAAAAGGAATAAATAAAATTTTTTTTTCAATATGTAATATTTTAAAGACTAATACTTTAAATCATATCCTCGTCGGTTCCCAATCCACTAATAAATTAACAAAAAATATTGAATACTATCTAATAATTCAGATTTCAAAAAATTCTTACAAAATAGAGTTTTTATATTGGTTAAATATATTCCAAAATATTTTAAACGCAGGATTTTTTGTCTAATTTTAATTTTTTTTTACTTACAACTTAGAGATGAATAGATCATAGATTCAGCAGGCTTTGAATCTACGCCTAGCTTCTCAGTTCGTCGAATTACACAGTTAACGAATTACACTGTGTGAAAGGTTTTGTGATTAGTAGATATCTATTTATTTTCGTTAAATTCCTCATAAACCGTACGCACAAATGAAGTTTTCAACGCTGATATCCGACAACAACAGTTGAATGACTTTCCTTAACCCATATAAGGGCCTGTTTAGAGGATAATAGATAAGATGACAGGTCCTTAAAGAGTCGGATGAAGAAGTTGAGGGCTGGGGACGAAGAGGTAGTGGCATCAAACGCCTTATAAAGCGAGTGATATGCTCCGCCGATCTCAATTTACACGGCGCATTCTTGGCAAGGTCGCCCTCAACTTCTTCAGTTGGGGTGACTTACAACGGCACGCGATTATCTACAGCTCACGACATCTCCGCAATGGAAGGCTGTTCTGGAGGGAAAAAAACGAACGAAATATTCCCGGCGCTCGCTTCTTTACACATGCTCCCGGGTGTAGTAGTATGCTGTACTATACTCCTTCAATAAATAATTTATTTTTATATATTACAATAATTATAAAAATATAGAGTGTCAGATAATAAACCACTAAAAATGTAGAAAAAAAAACTAAAGCTGAGAATGGAAAATGTTGAGCTGGAAGTGTTTACGAGGCCAATCATATAAAGTATCGTCATCTTTTGTCATTTTCACAAAATAACAGTTTCTCCATTTTTGAAAAACCATTAAACTCAGAAATTGGATATAGAGCTCTATTAGGACTTAAATTGAATTTTCAATAAACATTTAATAAACAATGAAGAAGAAATAAATAAAAATGATCTTTAAATCCATAAACGATAGAATATGAAGAATTGAGGCAATTTTTATTCAAATTTCTTTTTAAAATATAATTTTTTTGTAAATAGTGGTTTTTGAATGCCGGGAACACTATTTTTCACACCAGTACAACTTTTATTTAAATATATATATCTTCAATTATTTTAGAAATTGCAGGGTTTCCATTTGTTACAGTCATTTTTCAATTAGTATAGCGAGTGGAGTTACATCCATGGAAGAATGCGGAAGACTTCAACGCCATTGAGCAGAAGGGAAAAGGTCACTTCTTTCAGAAACCAGACATAAAAATCTTAGTTGATTTTAGATTTTTTATGAGTTTTTGTATACTTACTTAAGTCCATATATTCACTAACGTTGATTGTATATAAAATTTATTAGATGTGAAATTTTTCTAAAGGATTATCTGATTCAATCTATAGAGATTTCCTCTAAAGATCATGATAGAATTTTATAAATATATATGTAGGCGAGAATTTATTGCGCATTAATGCATAAATTGCACTTAAAACTATATTTTTATATTCAATTTCTCAGTACTATTCAACAATGTGGTGTTAATATTACAACTAATTATAATGTATAAATGTTAATTTTTTGTGAGAATAGTGTGTTCTTAATTCCCATAAATATTTACTGTTATTCTCTAACATCCAGAATTTTCGAATTTTGATTTACTAGAAATCGAAATTTTATGAATATGGAATAATGAATAAAGTATTTTTGTTTGTGATCAAATTTATTTATTGGGATCTTCAAATTATATAAAGAGTACAATATAAATTGAAAATCTCAGGTAAAAGTTTGAAAATATGGACAATAATAAATACTTTTGGTAATTGTCTGATATCAGACATTTATTTATAACATATAGCTCCTTCGTCGAATAACATCATAACTTAAAAAACAAATTTCAATAGAGGTTTTTGAAAGTTCCAGTCTTGTCAAAATTAAACCAGCTGCATTAGAAAATTCTAAAAAGCTATTTTAACTTATGTCATTATTCACATTAAACTTCTGACATGACATTATTAAATTATTGTTATTTGACTGTATTATGAAAAAAATGTGATTTTATAAAAAAAAAAAAAAAAATCAGCATTTAATATCATATATATTGGTCTTGAATCGAAAAGCTTCAACCAATACAAGTTTGAGTTATGTCGTTGTTATTTTGAAGGGGCGGTATATTATGACTAGAGCTCTAGAAAATCATATATGGATATAAAAATAAAAGTAAAATTGAAAAAAAATGATATTAAAAATTTAAAATAAGATATTACTATAAAAATATTAATTGAAAATAAAAGTAATATGTAATATAAAAAATAGTGATAAATTATATCTTTATTATTTGATATTATATACATAATGTGGCAAATCAGTCCAGTTTCATTAGCCGTGTTTACTGACTACAAAGAAAGCCGTGGCCTTTGAGATTAAGAACACCGAACCCTAATCCAAGAGTCGTTAAGGTCAGTCCTCAAAGGGAGACAAGTGATGAATGGACTCGTAGCGGGCGGTGTGAATTCCGTAGTATTCGATCCCAATTCTCCCATCAATGGCCCTACTCGCTTCTTTTATAGTACGCCGTTTGTATTGCCTCTGCCTCCTATAGCTTTCAATTGGAATGGCCAATGGCCCTCAAATAGCAATTCACGGTCCTTACGATTCATCCTGAAAAAAAAAATGTTCGATCAAACAATTATGACGTTATGAAGGAGTTCTGCCTTGCTTCCAGCCAAACAATGCGACTTAAAAGGATATAAAAACAAATAAACATCAAAAAATTGAATAATATCAGTTGACCTTATATATACACGATAATGGATTGAGTTGGTCAGGGGGTCCAGTCAATGATTACACAAAATAAGCTAAACTTATTTTATTGTGCCAACGTCTCGGCCTAAAATGTATGCCATCTTCAGAGGTGGAAAAAAAAACCCTAAAATAACTGTATAAAACATTGCAGTACCAAGGAAGAATAATAGATTTTATGAACAGTATTGATACATAAATACAGAGAGTAAAATAAAATGTGTAATAACCAGTGAGAAAAATTAAAGAGTAAGATACAATACTTAGTAACTGGTGAGATCTGATAAGAATAGAAAAAAGTTCAATTACAGGTAATGATATATGAAAATCGTATTTTGGAATTATTAAATAACATAAAAATTTGGTTTTCTATGTATTTTGTTGTATGAAATAAACTTATAAAAGATTGTTAAATGATATATATATATTTGGGGAAGAAAATATTCCGGGTAGAAATCAGAAAAATAATTCCTTAAATAGCGTTGAACTATTTATTTGAAAGCCAACGTTTCGACCCACATTGCAGGTCCTCTTTGACAAAATTGGGAATGATTTAGATAGAACAATTCAATCATACATAATTTAAATCATCCCCACTTATATATCTGGTTTTCTTCAATATCGTTATTTCTATATTTTATTTTATCTATTTTTATTCTTTTAATTTTTTATGTATCATTTTAATATGTTTGATATTGATTGCACTCTTAAAGAAGACAAGCAATGTGGGTAGAAACGTTCTCCTTAAAATAAATTGTTCAACCCTATTCTCTTACCTCCAACTTGACCATTTTCTTCCCCATTAAAAGAAAACGTCAGTAGATTCAAGTATGGATCTACGATACACTAAAATTCATTTACTGAACTTTATACACATTAAATAAAAACTATACTTATTATGAAATAATAAAATTATAATATTAAGAAATAAATGCGCATACTTGACATCAATGACGCCATCCAATTCATAGACACTAAAATTCAGACAGCTTAGGCAGATTAGACGTGACTTGACTTGCTAAAGGACTTGGTGTAAGCGTACCTTAAAACAAACCAAGTTGAGTATTAATTTATTTTTCGGATTATCTGTATTTGCATCACATCTTGATATCTAGGCTTATCCATAAATATATATATTTATAATTATTTAATATAATATGTATCTATAGATTGTCAAAATATAGGGGTAGTTATGCACTAAAATCTTCGAATACCAGATACAAACCAACTCAAAATCTTAAAAATAAGTCCTAAATGCATGATAGTCATCAGTATATAAAAAGAAAACTTATCAGTATATAAAAATCAGAATAACTTTTTACTTTCATAATATCTTCTGGATTAGCTAGTTAACTAACTAGGAATTAATGTTGATAAATGTTTGATCCAAAAGTGTGCAGTTTTATGCTTACTTTTGGAAATATATATATCGTCCCGGTGAATAAGTGGTTAAGTCGAATTTTGACCCGAGATAGTTATCAGTTCTGAGGGAACCATAACCGTATCATTTTCGTGATTTTGACTTGAAATGGAGTTGTAATATTAACAATAACTCATTTTCAATTCGATGCCTGACTTAGCAACTTGTTCACTACTACAATAACACGATTCCGCTTCCCAAAGTATAAGAACCTCATTTTGGAGAAAATTCGGGTGACCCACATAATCACCGGGACTGTAGATATGTACGTAAAGTTTCAACCTAAATGCTTACTCACTTGTAATAAACGTGTACAGATTTGTACCTGTTGCTAGATACAACAAACATACAAGACCAACAGCGGCTTGGTAATGCCCTTAGGGACGTCAACAAAATGACTAAGCTGTCTGGAAGCCAGGTTGTCATGTAGGGGTCCTTCCGATGACTGTTTACTCTCAGCATGACTGTCATATTTCAGGATAGTGATTCCGTATTGCATGAATGGAATACAGAGCCTGATGGTATGTGTCGCGATTCATAATGATTCGAAAAAATGAAAAAAAAAAATATTTTAGCCATATATTAGGCTTTTAATAGGCTAATTAAATTCGGCGATATTCAATGCAGAAAAAAAAAAAAAAATTTAAATTTGTAAATTATATAAAAAATAAATGAATGCTTAAAACATTCCAATTTTTAATACAAATTAAAAGTTTGTTCGGAGCATGGCTATTAATGGACAACTCTTAAAATACTATTTGAATATTTGAGCTTAATAAATTCGACAATATTCAGTACTTAAAGATAATAAAGAAAGAAAATTCTTAAGTTTGTGAATAATGTAAACAATTTAGAAGCGTGATTCCGTTTTACGTAAACGGAATAGAATACGTTTATAAAGTATTTCGATTATTTGTGCTTATTAAATTCGACAAAATGGAATGCCGGAAAAAAAAATCTTTGAATTTGTAATTGATGTAAACCATTTTGGTTAGTGATCCCTTCTTCATGAATGGAATAGAGAAAACTAGTCCCAATTCACAATGATTAGAAAAAATGGATAAATAATATTTTCGTTAAATATTAGTCATTTAATCGACAACTTTTATAATATATTTGAGACATTTAGAACTGTCAAATTCGGCAATATTCAATGCTTAAAATAAATAAAGAATCCTTTCTTTTATTATAGAAAATGTTTAAAAGGTTGAAAATTTTCTGATTTAACTTCATCTCATTTTTCCCAAAAAAACTTCAAGTTCATACTTGTAAAGTGATAACTAAAAATAAGACATAGTTAAAAAAAAATGTTGGAAATGGAATATCAGTTATGTCGTTCCTGAATCAACCAATACAATTGCTACTGAAGACAACTCAAAAATGCCAATTTTTGGGTTATATCGTGTTCTTTTGTAGGAGGGAAATTATATTACAACGTTTTAATAATTGTCACTAATTATTAATTATTAAGTAATTATATTATCTAATAAGTTTATTCTGAAACTGGAGCCGAGAGATGAAAGAAGTGCTGGAGAAGGTCGTTGACTTTCCTGGAAGTTCTGAGGAAAGTGTCTGGAGCTGGGAAATCTGAGGAAAACCTGCGCTCAAGTACCTTGTTGTAATATAACTACTACAAAAATGTTAGAAAAGTTCTCTTGACAAAGACTTGGAAGTTCCTAGGTGCCTGAAAGACCTTGAGAAATGTTTACGATGGAGGGGGTGAAAACCCGAGTCCCAGGAATGGATCAGGTAGTGGAGCAGGTAGCCTAGGTCTTGACCTGAGGCGTCCCTTAGTGTCTGTCTTCGTCTAGCCTCTCCAGTCTCTAAACAACTTAACACTCATTCTAAATATTTACATAAGTGTCTAATAACAAGCTAATAATCTGAAATTAGCAGTATAAAGTCATTAAAAAAAATATTTCTTTTTATTTACGATTTATTAATCTCAATCAAAACTTATACCATACGTTTCAGCACATAATTCCTGTAATTAATTTCTTAGTACCAGAACCAATAATCTTATACATTTCCTAAATTAAAATAAGTAATAGTTTAAAAACTTTAAAAAACATGCTTTAATACAATGAAATAAAACTAATAAGTAGAAAATTATTTTAAATAAGTTTAAAATAAGAATAGAGCTATGAATAAAAGAATTCATTTCATCGTAAAAAAAAAAAACTTGGTGTGCTTGTTGTTAATTGAAACACACTTCTTAAGGACCAATGGTTATAAAAATGTATACATTAGTTTGTATACAAAATTATAATTGAAAAATAATTGTGATTATTAAGAGTTGGGCAATACTTGTACCAGAAAAGTATAAAAACCATTAAAAAAATAAAACTACAAATAGTTTTCAAATGAAGCTATTTCTTTTAATGGAAGAAATGAACCATGCAGGGAATTTGTTTTTAAACATTTTTTTTTATATCCTCTTTTTTCATACCATTCAATGAAACAACATTAACTTGGTTTCCATAGACTTTTACTTTGAAATAAAATTTATAAATTGTCATGTTCGAATTCCTGAATATATTACTGAATAACAAAAAAATAATCATCATGAAGGAAAGTTACCAAGAATTTATTTTAAATATTTGTATACAGATAGTGTGATAACAAATTAAAATATTTGTGATTTAGGATATTTTTAAATGTATTTAGTGGAAAAATATCAGGAAAGGTACTTGATAGTTTTTCAATATTATCAGAAACGTTGATGATGCTATAAAAAAATTTTTGATGAGAATTTCAGCCAAAGTACAATCATGACATTTGAATTAATATTAGTTTACTGACCAAATGAATTATCCAAAAATAATAGCGTTTATATTCACAGCTTTCTAATAACTGCACCGTTTACAAGTATGTAAAACTGTGTCGGATTAATTTTTATTTTTACCCAACAGAAAAAAATATTTATAAGAAAAAAGTTATTGCATGAAAATTGAGCGGCTATGTATAGAGGTGGGTTATGTCAGGACCCAGAGCCTTTTATGTAACTTGTTTCCTGTTTTACTTTGCCCAGTCCTATTTCAGTCAGGCTCCTTCAACAACTTTTATTTTTAAATTATATGTACCTTAATTGCATAAATTATACCTGAAGTGATTAGCTTTTTAATCTATTTAAATATGGTTATATGCTTTGTGCGCGCTCAACATAGAATTTCATTATTTAAAAAAATGTTTCATGGCACAATTAATTGTTTCATAGGTATTATTTTGGAAACATTTTATCATTTGCAATGTTTTAGATCTTTGCTACGGAACCTTGCATATATCATATCGTCCATGCCATCGCAAAATATTGAATGTGAAAAAACCGCAGTTTTCGTTTTCGACTTATAGCAGTAGCTTTAGGATTGATAATTGATATAAAATTTATACTGAGGCATCTATCAGTCACAAAAACAATGTAAAACGAATGTCATTGGTTTGACTATAGGTACTAATTTTTATTGAACCTTGAAACTGCTTTTTTTTAATTCTCCTGAAAAGTAGTGTTTTCCACATTCGATACTTTGCGGTGGCATGGGTGATATGTTCAGGCTTCTATATACATTTGCATGAAATTAAACTATAAAAGTCATTTATGATGGGTTTTTTAACTAAAAAAAACTGTGTTTCCTCAAAAAATACTTCCATCTGTCTGCTCGACGTATTTTAATATGAAAACGGCTCTCCATCGCTAGAGCATTTCATACATCTACATAAAATTGTATTAACTCTAAAAGACAATTCAGGTATTTTCCTAGATTTAAGTTGTTTGTTGGATCTTGAAATTGTTCATGTTAACAATTTTTTATATTTTCATCTGGAGGGTGTAAAAATATGGACCAAAAGAAACTTAAAGTTTGAAACGGTTCGGTGTAACATAAGAGTACTGCACTAACTTGTTAATGAGTATTATTTGAATTATTTTTATAAATTATTTATACGGTTTTATAGACAGAAATGATAGTAATGAAAATAATGAAATACAATGAAGAGATTGAGAGTCTAGGGGCAACTAAAGAAGTATTACACAATGTCACACAAAACTGAATTATCAACATTACACAAAAATGAAAATATCTATCTATACTAATATTATACTAGACAATATATCGGTAAGTGATATTTTCAACGTCAATTAGTAAGAAAGAAAAATTGGAGGAATTTTATCAAGTAATGTTTGCAATTGAATCTTGTAAGGGGTTGTTCGAAAAAAAAAAATTAAATGAAAAAATAAATAAGTAATATGAATATTATTAAGATAGTATGGTAATATTCAGACAGTTTAAATATTTTAATTTTTTATCTCTAGATTTTTAGACCTTAGTGTAAATTCTCACAATATAGCCGATTATTTTGCTCCTATACTTGATTAAAAAATTAATATAAATGTCAATACAATGTAAATTAGGGAGAGATCTTCAAAATTTCAATAAATAGACTAAAAATAAAACAAACAAAATCCAAAATAAAGTAAAGTAACATAAATTGATTAGAACTTTTACTTCTCGAAAGTCCATCGTCGTGATGTAGTTTTCCGGCTCACGTTGGTAAAAACCTTGTTGAACGTGATTTCGACCAAATCAGCTCCCAAGACCACATTATAAACTGTGGGCATTTTTTAAATATACATCGAGTACATAATATTCCAACGCCAACATGATAGAAGATGATATCTGTAGAAAGAAATAACATTAGAAGAATTTTTGCAATTAAATATTGCAAGGGATCGCTCCAAAAAAATAATATACAGTAATATTAAAACAGTTTAAATATAAGTCCATCATATCCCAAAGCCAACATGGTAGAAGATGATAACAGTAGTAAGAATGAAAAATTGGAGGTATTTTATCCAGTTATGTTTGCTATTAAATATTGTAAGGGGTTGCTCCAAAACAAAATAAATGAAAATGTAAATACAAAATAAATATCAGAGCGAAATACAAAGAAGACAGTTGAAATGACGTGGTCCACAGTAGCCCAATACAAAAAAAAAATATTGAGACAGTTTAAATTCTCGTCATATCCCAAACCCAACAATATAGAAATAGGAAACTCTAGCCTGAAAGAAAAATTAGACGGATTTTATGAAGTGAAATTAAATATTTTAAGTGATCACAAGAAAAAAATAGGTTTGTGATATAATTAGGATCGTTTTAATAAATTGAACATTTAGGACTAATAAATTGAATATTACTTTTTTGGTAAAGTTCAGGACATTAATGTCTGATTTTGTTCAATAACATAATGTCATTAATAAGCTCCTGAGCTTTATTATAATTGACCTTCATTACCGTAGGGAAATGAATTGAAAATATGAGAAAATGTAGAATCCTTGTCCCCTTTTTGAAGCTGGCGGAGGTCATGAGAATCGGAGATGCGAGACCATTTCAATTACACACACAAAATATATTAGCATTTTTCTTTTCTTTTTTCCTCTTAAAATTTTCAATAAAAAAAAAAAATTATTTTATTAATAATCATAATTTATATTAAAAAACGATTTTACTAAACGTTATGCATTACATGCCGTTTTCAAATTACAATGTTTACATAACTGTATTTAGTTATAGAATCAGTAAAATATAGTACTATATAGACAAAAAAAGGTAGATAAAATATTCAGCTCTAGGGTAGTTAAAAATGTAAATATATATATATATATATATATATATATATATATATATATATATATATATATATATATATATATATAATTATTAATAATAATAATATTAGGTCAACTATTATTATTCAAGCACGCTATTTTTGGGTGTGTTTTCTCACATCTATAAGATTTATTAGAAAAATAAGTTGTTCACTAGCAAACGAAATTACTACACATTTGTTTAATATAAAATAAAAATATTTCACAAATAAATATAGTGGATTTATTAATTTATACCACTCTAGTCAACACATTAAATTTTTTAAATTGTTCCATTTTTTCATATTCCCGATATCTAACGGTTTCCATTTGAATTAGTTTATAAAGTATAGGCAAAAGGGCAAATATTTTTATTATTTAGCACCAAGCAAAGAGTCAATGTCGGTATCTATTCCGCAGGTTGTCCCTTCGAGTTAGGTTAATTCATTTCATTTTTAATATTTTCCCAAAATATGAGTTTATGAACTTTAGTGTGGAAAAGATAGTGTTATTTTGGAAAATGCGTATACTTGGGTAATCATTTCATCAAGAAATAAATATTTGAACTAACATTTTGAAGTATAGATGATATATTTTTATTTTTAAGAGAAAAGATTTGCCCCTGGCCGGGTTCGAACCAGGGTCGTCCGACTCTCCGTGGCAGCGCTCTTACCATTTGAGCTAACATGGGTCGCCTCCCACCTAGGACAAATCCGTTTTCTTCACCGATCCTATATTCCCATGTTCTCACAATTTTGCTCCAATTTTGCAATTGCACCCATGTTCTCTTCAAAATAAAAATATTTAAAAATTAAAACAATTAATAAGAAATTATGGATGATATGTATTTGTTGAAACGTTCACTTCTAGATTAAATGATTACCGAAGTTTAAACATTTCTCATAATTACATTTTCTTTTCCATGCTACAGCTCCAAAATACCTTGTAGTTTTGGAAAATATTAAAAGAGAAACGAATGAAAAGTTAATACTTGCTGTGACCCAACTCGAAGTGACAACCAGCGGAATAATTACCAACGATTTTTTTACATCCAAATGAATATCTCAATAAAAAATAACAGTTCAAACAATTTATAGGAGAAGCAGAGGTGATCGATTGGCCCTACCATTAAGATTGTTCTATTATTAAGCTTGCATTCCATAGTAACTATTTTTATTACAGATACAAGAGCCTGATGAACTGAAATATCTGCCCGAGATAAGCAATTAAATAGTAATTAAACTGGCGAGTACCGTTTGATTTTACTATTATACGATCGGCGCCTTCCTGCCGCGTCATCTCGGACTGTTTCGTCACACCGCTTGCCAAGGTGTTCGTTCCTTCATATCACCGCTGTAATTTAACGTTCAATATAATTTTATTTTTATTGTTACCTCTTCCCTTTTTCGTTTTTATTTATGATTTTGGATATATATATATATACATATATACACATTTTTTTTTTGAGTAATTTAAAGATTTATAAATTTTCTTTTATATATTACTGCATTTCATTTTACAAATAGATATTTTTTTCTCTAAATAATATTATAATTTTTTTCTATAATAGTATGAATATATTCCATTATATATCCGGTTAGTCCAACAGGATTACCTGTCTCCTTAAATAAGTCTAAATTAATTCATCTAAGTGAATAGTGAAAACAAATATCGAACATAAGACTAATATAAGCATTAGAGAAGAAAAAGTGTTTTCTATTAAAAAGTATTAAAATTAGTAGAATAAATGGGATGGGGCAGCTCAGTGGGTGGAGGCCTAAATTTCTATTCGGAAGGTTCCGAATTTCCAGTTGTGGTAGATAAGTTATTTAATATCATAACTGCCCTGAATGCACCCTAGAACCGTTGTCCTAGAAACGGTACAGACTACCACATAATGAGCCTAAAATCCTTCATGAATTGTAGTAATACACTTTTTTTTTTGCATTAGATCAAGGAATTTGCTACATTGATAGAATTTCTAAAAAGTCTTAAAAATTAATTTAAACTTGATATTTTATTGATTTGAAAACAATATTTAGAACTGTCTAATAATCCACCGGAGAGGCGGACGAATCCCGGCCAGGGCAAATCTTTTCTCTTCAAAATAAAAAATATTTAATACATTATGATTAGAAATCATTAGAAAGAACATTTAACATTTGCTACATTGATTATATAAAATGTATATATTTGTTAACTATATAAAATTGATATAGTAAAAAAATGATTTGTAGCCAGATGTGAATTAAAAGAAAATTGTAAAACAGAATTCTTACATTTTAGAAGAAAAAATAAGCTTAAATTAATTGTATTTAAATATAAAAATATTAGAGTTTTTGGGTTACAATTTATTCTAATAAACAATTATTAAATTGCAGAGGAAAATATGTTCTTTTTTGTTATCAGATCAAAAATATTGATTTTTAAAAAGAAGTTCAGTAATTCAATTTTTATTCTCCTATTTTTCCACCATATCACCAAAAGATTATTTAACATGTTTTGACTGAATCACGAAACCAACATCGCCATACCTAAAAATTAAGTTTGAAGAGTATTTTCACTAAAATTTGATTTTCTGGAACCAATAAATAATAATTATTAGCACTCTTAATTGCCAAGAGAAGACTTAAGTCAAGATTAAAGCAAAGTAATATTGGAGCTTTCTTTGAGTCACATCTTGATAAGTCTTGCTTTGTACATACTTAATTTAATATATTTTTATTTGTTCATCTTTCGCACTACAAACTTTTTATACATTTAACTTTTTTATTCAAACTTGGTGTCTGTTTGGCTTTTCCTACTTTAAGTGAATTTTGATTATTTGATATTCAAAACCACATTAGAAGGTATAATACAATAGATTCTACTGTTTAAATATATATCGTATTTTAAAAGTTATTAAAAAATTTCGAAATTAAAATATAGAGCTGCTTTATTAAGAGATGTTGAGCAGAAAGGGCTCATTATTATGCAATACAATATGGTAGCGATGTCATATTTACGTAGCTATTCTTCAAGCCTTGTCCCTCTAAACATATGCCGAGCCACGGTTGTTTAGAAACATATATTATAACAAGTAGTCCCTAAGGGGTGAACTGCTCGGACGCCATTAGTGGTGCAATATATAATCGCTCATATAAGCGACCTGTTGCACCTTACTGAATACATTATCCCACTTGTCAACTCCTCCCCGGTCTATATTTTTAGCTTCGATGATATATTTCTCTTATCACTGATCTCTGGTAGGCCTTGTACTGGTATCTATTCCGCAGGTTGTCGCTTCGAGTTGAGTAACAATAAGTTAGGTAAAATCGTTTCCTTTTCAATATTTTACAAAAATGCAAGTTATCATGAGCTTTAGTATGGAAAAGAGAATGTAATTGTGGGAAATGGGTATACTTCGGTATTCATTATATCTTTTCAACAAACATTATCACCTATACTTTGTAATTTTAGTTGAAACGTCCATTTCTGGATGAGATGGTTACCAAAGTATACACATTTCTCATAATTACATTGTCTTTTCTATCCTAAAGCTCATGACAACTTGTATTTATGGAAAATATTAAAAATTAAACGAATAAACTGTTGAAACTTGTTGTAACTCGACTCAAAGCGACAGCCTGTGGAGTAATTACCTTCTGCCAACCTAACCGATAATTTTACCCAGATATTTGATTAAAAAATTAATTTGAATATAAAGATAACGTAAACCAAGGAGAGACTTTCCGAACTCATCAAAACAAGATGAAAACAATCCAAAATATGATATAAAATAGCATGAATCGGCGATACTACTTGTTGCTTCTCGAATCTTCATCGTAGTGATGTGGTTTTACTGGCTCACCCAGCCTCTATATTTGGGTAAAAACCTTGCGGATGAACGTGAAATTGTGGACATATTTTATAAAAATAAATGAGATTTTATTTTTGAAATTAGTATCCAATTGTAGAGTGAAATTGTAGAGTAAAGTCCATTAGTAAAAAAAAGTCCTCCCTTATTTAAATAATTTTAGTTATTATTACTTCAAAATAGCCTTTAGCACTGGTAAAATTTGAAAATTAATTACATTCAAAAACTAAGTATTTTATTGTATTCTTAATATTATAACCAGACAGGGTTCTATAGATATTATGACATGCTTGTATTTTTTTAAAAAGATTTTTGGTAGATGGTCGTCAGTGATGAAGGGGTGATTATTTTTTATATACTTTTTATTTTAATACAAAGCCGGCGTTTGGACATTAACCAAGTGGGTCGGAACGTTTTTAAATAAATTGGAGATTACAATATAAAATAAAAAATAAAAATTTCATAAATAATGGAAATAAGCAATATAAACATTTATTCTAAACACCAAGTAGTTAAAAACAATTAAATATAAATGTTAAAAAATAAAAAAAACTCCTCTGGAGTAGAGAAATAGTTTAGGAAAGAATGGCCTAATGTTGTTAAATCGTACTGATAATTATGAAGTTGTTGATTGCACCTCTACTGCACTCAACAAGTGATATCACCTACAAGGCACATTCCATGGACACAGCTGTCTGTATCTTCAGTCGGACTCTGTCCACGTGTTAAAAGACAAACTGTGAGTGATACTTTATATTGAGATTGACCCTAACTTAACCTTAGATCGATGTCATTTTTTGTCATATCCGTAAGCCCCATTTTTCAAACATTACAGGAAACAAATGGAAGTATCTTGGGTTCAGTAGATGGTAAGGGACTGTATTGCTTATAAACCCACTTTATGCACGTACGTGATTCCGAGATTCCTCCAGGTATTACCCCTGTTAAGGTACCCACTTTGGGGATTTATAGATTAATGGACAAACTTATTACCCATCCTCCCTAAATGATAATGTATATTATATGGGTAAAATTGATAACATTTTTAAGGCCTCAGCACTGACCTAGGTCATTGTGGTCAATGTTAGTTATCAGCATTTGGTACTTAGGTCACCTACAGATTTTTGGGTTATTACTCAACCGGTAATCAATTGGGTTAGTGTTATATTAACGTCCCAATCTCGAATTTTTCGCTTTTTGAAATTGATTCAATAAAATAAAAAATGATAAATAACTTATAAAGAGTTAAAGGGAAGAAGTGATTAACCACAATATAAATATTAAAGCTTATATCATATTACATATTATATTTTACAAATAGATATTTTTTTCTCTAAATAATATTATTATTATTTTCTATAAAAGTATGAATATATTCCATTAGGTGAGTCCAATAGGATTAACTGTCTCCTGAAATATGTCTAAATTAATTCATCTAAGTGAATAGTGAAAAAATATATCGAACATTAGAATAATCTAAATAAAGAGGAAAAAAAGTTTATTCCATTAAAAATGTGTTTTCTATTAAAATTAGTAGAATAAATGGGATGGGGGGAGCTAAGTGGGTGGAGGCCTAAATTTCTATTCGGAAGTTTCCGATTTTCCAGTTGTGAATCTATTAACAGCCCTGGATGTATCCTATGGGGTCTACGTACCCTCCTGGGGCTCACCCGTTCTCCATAAAGTGGGCGAAAGCCTGGCGATTGAGAGTGATGTCGAACGAATCGCCACCATGCCAAAGAAACAGCAGGATATGCCATGTACTGAGTCCAAGGTCCTTCATAGATTGTAGTGGTATGGATTTTATTAATTGAATAAAATTAATATTTATTGACTTTTACATAATGGTTTGACACACTCTTGCCTCGAGATGAAAATGCGTATTAATTAGATTAATAATGGAAGTAGATTCTTGTAAAATATTCAAAGTTCTTCAGCTAGAAGATTAAGATTTTGAAACGCCTCTAAATGTATTTACTCGTTAACGTAAAGTAAAAAATAAAATACAAATACAAAATAAATTAAAATAAGAAATAGTTTTGTGTATAGTTATGGAGGCAATAATAACAACAAACAGTTTTTGACCTTAAAACCAAACAACGTATTTTCTCATAACAGAGGGAGTTGGTAAGACTGTTTTTATTTCTAATTAGTTTTAATAGATCATTTATAATTTATTACCTCTATTAACTGTTAATTTTGGTTATTATTCCAGTACCAAGCGAATATTAAAATTATCTGAAGGGGAGCGCACCGACAATTATAAATGAATATATCAAATTCAGCGGAGACATCGGATCCTTCTGTGTAGCGCATTACCTTCAATAGATAAAAGGTTCATTCACACCGGGGAATACCTTTAACAGATAAGCTATGGAATTGTGTGTCTCCTTTCTTCTCTTTCCCATTTTATGTTATATATATGTTACAACATAAATAATAACATCTTACATATTTTTTTAAGTTCAGCAAATCAAATATTAGCTATTAACTGTTTGGATGCGTAAGGTACTGAAATTTCATGCTTTCAGTGGGGTAATTTAAGAAAAATTATTAGCGAACTATAATAATTTCTAATTTTTATAATTTTATGATTTCTATTCATATCAAGAAGATTTGAACTTCCTAGCTAGTTCAAATTGGTAAAATAACAAAAATTACGACCTTTCGTCACATTATCTCCAATATTATTTTAATAAAGTCAAGTAAATCAGAGTTAGTACCTTTACACTAGGACATAAAAGGTTTTATGAGTTACATCAAATATTAGTAAAAATTAATATAATTCATGGACAGAAGATAAAAAATCATAAGTATTTTTTAAATATTTTTTTTCTCCCCATTAAGACGAGTGAAATAATGTTACTTGTAAGAATTAAATATAATTAAACATTTGAAAGTGCAGGTAATGATGTAAATTACAGCATACTGATAATTCAATACAAAACAAATAAGGATTAAATGTCATATTAATAATCATATCATATAAATATGTGTATAATAAAAATATGACGTGTTTAATAAAGTTGCATATCATACCATATGGTAGTATTGTATGATTTTTTTTAAATAGATTAAAAATTAAAGAAGTTCATTCAGAAACAAATTTTCTTTTAGAGCATATCTTCTTCCAAATTTAAAATTTAGTAATTAATTAATTTTATTAATAATTTTCTCTATTTTAGATATAACATTACCGTTTACGTTAAAAAAAATAGAATATATAATATTTCAAAATGAAAGTAGTATGTATGTAGGTGGTGTTTCCTACATACAAAAGTGGTGTTCCTACATACAAACGTTTGTCTTGACAACTACTGCGTTGATTGTAATATTGTTTTATTGTATGTAATATAATACTATTTTATTCTGTAAATATATAATCTTATTTATAATCTTTAATGGTGTGTATTATGTACAATGAGTAAATAATTATAATTAGCACTATCATGCCAGAGGTATTTGCTTCACCTAAGGTTTATTACATCTATTCTTAATTTAGTACCATTTTTTTCCCAAACGAATTCAAAATTTAAAAGTAAATTTTTTTTAATTAAATAAATTATTAACCTGTACCACTACTGCACATGGCGGGTCTTGTGTTCAATACATGGTAGAAACTGTACTACTTCTTGGACATCGGCTTATTCGGGAACTAATTTGTTTTAGATCACGTACAATAGCCAGATTTTTCTCCCTTATTTTGTGTCCTCACTTTATAGAGGCTGGGTGAGCCCCAGGAGGTTTAAGATCCCATAGGGCACTTCGCTCACTATACTTTGATTTTTTAAATATTTGTAAGAAATTCGTATTTGTTAGGAATTTAATATTGAATAATAGAGAAATAAATTTAATATTGAATAATAGAGAAATAAATACATTTTTCATAAGTAATAAATAAAATTTTTGAGGACAAGGAGTTAACACAACTATCGAGCTGTTATAAGAGAAAATGACATAGGTCTAGTGGTTCGATTAACGACCACTATGCCAAAGATTTGAAGTTCGTAGCCCTGCATTGGCCCTAGGGTTGATTAAAGGGTGTAAAAAATCCTTGGTCAGCCGTCCTTCAGAAGGGACGTAAAACAGGCAATGTCAAGTGCTCGTTAAAGATTTTTATAGTAAATAAACCTGGACAGGCGATATTTAGGGATCTTATTCGAGCATCGTGCGATTAGCCATAGCATGAAGTAACTTTGAATGAATAACCAACCAACTGACATAGAAACTGTATCCGATTGTCCGGTAGTCCACCGTTCCGATTTGTTTACGTTGCAGCCGTGATTGCCGCAAAGGGAATGAAGAAGCGCTGGAGAGAGACAGAGAGAGTGTGAGTGCGTGGGGGAGAGAGAGATGACAGGGGTAGTGGCGGTGACCTGTTGCGACCGATAGGGACCATGTGAATGGAGATAGCGCGGCCTTGCCTCGGGGGTGGCCTATTTGACGGATAGCGGCCCACGTCATCGCTACGTCATAGTGATGACGTAACACCTCCTCCACCTCCGTCACCAGCGAAAAAAACACAATTTGCAGGCTCCCTTATCTCTTTCCGCTCCATAGCAGATCCGATAGGGCCTTAGATAACGCCAATTATCATTCCTCGACTCGTTTCATCACGGAGTAGGAGGAAATGAGCCGTAATCCTCCTCTATAGTATTGTATCCTTATAGTCACACTTTTGACAACAAGTTTGTGGAAAAGGCGAATTTTGAAGAAAATATTGAAAAAAAAACAAAATCTCTATACTCACAATTAATTACAAAAGACTAATATACATGACAAACATAAGACCCATCTGTACTTACAGAGTAGAACTTTGAGGCTCCTTAAACCATTGAATTCCTCTCGTTTCTAATCCTTACAATACAAAATCCTTCGTAAAACCAAATGCTCCTTACTTTGTTACGAATAAAGTCGTCCATAATGACCACCATGTCCCATTTGTCACTGATTCAGTCCTTTCGTAGCAAACTTTATTCCTACTCGAACCCACTAGTTTCAAACCTGGCAACCCCTTCTATTCCTTATATTCCTCCGCGGTGTCTGCAACCCTCAAATAGGTATATTTATATTCAAATCAATTGTATTTAAATTCGGATTCGATATTTTAGAAAATTTGGAATACAAACCACTACAATTTACTTGATACAGAGATAAGTATTTACTTCAAAGCGTACACAAGCAAATCTAACATTTACTAATATAATCATTATTGATAAATAAATAACAATTATTATAATTAGAGTATCCATTTTGTTTTGAGATTAGAGGGGTTTGGACACCTCATTAGGATGGATAATAATAGAATGCCCAAAGTGACAATGAACTGGTGCCCTGAAGGGCTTCTTGGATGAACCAAGTCCAGGAAGACATGGCAGGATATGGCCTTAATGAAGAGGACGCATTTGACAGGAAAACCTGGAATAAAATGTTACTGTAATATTTGGTTGTAGAAAACCTCAACTTTGGGGAAACTCTCTATTAAAAAAATAAATATATATATACATATTTCTTTCTTCTGATAAATTTAACAAGTATATTATGAACCTAGGCTTGTAATCCTTAACCAGGTCCACTTTCTAATAAACAATATGTAATTATAATAATCATAATTATCACGATATAATAAAAAATTTGAAAATGCTGCTTGTCGAATAGTTAAAATAAATGTTCTTATAAGGTTATGTTTTTATTGTTTTCATAACAATTTTATGTATTATTGTTAATAGATTGTTGATTTTTCTCAATAGGTATACGTATTTCCTCAATAACAGACATACTTGTAAGCTTGTTTTCATTGCTTTCGTAAAGATAATATGTATTATTGTTAATTTTCCTCAATTCGTATAGATATTGCCTCAATGATAAACATTCTTGTAAGCTTATTTTTTAAATGTTTTCCTAACAAATTGGCTTCGTAATATGTATTATTATTAAAGAATTGTTAATTTTTCTCAATTAGTATAGGTATTTCCTAAATTAAATACGTTTAGGTAATTTAATTCTTGAAATTGTTGGTTATATAAAGTAGGATATTACTTTAGATTCAAGTTTTGTGGCATCAAAATTACATACACTCTTATTTGGGGAAAAACCTGCCGGTTGAGCTTGATCTCGCACATATCACCACCCTGCAGAACAGGTGCAGCAGTACCAGGAGTCTGTACTGTTTAAGACTTGAACAGTACAGACTCTGTTACTGAACCCAAAGGTTTATTTCTCTTTAAATTTATAATTTAATGATTGATTGATGATTAACATTAAATATTATAGTTATGTTATTTTTATTAAATTAGCAATTTAGTAAATAATAATTCACTAATGTAGCAATAAATAGTATTTATTTTCTATGTAATTTCTATATAAATTGCTTTGTGGTTTTAAAATTATACTTTAGTTCTCTAACATGGAAACGATAGCATGAAACGATCATTTTTTTTTCAATCCAAAATATCATTTCTACCAAGGTATTATGCCAATCATAATAATACTATATCATAATATACTACGTTATGCAAATTTATTTTATTTTCATAGATAAATGATTAGAACTCTCAATTTGGATGGCGTACTAAGTCGTTGATACAGGGTCATTTACAAGTTCATTCGATAATTTTTTTCGACCTTTTTATTGGGTTTTTTTTATTTCATATTTATATTTGAGAATTTTAGGATTAAAAGTGGATAACTGCAAATAAAAAAATACACAAAGTTAAACGCTTAGTTGTTGTGTCGAGTTCAAATCCGGCTGTGGCAGATAATTTATTTAATCTGTTAACAGCCGGGGATAGATCCTATGTGATCTGGAGAACCTCCTAGGCCTCACCCAGCCTCTATAAAGTGGGTACCCTTAATTGGTAATCGAGAACTGATCCCTACGGGGCGACCTGTGGTCTAGTGGTTAGCATAACAAACTACTAACCCCAAGATCGTGGGTTCGTAGCCTGGCAGGTGGCACTAGGATTTTTTAAAGGGAGTAAAAAATCCTTAATTATTCCGTCCTTCGGAAGGGACGTTAAACGGGGGGCCCGAGCCTGTACGATGTCAGGTACTCTTTAAAATCCCTATCCTAATTAAACCTGGATAGGCAAAATTTAGAGCTCCCGCTGTTGCATCGTCCAGTTAGCCATAGCATCATAAAGTGACGTTAAATGAACAAACAACCACAACAAACACCACCCTGCACAAGTGTCAACCTAGAAACATTACACCTTTTAGCACTTACTAAACCCAAGACTCTTCATCGGTAGTAGTGGTATAGCTTTCATTTAGTCTTCGAATACTTAAATTTCAAAATAATTCCTTTGTGCTATAATATTTATGGTGCCATAAAATGTTGATATAATTTTAAATATCCCTTGTGATCTATAAATAGCAATGACCGAGTTGGTATTAAAAAGGCTTTAGCAGCGTTTGACGAAAGACTGACGCTAAAGCAAATCGATAGTGACGTCATCCCTTCCCACAGCTTGTCCAATGGATCAACGCTAGCTCTACCCACGCCTTCCCAAAGGTCACGTCTTTCAACTTTCCACTATTTAAATTATATTAAAATAGTCATACATAAATTATTTAATTTTTTTATTAATTGTTATAATTTTTAAATATTTTTATTTTGAAGAGAAGAGATATATACAAGATACACTAAGTGGTATAAACCTATTCCTTTGGGTTCAGTACCAGAGTCTGTACAGCGGTTGTGGAGGGTGGTGATTTGTGCGAGATCGACCTTAACCGCCTGGTTTTTCCGACAAATGAGGGTGTCAACTTTACAGATGCTGTGTGAGCCCTAGTAAGGTCTGCAGATCTCAGCAACTCAGTGCTTTGTACACACTGAGCTACCTCGCTCCTAAAATTTAAAAAATAATAATAATTTTGATGACACAAAACTTGAAAGTAAAGTAATATCCTACTTTAAATAACAAACAATTTCAAGAATTAATTAAGAATTTTTATTATTGAGGCAATATCTATACGAATTGAAGAAAATTAACAATAATACATATTATCTTTATGAAAGCAATAAAAACAAGCTTACAAGTACGTCTGTTATTGAAGAAATACGTATACCTATTGAGAAAAATCAACAATCTATTAACAATGATACACAATATTGTTATGAAAACAATAAGAACGTGTATTTTAACTATTCGACAAGCAGCATTTGCAACTATTTTAAATAACTTTCCTAAACTAAGATTGTAGTAATCTGATCTAAAACAATTGTGAGGAATATTCTCCTATAGTCACAGTTCTAAGAAGCTTATTGAGCGCTATCTTCTCTTGTATTCGAGAAATATCTCCAAAGAAGGAGAATTCATTAAGACAATACAATGCGAAAGTAGCAAGTTAGACAGATATAATTAATTATAAATTAAAAAATTTACTGCAAATCAAACTGAGAAAAAATTTAGAATGTGTCAAGGGGAGCAAATATCCTAATAATCTTTCGAATATTGGACAAAATTTGTCAGGGGTAGGAATAACTGAAACAGATGAAAAATATTTAAATATTTTATAAATATAGATAGATTCTTAGAAATGTTCATGCTAATAATAATGATAGTCATTTCGCCGAATGGTCTTATACTGAAAAGCACAAGAGAGGGTAAGAAGACCTCGGCTTCCAATTGGAAAAATTTAAATTGGCACAAAAAGCAGTTAGTTATGTTGGACACCTGCAGAATGTTGAGACAGATTTTAAATCAGTAAAATCTTTTACATTTCCCTTGGATTTTTAATTCAGGTGCGTTTTTATTTAATTTTAGAAAAACATTCAAATTAAAAGGAAAACAAAATAATACAATACATCATTTATCCATCAATTAAAAATTTTTAATAACAAGCTAAGTGGAAATTAAATAACAAGAAGGCGGAGTGGCTCAGCGGTAGAGCACCCAAAGGTTCTGGGTTCAAATACCGCTTGTTGGTACATGCTGGGGTTGGAGTTTCCTGGGGCTCACTCAGACACTAAAAAGTAGGTACCCAAAATGAGGGGGGGGGATCTGGTGGTTGAGCGTTATAGAACAAATCACCTCCCTGCACAACCGTTGTCCAAGAAATAGAATAGTCCCTTCAAGGGTCGTAATAGTGTACAGTTTAATACTAGAAATAACTAACTAAAAAAAGAAACACCTTATGGCAGGAAGAACTTAGGTAAGGCATGGCTTTTAATGCTATTTGTTGAACTTATGCCTTAAAATTTGAAGGTTTTGTAATATTGGCAAGTAAAATATTTAAAAAAATACTAACATGAGTTTATAATCTTCTTATGAACCCACCATTGCAGAGCATACGGCTACTTGATGGACACCTGACACACATCCGTGACCTCCATCCTGGTTGGTGGTGGGGGAAGGCTTAGCTCCTCAGGGCCAATCAAATATCGAGCTTCCACATTTCAAGTTCAAGGTCATCGCCGATAGAGATTGGCAATCCGATTACACGGCGAGGGACCTTCGCTTCACTCCTCTTTCGAACCGATCTAGCGGAACCATTGTAGTGTCAGCCGCCTTCCTTTAGTGGCGTCTCGCTTTGATCCTGATGAATATATGATGAATATCACTGAGTTATCAAGTTGATTAAGTACACGATCATGAGTGCGTCTAGGGGATAGACCGAGACGTGGGTGGGAAGATTGCGTTAAGAGTGATCTGGCGGATTTGGGTTTGAGTATAGGTTCGTGGACAGAAGTTTGTAAGCAGAGATTGGTGGTATTGGCATCGAGCCTACTATAGGTTCGCTAAGCCTTTTTATTATAATTATGGTGTTTTTGAAAACAAAAAATGGGAATTGTTCCGCAGGTTGTCGCTTCGAGTTCAATCACAACAAGTTTTAACTTTTCATTCGTTCTCGTTTTAATATTTTCCAAAAATACAAATTATCATGAGCTTTAGTAAGGAAAAGAGAATGTAATTATCGGAAATGTGTATACTTCATTAGTCGTGCACGGTCACCTGTGATCTAGTGGTTAGCGTAACAAACTACTAAGCCCAAGATCGCGGGTTCGTAACCCGGCAGGTGACCCTAGGATTTTTTAAGGGAGTAAAAAATCCTTAGTTACGCCGTCCTTCGGAAGGGACGTTAAACGGGGGTCCCGAGCCTGTACGATGTCAGGTACTCGTTAAAAATCCCTATCCTAATTAAACCTGGATAGGCAAAATTTAGAGCTCCCACTGTAGCATCGTCCGATTAGCCATAGCAGCATAAAGTGACGTTAAATAAACGACTAACTAACTCCATTAGTCGTTTCATCTAGAAATGAACGCTTCAACAAACATGTATCATCTATATATAATAATCATAGTTGACCTTATAGACCAAGAGCTGTATGGAGTTGAGTATGCAAAACGTGAGGACCGCATTCTGTAGATCGTTTTGAACTCAGAAAAGCTTGCAGATTAGAATTCTGGAAGTTGCCAGGAGGCTTGTTGGTCCATTTATTTTTTATAGCACCTTTAGGTATCATGTAAATGAATTCAACATATGCTTCGGAACCATTTTAATGATTATTCTAGTAACAATATCCCATTGTTTCTTAAAATTAAAGATATTTATAGCCAGGCAATTGAAAATAAAATAAAAATAATAATTGTTGATAAAAAAATTGTTGATAAAGAAGCAAAATATAAAAATCAATCTTTTTTATTTTGACAATCATTATTGATACATTTGCAAAGGGAAATACAATTTAGTTGTAATTTTTTACAAGAAAAAGCCTTTGTTTGACAGTTGGATGAACATTTACAGGGCTGGATCAACAATTCCGGTAATGGTAGCTTTGTCATTTGCCGTGGGTACAATTCACCATTTTTTCTTTTGTAGCCAAGTAAGGTATAATCAAACGGCTGTAGATGTACTTGGTCAGGATTTATCCAAACATATGTTTGTGCTGAAGCTCTTAATAAATATAAATGTAAAGCATCTGACGGGCAAATTATTTTTAATAAATTAAGTTATTAATTTATGCCGAAGCTCTTCAGCAGTTAATTTTTATTCGAGAAAAGATAGGTGCAAATAGATTCTAATTCAGATTATTGTTCGATACTAAGATCTGGATTTCCCAAATGTCGTAGAGCTTTTTGTACAAAATCCAACGATGCAGCTTTTAATCCTTGTTTTTTTTTTAACAGAACCTACTGGCCGAATCACAACCACTCAAAGAGTGTAATGCTGGCAAAATATGACAAATGTTTTCGCCTAGTGATTGAGCACCCAAATGACATCCTGAATATGCGAACCGTCAAACCATAAACCTAAGCAACTAAGACGTGTTAGTTTATTCCAAAAATAAATTCCCAAGATGAAAACATTTGTATCAGTGCTAATAAATACCCATATTATAATATGGGTAGGAATGGTTTTTGCAGCGTGAAATATACGACAAAACATTCTTGAATCCGATTCTAAATGGTTTGAATTTAACTCAGGTACTTCCAAAAATAAAGAGTCAATTTAAAACATTTTGTTGGATCATCGAATCCTCCACAAATATATAACTCGCAATTTTCATTAATTTGTGCATATCTTGGAGCAGCTGTACAGAGAAATTGAACAAGCTGTAACTTATTTTCAGTGCTTGAATAGAAATTATTGCAGTTAGTTGGAATTTTTGTATTATCGTTTGAAATAATTAATTTTTTGACCCTTACTCCGTACAGTTGACTCTAAATATTTGATCGAAATATCATCATAGCTGTCAAATACTATGTCCACTCGTTTTAAAGGGACCGACACAGCTGCTGGCAACATGGGTTTTTTTTTGTTTGGGGCCTCAGCTAAAGGAAGTTGCCGGTCCTCACGTTTTGCATACTCTACTTCCTTTAACGTCTTCACTATTATATATATGAGAAAGAAAATGGTACGGGTGGAGGAAAACAAAATTCTCTTAAGTAGGGGAACAATAGACAGTTCTCCCTACTTAAGAGATTTTTTTTAACTCCACCCGGACCATTTTCTTTCTCATACAGCATCTATTATACTTCGGAATGTTACTTGAAATTTTTATTTCTTGATGAAATGATTACCGAAATCTATTCATTACCCATAATTACATTCTCTTTTCCATACTAAAGCTTGTTAAAACTTGTTTTATTGGAAAAAATTAAAAATAAAACGAATAAACAGTTAAACCTTATTGTAACTCAAGTCGAGCGACAGCCTGCGGAACAGATACCAAAACAATTTTAACAATTGTAACAGATACATATTAAAAATTGTATTCAATTTTTTGTGTGTAGTGAGTGTTAACATCCTTAAGGTAAAGCTGTCATTATTGTTATATATTTCTATAGTTTTATTAAATTATATTTAAGTTGAGTGAGATCAGGAGACAGTGTTCCTAAGGCTAAACCTTAAACAATGTTAAATAACTAATACTGTTTCCGTGAATATACTTTTTATTTGTACATAGATAATTTCATTTTATAAGAAAAATAAAAACCTAATAAATTTTAATAACCACATTCTTATTCTGTCATTAAAGTAGTCATATGATGGTATTATGAGCTCACTACAGTGATTGTGTATGGTATTGTTGTACCATTGGATCTGGGAATAATTTCTATTTAAACAATTAAAATATTTATAGCTAAACTGGGCACATATTTTTACAAACGTACTTCATTAAAAAAGAAAAAATCTAGTATTGTTGTTTTTGCATTTACGAAGAGATAAATGGTGTTTTTCTACAAATGGAACGGTATTTTTCCCAATGATAATAGTATTTAATTTGCAAAAAACAGTTACTACTTTATAACATGATAATCATAGCTAGTTATTAATTAGTATGTTATATACTATGCCTTAAGCAGGATTGTATTTACATCTAGAAAATATGAGTCAGGTGGAAAAACCTAACGTTGAAGGGAAATCGATAGAAATACTTTGAGCAATGGCCTTGTCACAATTTTTTTTCTTTAAGTATTAGTATAGTATTGCAGTATAGCTGTCATTGATACTTGAAATTAATTAAGTTATATAGAGAATAAAAAATAATTAGGTGATTAATGTTAATTAAACTTCTATTTCTTAAGAATGAATATTAAGAAAATCAAGTTCATTTATTAATGAAAACCATCAATTAGTAATTTTTTTCCTTGTTTATGGAGGTGGGTTTAAAAAGAACTTTTACAACTATTGATACAGTTTAGCAACTAGCGGACTAAGTTAATGGTATCAGTCGTTAAGACTACATAATATTTTACTCTAAACACAATATTATACTCTCTATTCTAAAATAAGATGAAGGAAAAATTTCCGGGTGGAGGTCAGAAAAAATTCTCTTCAATAAGAAAAACTATTTATTTTAAAGCCAACGTTTTGACCCACATTGCAGGTCTTCTTCAGGGCTAAATATCAAGTACATCTTTAAGGCTTAATATACATCACTTGTATATATATATATATATATATATATATATATATATATACAGCACTTGTATATATAGGACCGAAGCAGACCTGCAATGTGGGTCAAAACGTTGGCATTAAAATAAATAGTTCTCCTTATTGAAGAGAATTTTTTCTGACCTCCACCCGGACCATTTTCTTCCTCATATATATATATATATATATATATATATAAGGTCAACTAATATTATTCAAGATGTTTTCTAAAATATATATATATCACACAAGGTAAACATTTTTATCATGCTGGAAATTTTAATAAATTCAGAAGGAAGACTAAGAAAAAGTGTTGGCACATCCCTAACAATAAACAATAGTGTTTTCTTTCTTTCTTTTATGTTTTCTTTAGTTGTCTTATCACTTTTCGCATTATTTCAACATCCAAGAAGAATATCACATCGAAATTAAAACGCAAAATACTATTTCCATATTTATAAATTTGTATGCTCCTTATCCATAATGAGACTGGCCTACTGATATAGTTTCAACATTAGATAAATGGGTTGGGTTTGGGAGTTTTCAATAAAAACAAGTCTATTCTCATTTAAATGATCCATTAGAAGACTAATTTGGCTTTGTTCTTCTATAATTATTTTTAAATGGAGTTGAATCTAATATTAAATCCCTCATTACTTCTCTTTTTAAATTAAATTTAAATTATATTGTTTTAACTGTCTTTATATTGTTCAAGGAGTAGGAAGGCCAGAATCCCTTATATAGAATGATAAGAGGTGCCAAAAAGTGGAATATTTCAGGTAATGGGAAAAATAATTCTGGGAATAAGATAAAATATTACAGTAAAAGAGATCCCTTCCATCCTTTCCTTATTGTAATTAGCAACCTTCCAACCCAAAAGTGGCTAAGGAAAAAAAAAATACGGTCACTAAAAACTTGTTTAAATAATAAAGAGATATAATACTTCCTGAAATGTTTTACAACTATATGTATCTGTTATTTTTATATATATATAACAAATAATCGTTGACAAATATGGGACACCAAAAAAGTCCAAAAAATTAAAAATTTCCATCTGAAGTATAATAACATATTGAATCGTGTAAATAATACGTAATAAAATTGAAGTTCTCTTCTATGATTTGTTTTCTTTTTGGAAGGTTACACAACTTTAACGCAAGATTTTTGTTATTCAACGTTCAACAAACCCTTGCTATTACTTTTCCTAAATATGGAAATATTATTTTATTGACAAACACATATTTAGTCTTGTTTTGTGCTTTTATTATTTCAAATTAGAATATATTTTTTTGTCTATGAAATATATTTCGAAAATCCAGTGGACTAAATATCCATGCATTGTTGATGCTGACGATTGAGATTATAATTTATAATATCGTAGTAACTCTATTGTTGTAAATGGGATTTGTCCATTATAATTATACAATTGAGGGGCTTGCCGCAACGAGTTAACTCCATTTTTAGGCCTAACAGAGTTAACAACCGTTTCTAGGGGGGGGGGGGGGGGAGAAATCATTCTTTCGTTTGGTACAACAAGGAGTAATTTTTGCTAAAAATTATAATTCGCAATTCTAGAGTCGATTTAATTCCGGAGTTAACTCCTTTATGGCCCAAATAATTGAAAATTTCTTTCTTTTTAAAGTAAGGAAGCATTAACTCGCTGAGAAGTATGTTGGTCACAACGAGATGTGGTTCTACGATGGTCTAAATTGGAATGATGATGCGAGGATCCTGAAGAAATCATTGACGCTGAATGATCATCAGTAGTTTTGGTAGTTTTGCATTCTTATTTTTTGTTACTCTGTTATTTTCTTGAAATAAACCAATTTTCTTGAAAGTTGTCCTTATTCAATGTTTCCTTACTTTTAAAAGAAAGACATTTTCAATTATTTGGGCCAGAAAGGAGTTAACTCCAGAATAAAATCGAGAATTAGACGAATTTCTCAATGGAATTTGGCCAAAATATGTAGTGGTAGGAGACATATAATTGGACGAAGTCAAAGGGGATTTAAATACATTCTCTATTTTTAAGTAGTTTTTGTTTTGTTTTTTTACCAAAAATTATAAAAACTGGAGTTAACTCGTTGTTGCTGCAAACCCTTCAATTATATTCAGTAAATCTTCCAGAACATTTCTTGGGAGTTTACGCTCCATGAATCACAAACCATTCCACTATAGGGTGTTTGCATTAGGTATAATTAAGTGTAAAAATTGACCTATGAGGATGAAAATGATCCAGATGGAGGTAAAAAGAAATAATTCCTTTAACTATTTATTAGGAACCGACGTTTCGACTCAAATCATGGGTCTTCGTCAGGGTCGGACAGACAGAAACCAAAATATTTAAAAATATTACTCCCTCGTTCGTCGCCGATGCGGCTCCCTTCTTTCTTCTGTCCATCTATTTCCCGTCTTCAGCTTTGGTTTTTCTTGAAGTGAGTATCCAGTTTCATCCTGAAATGGTTGCTTTCCAGAAGATCCTCGTAGGTAATCTCCTCCTCCTGTAAATCTTTTTCTACCCCTTCGAAACAGGTAAGTATGGCCTCCTTTTTGTTTTAATCCAGTTCGTCAGTCTTATGGGTTTCATTCTTAACAAGTGGCTATAAAATGTTATTTCCTTTTTTCTCATAACATCCGAATTTGTAATGACTGTACAGCTTATTATAATTTATGTAATATTATTAAATTATTAATTTCTTTGCATTGAGTTGTAGTTTTATTTGATAAAATCATCAATCTTTTATTATTCAACTGTATAACAACATTAATTATCAAAACACGGTTACTTAGCCCTGAAGAAGACCTACAATGGGGGTCGAAACGTCGGCTATTCAATAAACAGCTCTCCCTACTTAAAAGAATTTTCTTGACCTCCATCCGGACTATTTTCTTCCTATTTAATAATGTTTTCGTTTATTTACAAATATATTTAATATGAATAACTTGACTATATATTAAATCATATTTTTTGGATCTCGAATATGTTTTTATATTCTCCATATAACTATAGTAAATTAAAAAACATCCATGATCCAACAGGCCTGACAGTTGTTGATCCACAGAAGTGGAGTGCGCGGAATCAGTAATATCTGCTTTGTCTTCCCCCGGAGGTAGGAGGAATGTAGAATCGGATCGGGCGACACCCAGCGAGCGGTAAGTAGGCGATATATGTGGAAATGGGAAGGCGGGGAAGAAATTGATGATCCCATTGGTGGGAAAGGAGGAGAGAGGAAAAACCCGGAGTTTGGAGGAGTTGATAACCCGGCCTTGGGCCGTATCCTGTCTTCTCCGCGGGCAAAAAGACAATACGTTGCTCTCTTCTGTCGCTCTTTGTATTCCCTTCGTGCCTTCTTACTCATCTCTCATCAATTCGGTGAGCACTGGTTACCGGCGACCAAACTGAATTTTTCACCGGTGACCACTAAAGATTCCGCATCATCAGGAAATTGTCGGGATATGATACACTTAAACTTGACTGCTCTGGAATGCGTGGTTGAGAATTTTATTTATTTTGACAACCTTATAATTCTGGATATCTTAGAACATAAAGTTTTTGCCTAGCCACATAGTTTTGATATGAATTCAAAGGAGAATGAGAATTTAAAAAAAAAAAGCCCTCAAAATTTAACATCTCCTGTTTAGTGTTAAAACACGGTAGTCAGATGGTCCACCCATATCAATTTTACTGAGTTCCCTTACTTAATTTCAATTTTTTAAGGATCATTATTAATAACTTTATTACATATATATAGTTATAGGTTGTAGTTTTATGTGATCTTTTATCGATAAAATATGAATTATTGTTATTATATATTAATATTAATATTGTATTAATTATTAGTCATTAAAAATATTATCATTGATTTACAAATATTAGCAATATATAAAGTCACTATATTAAACCGAATTTTGGTGATCTCGAATTTCTGTTTATCTTTCTTATATAGATTAACATGGAATCCTCATACTAGACTGAAACGGCAAGAAATATTATGCCGTTTCAGGCTACTTCAACATTTACTAGATTACTAAATTATTTAGAAAGGACTCATATACATGACAATCATTAGACCCATCTGTACTTACGGAATAAAGCTTTAGGGCTCTACTAAACCATCGAATCCCTCTCGTATTCATTACTTACAATCCAAAATCCTTCGTAAAATCCTCTATACTCCTTACTTTGTTACGAAAAAAGTAATTCATAATGACCTTAATGTCCCATTTGTTGCTGCTCCCGTCCGAATCCGATATCAATCTTTTCATGACAAACTTCATTCCCACTCAAACCCACTAGTTTCAAACCTAGCAACCTCTTCAATTCGTGATAATTCTCCGAGGCGTCTGAAAATAAGATGGCCTCGTGATCTACTAAGTTAAACTTGCTATTTGAGTTCTACCATTGGGTAGTTTCTCTACTTGCCTTTATCTCGTGTCATTATATTTACTGGATGTATTCTATTATACAGTTGTAAATTTCAATAAATAACTATTTTTTTTAAATCATTCTTATATACATGATGCATCAATAAACATTGCCGTTTTTCTGAATTTTAAAGATTGTTAAACGGTCAAATGGATACATTATTATTACAGTCAAGAAAAATAGATAGAAAAATAAAAAAATATTACATAGATAATTTAATTTTTCGATATGCGTTGAAATTATTTGGCTGTTTACATTTGTTTTCTCTTGTGATATCTGGATCCGCGGAGAGAGTTAACTGTATTGAGGGAATCATAATCATGTCATTCTCGTAGTTTTTGGCTTGGAATTGGAATTAGGAAATGGATTTGTGATATCATCTGTAACTCCAATTGAAGCCAATACCTGACTTAGTCACTTATTCACCACGAAATGACGAGCCCGCTTCCCTAAGTAGAAGAAACTCATTTTAGAGAAAATTCGACTTGACTACTTATCTACTAGGGCTCCAGTAATACTTGTATAAAAATGCAAAAACACATAGTCTAGTTCTCCGCACCATTAGTCACTCCTAGTGCAAAAATATTATTGAAAATATTTCAGTAATCTTATTGTTATCGGGTCCAGATCTACAAAACACTCCATATACACTTACTTCTAACAGCGTTACTTCAAAAAAGTATAAATTCTTTGACATGTGATTTGATTCGAATAAAAACCTTTTACTGAAATCCTCTGAGGTCAGATAAAAAAAGGTAAACATAAAGAGCAAATAGGAGATCGGTGACAAGACCCGTACAAGATTGAACAAGGTGACTAAGCAAACTGGAACCCTAATCGGGATGAACACCTCAACCCGATGACTTGTTTTCTCAATCTCTTTACGAATAATATGACTGTCATATCTCGGAAAGGTGATTCAAATTGAACCGTCGTCATAGCCGCAAAGCGGTGGAATCTCGGTCAACGATCTCAGTAATTCAAAGTTATAATAGTAGCAGTGTTGAATATTTAATAGTTGAATGTATATGTAATGACGGTATGATGTACCGAGTAGCGACCAAGGGGAATAGATAGAAACCAGAAATTGTTTATTTATAACAAAGGTTTCGACATATATTATTAGTTTCAATAGGACTTGATGAATTAGGTTAACTATTAAACTTGAATAATTATTAGATGAACTTATAATATGGTGAAGAAAACGGTACGGGTGGAGGTCAAAGACGGCGTTTTGATCCACATTGCAGGTTTTCTTCAGTGGTGGAGAGACGAGAAACGAAAAATATTTAATACTAAAATAATTTGAATAGAAAAAAAATAATGGCTAAGAAAGGACAGTTGAAATGACGAGGCCCTAATAAGGCCAGTAATAACAATAAGGTTAGCGAACCCCAAGGATAGATTTCGGCCACTAATCTCTGCTTACAAGGGTTTGAATGGGTTTGAAGGTTTTTAAGTAGAATTGAAGATAGGATAGAGAGGTATCTATTGTACTGTACGATGTACATTTTAAGAGGAGGATGAGAAGGTGGAAGGTTCTAATTTATTCATTTCTATTTATTAACTTTAGATTTTTCCCGTGATGGGGCTCACCGTGTCCTTTTCCCTTTGCTTGTTGATTTTATTAATTTCTCAGTTCAGGCTGAGACTTTGTACGTGATCTTGCCACGTTTGTGGCCGTCCTGCTGGGGTGAGTGTCCGAAAAAGAGGGTTAGTACAGTATTTCAGACTGTCAAAAAATTTAATGTGTCAACGTTTAATGAAGTCTGTAATTGTCGGTATGTCGAGAGTAGTGTGTAGGAGGTCCGTTTTTGTTTTGTTTAATGTTGTGTGTCTCACTATGCGTTGCAGTACGCCATTCTGTAACTGTTGGAGCTTTTTCGCTGTTGCCGGCGTGATGTTACCTAATAGTGGTTCTCCGTAAAGGAGCGCCGGTCTTAGGATGCTCTTGTAGATGGTCAACTTGAGGCGGAGGGATAAGTTAGGAGATGTAAGCAGGTGGTTAACTCTGTAAGACTTGGTCCTAACCGACCTGAGTTTCTTCCTGCAGTGGTGGGCTAGTTTAAGGTGCCGGTCAAGGGTGACACCTAAGTACACTATGCTGCTTGCTGGTCTGTTTTCGCGTCCCGCTACTCTATAGACCTTAGGGGGAGCTGTCTCTGCGCTGATTGATCTGCTGTAGATCGCTATGTCGTCGGCATATGCTGCTACAGTAGCTCTTTTGTAGTTGGTTCCAACAGTTTCAGCTGTGTATATTGAGAAAAGTACTGGAGATAGCACAGACCCCTGAGGTACTCCGCAGGTGAATAAGACGGCTTCCGATGATGTTTCGCCGATATGGACTGCTATCGTTCGCTGTTGAAGAAACGACCGTAGGACTTTTTTTTCTTAGCCCCTTGGCTTTTATTAATTTTCGACAATAACATATTAATATGATACATGTCATCGCTTGTACTGCACCAGGTGCATTTTAAGAGAGGATTGTGCATTCAATTATCTTGAGATTAATTAGATGGTAGGAGTGGGGTGGGGGGGGGTCTAGTGATGGGGACCGAGATAAAAGTCAAAATACTTCATCAAATATTCACATGAAATAATTAATGCGAGACGTTAACGTAATGCGACATGCGATAGTTGAACGAAACATTTTGGGGCGATAGAAAAAAAAGATTCACTATAAAAAAAGGAAACATCGCTATATAGCTATTTTAAAAATCTGCATTGCACTTCGTTCATTTCGGTCAGATGAAGACTTGCAACTTGTGCTGCAATTTTAGATTTCAATAAATGAGTAGTTTCTATTAATATTTGTATTATTGAGAAAATAATTATATTATTTCTTCATCACCATCTGGACAATCATACTTTTTATTGTGATAGATATACGCTAGGAGCTACTGGTAGACAAGTAATTTTTCAGTGTTTTCATAAAAATGAAATAATATAAATAAATAAACACAGAACTTTAGTAATTTGTTAATGCAAGAAGTAAAAATCAATGTTTTTTTAAGTTATATAAAACTGAAGATACAACAAAAACATTTTGTATCACTAAAGTGTTAATATTTTGGTAAACAATTAAATTAGAAGTCCTTTCATTTGCTGATATTTTTATTATATAGGACCTATTCTTTACCTACTATTTCCATACAATACGGGAGCGGGGAGGTCAGTGTGTATAGTTCTCAGTTGCTATGCTCAAGGTTCTGGCTACAAATCCGCCTTTGGCAGATCAATTATTTCAACTGTTAACAGCTTAGGAGGGACCCTTTTGGATCTACAGACCCTCCTGGGCTTCACCCAGCCTCTATAAATTGGTGGAAAAACCTGGCGGTTGAACTTGATCTCGGACAAATCACCTACAAGCATACTCGAATATTAAATGATACTGAATAACCATCAGTTGTCAATTACCGATATAGCAATGTTACATATGTAACCTATGGCACACTGATATTTTTTTGGATCATTTGTTATAATGTTATGTTTATTAAATCATCCTAAAATGAAACAAGTAGCCGTAGGAGAAGGATTAGTGTCTACTTCCTCTTTTATTCCGAAATAAAAAATGAAAAACAGTAGAGAGGGACTGGGATTATTGCCTATATTCTGGCAATAGTACTGTTTATTTATGTTTTTATGTTGTAGATATTATTGATATTTAATGATATAGCAGGACACCAAGACTACTAATCTGGAGCAAATGATTTGTAGCTACGTGGCGAGATTAGGGCCTTTGTATAGCTTGCACGTTCCCCTGAGTAACTGTTCTTCCCATTTCCCCCCCCGTATTGTCTTCAAAATGCTCCAGTAAATTTTTTTTATTACCGTTGTCTAGAATCGGTTGATGTAGCTGGTCTCAAAGTGTATTAAAATTTTAATATTAGTCTATATATTAATGGGCTGATAAAATTACCGATTATCGATAGTAAAAAGATAATATAAAATTGATCTAAATGAATATCAAAGGAAGGGAGCCTTGATTTTGATTTTATTTCCATACTGTTTTGTTTTTTTTATATCAAGATGATCCGATTTATCAGCTCCCATAATTCGAAAAATCAGAATTATCTCATTCTTGTTTTAATTCACATTAGACTACACCAATTATGATTTTTTTTTAAATTGTAGCAATGCAACCCATGAAGGGTCATCGGATCAGTACAGTGAAGAGACTATAATGGTTCTAAGCCAATTGTTTTGCATAAAGATGAGTTGGCCTAGATCACGCACAACCTCAAGATTTCCCCCAACGAAGAGTACCCTAAAGGCTGGGTGAGCCCTTGGAGGGCCTGAAGATCCCACAGGGTTCACCCATGGCTCTTGACAGATTAAATTAGCATTTTACCCGCTGAGCTACCACGCTTCCTTCAGCTACTCAAAAAATAAGGAAACAATTTAATGGCAAATATTTACTAAGGAAGAATAATCATCATTTGCGTGTAAAAAATATTGATTGGAACATTAGTACAACTTTTTGTGGTAATAAATAATAAATCTCGACTGATTCCCAGATAATCGACGTGAAAATGAAACGAAGAAATATACTATTAGTATTTTTTAAGATATAAGAAAAGTTTTAAAATAAATTTTATAATAATACCATTTTATGACAACAGATTGGAACTATATAACTAAAATAATAAAATTAAACACCTAGTGTTAAAATTTCATGCCATTCTTATAAAATACATACAACACAATATGAAAGAACAAAGAATATGTAATTTTAAAGAAATCAATGACACGATGTATTTGAAATTGGGGAATTAATTAGTAAATTAGATTGGACAATTCGTTGAAATATGGAACATTAAATACAAATAAATTTTTTTTTTCATTTTAAAAAGTCAGAAAATCATGATAACGTCTATTCATCTTTCCAAATTAACATTAATAACTAATTTATGTTAAAAATTGAAATTAAATATTTTAAACGTTAAATCATTTCGTTTGACAACGTTATTTCTGAGTACAAGAGCGTATTATGAGTAAATATAGATAGAGGATATAGATGAGTAATATTTGTAAGTAAGAATATTATAAATAAATGGGATCATGACTGAAATATATGCCATGTTGCTTATTTAGCATTTTATGGCATTTGTAAAATAATTGTAACTGGTTTACTTTACTAATTCACGATCTATTTACTGCGATATTTTATTAAAGCACATTAAATCAATTAGCTTGTATAATCTATTCTTCTTATTATATTTGATTCCAGTATTCTTTAATTATTCTCGTAAATTGTTTTATTAGCTTTGACGAAGGCATCCTAAACGTCAGCGGTGTAAGTAAACTTTAAAAAAATTATATATTCCTCTGATTTATTTTTAAATTTAATATATATTAATTTGAGTACTACCACTGGGTAGTTTCTTTACTTGTCTTTTCATGTCAATGTATTCACTCATTTTATTTATTTGATGTATTTTGTATACAGTTGTAAATTTCAATAAATATATATTTTTTTAAATATATATATTAAAATAATTTTTAAAATTATATATCCTCTGATTTATTTATTTCATCTTCTAAACACTGTCTCTCAGGCATTCTGCATTATAATTTCATAATTATTCTTCATATGAATATTACTTAGCTTGGCCGCATCAACCACAACGTAGGTAAGTTAAATATTAGAATAATAATTAGGCTTAGCTAACCCCAAGGCTTGATCCCGATACCAATCTTTGCTAACAAACTTCCTTCCACGGATCACCACATTAACCCAAATTAGCCAGATCACTTTCAACGCAATCCTCCCACCCACGTCTTGGTCTAGGCTTCGGAGGCTTATCAGTCCTTCGTTTCCAAGCCCAACAACTTCACCAGCCCATCTCAACCTTCCTGCAATTCCGCATTGTGGAAGCTCCTAGATTCTGCAAACGTCTCATCATTTTTCTGACCGAATATTCTATGGAATAGCTTATTTTCGAACACCTTCAGACTTGTTCATCCATAAGTGTTAGAGCTCAAGTTTCACATCCATAGTGAACAGTTGGAAAGATGATGGTTTTGTAAATTTTAATTTTTAAATTTCGAGACAACAGGCCATAAATTAAATATTAAATAAATTAATAAATTGTTTATTACGATTTGTGTTGGTTGATCGTTGTGAAATGTTCGATGGAATACATAGTAATAATCCAGGAAATTTTTGTTTTATTCTACAAGCCCATGTTTCATGTGGGGCAATGTTGTTTTAAGAGAGCCAAGATTAAAGCTGATTCGGAAGAATAATTGATCAGGAGTTTATAATTTCTTACTCTCTTAAAAGAATTCTTTCCTGATGATGCGCTCAAGTTTGGCACGAAACGCCCGCTTCCAAGGAATTTCTTCATAGATGTTCATCCCATCTTAAACAGGTCGACCGACTATATCTCTATATTAAATAATTATAAAATTTAAGAATGATTGGCATAAGAAGCGGCGTTGCTTAAGACGTAACACCCTTGGTTACTGATATTTAGGTCCCAAGTTTGAGTACGACTAAGGCAGATATAATGTATTAATTATTCTTTTAACAAATATGGATCGACCCTTTTGGGTCTGGAAATCCTCTCAGTACTAATCCTCTAGTAATATAGTTACCTTTAATCAGTGGAAAAGCCTGTCCTCTGTCGAAACAGCTCCTTGGACAACCGCTGGCGTAGAAACAGCTTGTATTTTACATAACTAGATAGACATATTTATATTTTTAAATAAAATAAATATGGGAACTTATGATGATTTGGATCCTTGTTCTTCAATACTGTTCGTAAATTAGCATGAACATTCCTATCGTATACAAGTTTACAAATGGATTATAATCTTCATTACAAAACTGTGTTAACTTCTGATAATTGAAGGAAGATTGTTTTTATTTTACGATGGTGGGCGATTCTCCTGGTGTTAATATTATAATAAAGGTTAACAAGCGGGCCATAGAGTTGGAACTGTAAAGGAATTAACTTTTCCTCGGGCTGTGGCGAAGAGATAACCCGTATCCGAGACACGGTCTGAGGAACACATCTACATAACAGCCACATCCCAGAGCCAACAAACTCTTCTTAACTACTGCTTGGTTTGTAACCCCGTCAGCTCTGCCTAGGGTGGACATTGGCAATTTGTAGGGCTAAACTGAGAAAAACGGTAAATTAAACAAAAAATTATGAAGCCACTTCATGTATGATAATGTTTCGACCCATTAGTTTCGCATTTCTTATTCTTCAGGTTTAAAAAGACGAAATGAAAATAAAAAATAAAAAATGGCATGACTTAAATGTTTTATTTTATCCTGCATCACTACTACCCATGAAAGGTTTTGGGTTCAGTACATGGTGGAGACTGTATTGTTTCTAAGGGATCGGTTCTGCAGGGGAGGGATTCGTCCGTGATCAACCTCAACCACCAAGTTTTCCATCTAACTTTATAGATGTTGGGTGAGCCCCAAAGCGCAGACTTTACACGGTCCACCCACAGCTGATAACAGATTAAATGATTTGTCTGCTACAGCTGGATTTGAACCCCGAATCTTCTGTCTAGAACTGCACTCAACATGCTCCATTATATCGCTATATTAGATTACATACTGAAACATTCAAAATCAAAAGCGGATAACTCAAAAATTTCAAAATTTAGTATTTGGGTCGAATCGATCAAAAACAGCTTGTTTATTGGCCTATATTTGGACTATATGGAAAAAATGACGAAGGGGCGTAACCCAGAATCTATTAGCCCTACAGGCCTCGGTCTGTGCTTAAATCGAAGCTAATACAATTTACTATAACTTCATTACCAATAGCTTTCATCGTAGAATCACTCCTTCGGCCGGTGTTCCTCACGAAAGTAGGCCAAAACGTAAAATTTGGACTTTTGGGAAAAAATTATCAATTTTCAAAGGGGCGAAACTTAGAATCTATTAGACCTACTGAGCTGCGGTTGGATTCAATTTCTAGCAATTTTAATCTACTTTAAAATTGGCTACTCATAATTTTTTTTTCAAAAATGAACCGATTAGGAGATCAGGGCAAAAGCTGAAATAACTCCGAAAATTTCGAGTTTTTTTGCCACCAACAGTTTTCCCATGCGTTTTTTTCGGTTGCAAACATGCCCTTACAGCATATCAAAAATGCAACTCTCTTTGATATTTTGCGACCTTCAAACACCTGTCCGCTGACCTATTATGGAAATTCTTTTGATTCTGAACTGCTCAATTAACTGTATCGCTAAGATTTAAATACCATAAAAATTATGGTTGCTTTTTAAATTATTTATTATAAGTGTCCTCTTTTTATGAATATATTTAGTTTCAATATTCTGTTCCTACTAGAAGATATAAGACTTTCAACTTCTCTATTAATTTTACTTTTTATTTATTTATTTGTTTAATTACTTTTTAAATGTTTTTTTTAAATCTTTATAATAAAATTTGTATTGCATATATCATAAAAATTATTGATTCGGGTATGATGATGTCAAGTATGAGCGAAGAAAAGAAGCTAGACGCTAGTAGCTGACGTAAGCTCCGGTCAGTGTCCTTAGAAGCTCCCACCTTATTTCATTATTTTCTTCAACTCATCTTACAAATATTTAGTATCTTTATAGCAGATTTATTAATATTACTTGGTCAACATATCCTTTTCCCAATTTTATTTATTTTTTTTATTCTTCGTATTGTCATTGCATTGAGCATGAAACTTGGGGTAAAAATATCATTGTTGGTGCTAAAATAAAATTTTGGCTTTATCACGAAAAATTGCTCAGCTACTAGTGCTATAAAGTAAAAATATTAAATTTTCTAGGATAAAATCATTAGTAATTATAACCTAAACAGTTAGCATTTTCTTGTCAACTTATAGAACTCCTTTCCAACCCTCATTGTTTTAATTTTAAGATTAAAGTTAATATAAATAGGGTGTATAAATAATATTTGATCTGAAGTCTTTTAATTTCGATGTATTCAATTCAGATATTATCATTTTTTTAAACTATACTATTTTCAGGAAATAATGTTGCTGGATACATAAATATTCGTTTTAATGTACTACATATAAAACTAATTCGAACAAACCTGAAATCTGTATAATAGATGCAGTATTAATAAATAAATAAAAATAAAAACCTGCACCAACCCTTGAAGGGTCTTGGATTCAGTAAATGTTAGATACTGAACTGTTTCTTGGAAAACGGCTGTATCTACTTTATAGAGGCTGGGTGAGCCCCAGAAGGGCCCCAGATGCCAAAGAATATATCCCCGGGTGCTACCAAATTAGATAAAATCTGACAGCAGCCATATTTGAATCCGGGAACTTCGGTATGACAACTTGGTGCTCTACCACTGAGCCACTTCGCTCCTTTATATAATTTTCATAAAAATTAGATAACTGTTGTTGAAAAATGTACATCTTTTACGTAATGTTATAACATTTTAAGTTCGAACTGAAAATTAATCAGAGAAAATGGTCTCAGATACGGAAATCGTAATACAATCCAGAATATAACTTTAAAATGAAAATATTTTAAAAATAAAAGCTACTGTACTTGATGTATTTTATGAAAAAGAAAAAAAAATGAGGGAGTTTTAATCAACTGCCGGACCAGAGTATCAATTTCATTGAACTTTTTCACTAATTGGAATCTTTGTTCTTCGAAATTCTTATACCTTGTTTTTGAATGTTATTTAATCTGTTAAAGCCACGGATTGGCTCTGTAGGACCTGCCTACGTCCTGGAGTTCAGCATGCCTCAATAAAATGGGGTATCCTTTTATATGGGACGGAGAAAAGCCTGGTGGACAAATCACCTCCCTGCACATCCGTTGTTCTAGAAACTGCACTGATTCCACCATGTACTGAACACAAGACCCTCAATGGGCCTTTAGTAGGTTTTTTTTTATTGTATATTTTCATTTCCCAAATTTAGGAAATTACCGTTGCTTAAAGAAGTATTATTCACTGTAAAAAAACAACACATTCGTGACCACATATAAACACACTATACACGACAATAAAATACAATTTCCCTTTTTATGCTTTTTACTTTACAATTGGGGCAACACTAAACTTACAATATACACCACATAATCTAAAACTTAAAAATGTGAAGGCTAAACTTGAATCACGGTATACAAGAAAAGGCAGCTTCTAGAAGTTCCACTTGTCAACAAAAAAAAAGTCCTACGGATAATAGAACTCAAAACAGATATACTGTAAGTTAAAAGATCCTACATACTCAACAGGTTGGCATTTAAAGTTCTATCAGTTTCATTTTCACAGCACGCTCTAGTCATATCAGTGTTTGTTTATCTATTTTTGTATAATTTTAATGAATGACGTTCATAAAAGTACAACAGTAAAATGTATTTTTTACCTAATCAATGTAAAATTCTAGCATTCACAGCCAAAAAGCTGCACATGTAGCTTGGGTTTTTCGACTGTTTAGGTGTATCGCTAATATTTGCGAATCCTTAAATATAGTTTAAAAGAAGCGGAGGGGGTCATTGGTAGAGCACTGAGTTGGCGTGCCGATAATCCTATTTGAAATCCCGCTGCAGGTAAACTTTTGTTCATTTCACTGTTCATTGATTTTTTTCGATTAATGGAATATTCCTTGTTTCAGTAAAAAAATGCCGATCATTTAACATAATTGGCTATAATTATGTAGTTCTTAATTCAGGAAATATAGGTTTTCTATTCTTATGGTCTAATAACATGTTTTTCAGAGAATTTCTACAAAATGTTCCTTTTTTTTAAGATTTACTTAAAATTGCAATTATAAATAAAAAGTTATTCACAAAGCAACCGTAAAATGCGAATTCCACAAATATTAATTCTATATAATTACATACAATCAATTTTAATTCAAAACATTGTAAGGAATATGTTAGTAATTCTGTTATCAACTAGAACTGATTAAGATAATAACTAATTAATGATTATTATTACATGTAACATTCGAATTATAGTATCATTTGCATCACAGAATTAATTAAGCTTTCTGAATAGGATTGTGATCATAATAAGATTTAAGGTGCATTCAACATGCATCATAAGGCAATGATTTAGTTTGGAGTGTAAAACAACATTCGAAGCCTAAATTATAATTGGAACATTAATTAATGAGCGGTCTAATGAAGGTTTTGATCCTGAACTGGTAGCCATTGTCGGAATGGTGAGGGTGATTTCTAGCATCATTCTCAGCCCAAATGAAACGTGTGGCTGGAGAACAGCCAGGGGATAAATTAGACGATTATAACATAATGCTCACCACTCCTTGTGGGATTTGACAGGTTGATAGGTTAAGCGTTAACATTTATTTGTCATCATTGATCATCTAATTATCTATATTAGATTACATAATTACATATATAATATATAAATATATATCTGCAACCCCAGTGGACAAGTCGAATTTTGGCCAGAGAGTTATAATAGCATGGAAGGGGGAACGTGTAATTCTTGAAATAGAGTTGTAATAAAAACAATAATTCTTTTTCTAGCCAACTTCTGACATAGCTGCTTATTCACTACGGAAATCACATGATTCCACTTCTCTAAGTACAAGAAAATTGAGAAAACTCCACTTAACCACTTATTGGACTGTAGACATATAGGCATCTTCTTATTTTTACTGCTAATAAAATAACTTTACTTCAGTTTTTGAGATTCAGTCGTGTACTTGTTAGATTTTTTTTTGGCGATGTTTTGAGACTATATTGTTTTCATAACCATGACCTAATAGTGGAAAAATCGAGCTTTTAGTGAGTATATTAAATAACGCATTATTCTAAATATAAAATTGACATTTGAAAGATGTTAATTCATAAATCGTCATTACATATTGATAACGAAATGTTTACTACGGCATCACGTTATCAAAATAACTGTTCAATATTACAATATATTCTGTCAATATTGTTCAAGACCGGTGATTGGTGAAACGTATTCGATATCTGTTAGCTGGTATTATTTGATTGCTTAGTCATTATTTTGTAGATTCATTAGTGTTTATTATTATTTGTACATTGTTTATAAGAGTTAATTAATTTGAATAACACATTTAGACCGTTTACATCAGATTTGTTTTATTCTTATCTTTTGATTTACAGCGAGCATAGTGAATCATTATATATATACAAGATAGATGGGATTAAAGTTAAAATTTATTTAATAATTAATAAGACATTAACTGAGCATTTCAGGAATGGTGGCAGTATCTTGACAGACTATTCAAAGATACCCAACACAGAGGAAACGCGTGCTAGGAGATATATGTCAGAGGATAAACCAGACAATTGGAGGACAAGGTTGACATCTACGTCTCCCAATAACAGTAAGAGATTCAGTCACTCTTTAATGCCTGTCCATTTCACAGACTTTTGTGTGGTCGATTAATTAATTTTATTAACCGACTTAAAAAAAAGGAAAATTTCAGTTTGACATTAATTTGTAAGGTTTTTCACACATAATTTCCCCACTCCCTGGCTTCAATCCCACCCCCTTAACTCCATGTATTTACCATAAAATCCATTAACTTACTGAGAAAACTAATGGGAATAGATTTTTCTTTTTATTGCAAGTAATCAGCATTTAACATGTATAATATGAAACAACAACAAAAAGTCGAGATTACTTAAATTATAAAAAAAAAATTGTAAAAGTCGGACATTATAAAAAACAATCAATAAACAAGAGATCTCTTAATGAGATTTTTTAGCTACTTGAGGCGTTCAGAATCAAAAGAGTATTACTCCAAATATTAAAAATTGACATTTTTCACTTTTTGCTAGTTTAGGAAATTGATTGATTGAACGTCTTTATCAGGAAAAGATACAAAGAAATATATATACAGTAAAAAATCATTAAAACTTAACTAGAACACTAGACAATGGGTGATCCGTCTGTCGAGGACAATCTCATTTATTTTTCTTATCTCTAAAGTATAAATTAATAAATAAATATAAATATATATACATAGATACATAAATAAGAACAATTAAAAAATTAATATATAAATTCTATTAAAGCATCCAATAATAATAAAAATAATATCTCAATTCAATAATATATATATATATTTGAATAGTTCATACTTCGTACATAATTCCTTTAATAGTTCATATATGTACATTTCATATTTAAATAATTATAATTCAGTTTTTTATTTTTTTTATTACCTATGCTTCCCTATTTTTGTTTTTTACCCCTCAAATCTATGATTGTATCAACATCTAGCAATCTATCTATTGGCTAATTAACCGCGATCTTCGGGACATGGCCTCCTGCACGTACTGACTTAACGCTTTCCAATTGGCGCCATTTAGTAAGCTAAGTAATTCTTCCGTGGCACAAGTCTCGCTACCAAAGTATTTCTTTCTTATTTCACCATATACATGACAGGTTCCCAAGAAATGAGACGTGTCTTCTTTTTCTTTGGAATTGCAAACTGGACAATTGTCCGAACTTTCTTGACCCCACGGTTTTGAGCTTAAGCTTAGTAATTCAGTCCTGCAGCGGAAAATTGAACGTATCGACCCAAGGTCAAGAATATCGTTAAGATAAGTTTTAGTGGGGCTACCCACCGTACATAGCCCTGCATACATGTTAAATCTAGATTGCAGAAACTTATCGAAATTCTTTTGCTTCTCCGATTCTTCCATACGGCGTCTAAGTTCAGTCAACTTCCATCGTAGGTCAGATGGGTCTGACGGATCGATATTCATTCCATGTTGTAATGATAGTTTAGTTAAGTAATGGTATATGCTCCCAAAACTTCAGGTTCAGAACTAATACAATGAAAAATAAGGCGGTAAAGTTTCGTGTTTGACAAAATAGCTTGATTAAATGTGAAAAAGTAAACGTTGGAAATTTCAGTTATCCGCTTTTGAATTTGAACACTTCACTTGTCCAAAACATATTTGTAGTTTTGTTTAGATCAAAAATAATTCTGTCAAAACACTTTCACCTTTCCGGTAAGGCCCAATAATAAGATGATTATCTTATTAGAGAAATTTAAATTTCAATCCTTTCTAATCTATGAATCATAATTAAAAATTCCCTTGCCGAATAATTTATTTCGTTTATTCTTAAGTCATTTTACCTAAGCTAAGGGAGATAGGATCCGGACATCCTTGATAACAAAAAAAGACAAATAATTTCCTGTGCCTGTGGTATTCTCGAGGATATAGTTCTGTATTATTTCAAAACACTCCTTTAAACAAATCTAATGAACTCTTCATTATTTGGAGACTTATAATTATTCTATAATATCGCTGAAGCGAGTGTACATAGCACATAAATTGTGATAGCATTAATTGAGCATTTAAGAAAACCATTTGACCACTTTGGAGCAACTTGTAGTCCTGTAACTGCCTCGGCGGTGCCTAACCTCCTCTCCTCAAATTAGTTTCAATTTCCCCCATTCCTTAAAATACTCTATTTAGTTTATTTTTAGTGTTACTCCTATCTATGGTTGTAATTTTTGAGATTTCGGCAACATATTTAGGCGAATAAGAGATAATTTTAGGCATAGCAAAGATTTTAAGGACCGTGCAATACTTTTTTTACATACGTGATAAAATTACAACGTAAAAAAAATAATATTGGGGATAAATGTGCTAATGGGATAATGACTTAATTGTTTTTTAATTGTAATGATTGTGCAACGTGTAGTACAATTAAATGAGCTGTTGATAATTTGTAAAATGAGGTTGGTCCGTCAAAATATTTTTTTTATATTTAAATAAAATATTTTGATTTTTCTTATATCAATATTTCTATTTTCTTTAAAAAATATCTTTTATTTATTTTTTTCCTTAGTGAAAAAGTCTCTCAAATGATTTCTTGTCAAAAGAATTATCGTAAACATACTTAAATATTTTAATTTTGGCTGTTAGGGTAACTTTCAATTGTAACTTTTATTAAATGGTACTAATATTAAATGTTTTTTTTTTTATATTCGCCATGTTAATCTATTTTTTTCCTTATTTACTTCCCGGGTACGCAATGATGTATTGAAATCGCCTAGAAAGTTGAAATTTCCTTTCTGGAATTGATTTTTAATACCTCCTGATTTTGGAAAATTAATTTTTCTTCTTCTCTTCTAAAAATAAATATCCTCTTTGGATGTTGGCGATTATAACGGTCCATCTTATTTTACTGATGATTTATGTCTTTTGATTGTCCAAAATCTCGAGGATCTTCTGTATTCATACTAGTATGCTTTTAAATATATGCTTTCAACAACTCCAAAATTTCAAAAGCTCACTTTTTTACATTTTTCGCTAGTTTAGTCAAGAATTTCTGACATTTTGTCATTTGTCATGGTTTCAGTCCGGTTCTGAACCGGAAGTTTCGGCAGAATAAGCATTGTTTGACTGAACGAGCGAAGAAATTTGGCAGTCATATACCCTTTTGATCATGAACCCCTCACATATATTGAAAATGAACGGTATGTACTGGTTTGTTATATTATTAATGAAAGAACTGTAGAGGTGAGAGAAGAGAAGACAAGATGGAGGGTGGGGATGAGCGGTACCGTTCCTACGGTACGGGCCGTTTTTTCGGAGCTAACCTACTTCCTTCTTCCTTGTACCATCCCTCCATATTTAGTTTCTAACATATCACATAGTAATTAATTAAATCCATTGATAGTATATATATATAATTAAATGAAACATACTTTTATCAGATAAAAATTAGGTGTTAGCATTTTGAAACTGATACTGATACTGAAGATACTTACTGAACAGCTTTAGATGAAAAGAAGTAAATAGAGGTTAGTTAAGAGCCAAGCCTAATGCAAAAGAAAATTCCATATTAAAAGGGTATATAGATTATCATAAGCCATATAGATAAGCTAATGAGAAGAATTGTTATAGGTTTCCACAAACGGATGAAATGTTTATAGTAATAATTTTTGAAAAACAATAAACCAAATTCACATCGGGTCAAACAGTTCCTTGAATAAACAAATCAATATCAGACGCATAACCAAGTTTTTATTTTGAATATTTATTTTTATTAAAAAAAATAACCCATGTAACCGACCGAAAAAAAACCTTAAGCAGTGCAAAATGGATTTACAAAATTAAAAAAAAAAAATAGTGAAGAGGGTTTTTAACAGTATTAGCCGGTTAACAACTGAGTTTATCTTGATTTGGTACAACTATTATCTTTGAAAACGTCTTGAGCTTTACATTTTAATTGAGTTTTGAAATGATTTTAAGAGGTCTCGCCGGCACTTACAAATCAAGAAAAATACGGTACGGAAGTAAGGCTGAATAAAAAAAAGTTCATAAGCCCCCTTATAAAATTTTGAGCAATGGACGATTAAAATGTAAAGATACAGAGTTTGTAGAGTTGTGCCGAAGTTTATAAGCCACGAAATTTGACATATGCAGACGGAAATGTTGACAAAATTCTATTCCAGATTTGTTTTATGATCTCCCTATTTAATTCCAGAATAAAACGAGTATATCAAATGAATTGCTACAATTTTATTAACTGACAAAATTACAGAATGAAGCAAATATATTTATAAAATAATCAATCTTAAAGAAAAATCTCGAATTATGAACTTTATCACAATGTTCACAAGTCTCACAATCTGATTTATGAACTATGTATAATCTTAAAAACTTTATGATATGAAACTGTTGATGAATACTATATATATTATTATGAACCGTTGGATATATATATATATATATATATATATATATATATATATATATATATATATATATATATATATATATATATATTACAAATTTAAAATTAAATCAACTGTATTTTACTTCTTTTACTACGGACCATGTCATTTCAACTGCCTTTTTTGTATTTCTTTCCTGTAGGTTTTGAACAGTTGAAAAGCATACTAATAATATAAAAAAATAATAATAAAAGAAAAATAATGTATTTAATATTATTAATGTTTTTTCTTTAAAACAAAACCTTTTTCCGAGTTTTAAGTATGTTACCACATCTAGTTTGAGCTATTTTAACCCAACATCCCATATTCTCATCTAATTTCTTAGTTGCCGCGTTTATTCAATAAAAATATTGTAAATTATAATTATTTAATTTTAATTATGATTGCTCAGATAATGTTTTAAAAAAAAATGTTTAAGCTAGATAACAGTTATAAAAAAATTTATTTCCTGTAGTGGTAGTATTACTCGTCTTTATTTCTTTCCATTAGATGCCATGTCCGCAATATTTTAGGTAAATTGTCATAAATAAATGTTATGATCAATACTTCTAATTACTATCAATGCCAACAACATTATGAACAATTTTCTTTTGGCTGTTTCTATAAGTAAGGAAGAAACAAATTTTAATAGTTCAAACAAAATGGAAAATTTACTCTTTTGAACAAATGGAAAACTTAAAAAAAATGTGGCATGTTGTCCTTTACCTCTGGTTTACAAATTTAAATAATAATTTATAATTTATTTTATTAATTGTTTTTGATTTTTTACTAATTGTTTTTAGTAAAATAATAAAAGTGAGCGGATTGGCTCAATGGTAGAGCACTGAATTGCCATGCCGGAAATCCCGGTTCAAATCCCGCTGCGGGCAAGACTTTTATTTAAAATGTTTGCAGCCGGAGATGAATCATATGGGATCTAGTACCCTCCTGGGGCTCACCCAGCCTCTATAAAATATTATAAAAATTGGGTACCCAAAATAAGGGGGGAAATCTGGCGGTTGAGCGTGGCCTAGGACAAGTCACCTCCGTATCTACACCTTCACCTTTACTACTCATTATTTGCTATACCCTTCTGTTGCTAAGGTTTGTAGGGCTTTTAAATCCGATGTTGTGTGATTAAATAATCAATTGGCATAAGTAAAATTCATTAGGAATTTCCAATATTCAACAATAATTTCATTTGTTTTCTGTTCCTACATGAAATAGCAGACTGCAAACAATAGTTTATTGGAGAGGAGTGATCCCCTACCGAAAGTAGGTCTCGAATATTTTTGTCCAGCTCTCCCGTTACTCCCATTCCAGGCTGTAGTTTCCAGGGCTCTCTGAAAGAGGAGCAAGACTCTCGAGGACCCGAACCGCCTGCCATAAGAAGAGCTAACTGGGTCTGCAAGAGGATGGCCGACTTGTTGAAATTTTTTCCTAAGACCGTTGAAGAGAGAAGTGGAAGGCCTTATAGGAAGCAAGGCCGCAGTGCAGGAAGTGTTCTTCTCGCTGTCCTCGCACCTTCTATATCCTCAGCCTTGTGTCGCCTTCTCGGTTATGCAACACCCCCACTCTGTAGTCCGCATGCATGTCTTTGAATTAAATCATTTCTTTAATTTATCAGGTATCACCTATAATCTACACTATTTTTCTCCCTATCTACAAATAGGCTACCTAAGAAAAAAAATACTGTACCACTACAACTCGTAAAGGGTCTGGGGTTCAGTAAATGGTAGAAACTGTACTGTTTCTTGGACTACGGTTGTGCAGGGAGGTGATTTGTTACACATCACGCTCAAGCGCAAGCTTTATCACCCACTTTATAGATGCTGGATGCGCTACAGGAGGGCCCTAAATCCCAAAGGATTAATCTTCAGCTGCTAACGTATTAATTAAAAGTCTGCCAGCGAGTGGGATATGAGCCCAGGACCTTCGGTACAGCAACTCAGCGCTCTACCACTGAGCCAATCCGCTCCCCCTCCCTAGGCCTTTTAAGGAATATGTTCCGGTTTCGATTTCTTCCAATATGATTTCATCTGTTGACTACGCTTCCTCTTCCTATCCTCGGACCACTTTGGGCCTGTTTCTTCACCATCCTACCTTGAAATCGTTCCATTTTCAGTATCTTAGTCCGAAATGCTTCTCAGTCATTTATTTATTCTTTTTTTATATTGTTTTCATCTAAATCATTTTTCGTGGAAGAAAATGGCCCAGGTAGAGGTCAATAAATTTCTCTTAGATGTGGAGAAATGTTTATTAAGTAGCCAACGTTCCGACCTACTTTGCAGGTCTTCTTCAGGGCTAAATATGCAAAATACAGACAATTGAAAATTAAAAATAATAAAAAAGAGGTGGTGGATGATTGTCTGTATCTTGTTTTTTGCCCCGTCTTCCTGAATTCATCTTGAATGATAATAGTTGACCTTGATAATATATGTGGATATATATTTAGCCCTGAAGAAGACCTGTAAAGTAGGTCGAAACGTTGGCTACTTAATGAACACTACTCCACATCTAAGAGAAATTTATTTACCTCTACCCGGACCATTTTCTTCCACATATATTATCAAGGTCAACTATTATCATTCTAGATAAATCTTTTTTCATTTCGTCGACCCAGCGTTTGTATGATTGTATGTGTCTATTCTACAACTAACTGAACTATTTGAATAATATTTTTGTATAGTGTTAAATATTACGTACAAATACGCACAAATATAAACGACCATATAACAAGTCGAAATGTATTTACAAAATTATTGAGACTTTTTTTTTGTTGACAAAATTTACTGAATTATTAGTTGTTGATACTAAGTAGAAGCAGAATTTTATGCTCTTTAATTTAATATAATAAAACTTTTGATAGAACATACCTATTAGGATTTAAAATTATATGGTTTCTCATTCTTGAGAATTAATGAATCCAAAAATAAATATGAACGAAGGGCATAAAACATACGTTACCATGTACAATCAAGCTAATGACATCTTTACCCTTGTAAACTTATAAAGTACACATTTTTAATACATTACACTTTAACAGTTCTCTTTGGCCGAATGGATTGAGGACTGGGAATTACAGGGAGACAAAGCGTATAAGGAAAAACCGCTGTTTATGTCATCACTCTAAAAATAATTTTATTTTAAGTCCTTACTAATTATGTACAGGAACAAAAGAGAGAATATATACATTCTCCAAATGTTGGCTTTACTTCATCTTGAAGTTAAGTGAGATACATAGGTATAACCCACTTTTTTTTTAAAATAATAACCTCGTTAAAAATATTCAAGATATGTGGCTCCTGAAACTTCAGGTTCAGAACTGGACTAAAACCACGAGGAGCAAGGTAATAAAGATTGGTGTGAAACACAATTGCATGACTAAACCAGCGAAAAAGTAAAATGCTAATTCTCCATGTTATCCTTTTTTGATCCTGAACCATCGGGCGATCTAAAGTTATTTTTGATCGAGAGGATTTTCGTTAGTGAGGGTATTTGGAGTATAAACCAGCTCGCTATAGTTTTTAAAACATTATGAAAATTTTCATAGGTGGGCTATATTATAGACTTTTAGAATCAGAAAACCTTGTACCCTCTATGAAAGTTATAAAAAATGTGGAATATTTAACTATAATTTAGTCAAGGAGAAATAAAATTTGGGTGTTTTTCTGGGGCAGAATTTAATCAGATCGTTTTAATATCTATAACTGGTGTAAATTACGTGCGTTCATTTATTTATGCCGACCACTATACTACTGGTGTTTACCTTGGTACATAAACCAGACTAAAATGTATTTATCATGCATATGATGCATCATTCAAAGATATATTCGTTACTAAATAAGGCATCAGTTCCGTAGGTCGTCACTTCGAGTTAAGTCACAACAAGTTTTAACTTTACATACGTTTCATTTTTAATATTCTCAAAAATAAAAATAATCGTATGTAAACATAGTGTAATTGTGGGGAAAACGATTATTTCGGTAATCACAACGTTTCATCAGACATTTCGTATAGATGAGGATGAAATCTAAACGGTACGTGTAAGTTTGTTCTTTAATCTATATACAGCCAGTAACAGTTACTATATAACGTAATTAGTAAAATTATGTTTATTTTCGACAATATTAACACTTTAACGTCCGCTGACACAACAGGTGTGCTACCGCCGATAGTTATTGCCCGCTACAACAATTTCAGAGTTATGATTTATAAATGCAAACAAGTCTTTGATTTTAGATAATTACTGTTTTATTGGCCGTTTTAATTTTTTTTTTTAAGTATCACTATACCGTCGGGTCAGTCAGTACAAGTGAAATATGGGACAAAAAATAAAAATTATATAATGGACTTTTCAAATTTTAAAAAACGTACAAATAAACTTTCTTTTTACTTATTTAATTAGTGTTAATTATGGCCCGGATTTATATGCAACAAAAACCATCAAAATATCCCATTTATGTCATATAAAGTACCAAAATATGCAGTAAAAAGTATGATAACATGCAATATAAAATTCTAACGAAGTGTGAAAAATAGGTAATAATGATAAAATATTGGTCCATAAATAAACAAAAAAACAAAATATTTTTATTTACATTAAATGACAATATTTTGTTTTTTTGTGTATTTATGGACCAATATTTTATCATTATTACCTATTTTTCACACTTCATTAGAATTTTATATTGCATGTTATCATACTTTTTACTGCATATCTTGGTACTTTTTATGACATATATGGCATATTTTGATGGTTTTTGTTTCATATAAATCCGGGCCCTAGTTATAATTAACTCGTTCCGCGTATATGAGAATCTGAACACCGATCGTATTCGGAATTATAAATGGATGTACGATAGGATTACCGTGATGCTCATGCGAATAAAATAAGAAAACGAAGATATTTTATTTCTTGAGTAATATTAGTTGAGGAAGAAAATGGTCCAAGTGGAGGTAAAAAAAAATTCTCTTATTTTGGGAGAACTGTTTGAAAGAAACTATTATTGGAAAGTCGACGTTTCGACCAACATTGCAAGTCTTCTTTAAGCCTAAATATACAAGATACAAATAAATTAAAATAGTATATGGTAAAGAATAACATTAAATGTAGTATATTGATAGAATAATAATATATGTAGGAAGTATTAGAAATTTTTTATTTCAAAACTTAATTTTTCATTTATTAGTTAGTTGGTTTTAAACAGTAACTCTTTATTACATTATTCAATCGCCTCTGGTTTTTATTTCTCCAACTTACTACATATATTATTATTCCATTAATATACTACCTATACTGTTATTCTTTACAATATATTATTTTAATTTATTTGTATCTTGTATATTTATCCCTGAAGAAGACCTCCAATGTGCGCTGAAACGACGGCTTTCCACTAAGCAGTTTTCCCTATAATTCGTATGGTCAAGGGACTGATGATTTGGTACGAATTATCGGGAATACCAATTATCGGGAGTACAAAATAAAAAAAACGTACTAATGAATTTTTTTAAATCTATTGAACCATCCATCGCTTGCACGAATGTCTTCAATTCCTATTTTTCTGTGAAAACTCGGGCTTTTTCCCTTCAAATATTACCCCCAACTGGTACATTTGAATTCCTTCCTTGTACGAACCACTTTTTTAAGTTCTCTACAAGTCTGGGAAGTGATTTTGTCCTTGTTCTTCAGGATTGATGTGGTCGTGGAACCAGGGAGATGAAATGCTTGGATACGTCAATTAGCTTACAGCCACTGGTCACGGCGTTTATGATTTTTTGTTTCTCTTCAATAGAGAGGCTAACGTATTTTGGAGGTATGATTACGTGTCACAACGGTAACAAAAACGAGACTTAATTGTAAATAAAAGTGTGATTGTAAGAAAAGCTTAATAAAATTAATAGAACTTCCCCTCTCTACTCACCCAATTTCCTATGAGAGAAAACAGTACGGATTGCTTATGAGATTTCTTCTCTCAACTGGTCTCTCTCACTCGCTCCCCCGTAAAAAACAATAGGATCTACTGTACCTCTAAACAATACAAACATATTTGTGTATAAAAATAAATACAAATTGAGTGATTTCCTAGAAAGCATTTATTCTTATTCAGATCCTTGGCATATCTGCTTCACTGTTCTCTCCCTCCCTGTCGAAAACAGTACTAAGTAATGATATTTAAAGCTGGAAATACGAATTATATGATGTTGTAAATGACCTCGAGCATAAAAATAATACGAATTATCGAGGGGTCTGAAATGCATTGATTTTATACCATTTATCGGGATTTTCTCTGGGGACCGGCAAATTTGTACGAATTAACCGGAAATACGAATAATCGGGATACGAAATATCGGGATTCCACGTATAAGAGCATTTTTCCCCCTTACCGGTCCATTTTCTTCCTCTAGATATTTTATGCATAAGATTTGACAAAGACCGTTACAAATAGGTAAATGTGTTGATTAAACAAGTGTTTATTTGCACATATTTAATTCTTTCAAGAATTTACATGCAGTTTTTTACAGTTAATTCTAAAAAAATAATGCCGGCCCTGGCGACATTTGACTGTGTAGACGTTCGCCTGTAAAAGGTAAAAAATGAAACGAATGAAAAGTTAAAACTTGTTGGTGAGTTAAATCGAAGCGATAACCTGCGGAACTGATACCCTAAGTAATATTGCTCTGCTGTATTGTTGAGTACCGAATCGATATGGCTCCTCCAGACCGATCGACAGAGTGGTCCTAGACCCGTGCAGTAGACTGCTGGGCCGCTAGGAAGTGGAGGAGATGGGATGAAGGAGATAAGATAGGAGTATTGGCGGTGGAGAGCAAGGTCTTCCCTCCATTCACCTCCGCTCTCCGGGTCAAGGTCGCCTAAATGTTCGTGCCTGTCCTCTCTGGGAGCGCCGTCTTCGGGGGGTTATCTCCTGGGAGTCTGTCGTCACGAGGGGTTAGGACGTGAGGAGGGATCTGCATCGGTGGGGGTCAGGTGGGAAGGTGAGGTAGCAATCGGAGTAGGGCCGTATCACTAAAGACATTTTGTTATTTCTCAGTAAATTATGACACTACTAAAACTGTCATAAAAATATCTGAATCAGCTGGTATTAGGTAAGAATTGAGTAGATTATAAGACCGGCTTAATGCTCGACCAATAAAAGACGTTAGAAAATGAGATGTTTATTTATTTAACGACACTTGTTACTACCGCTAATCGGAGGATACTACAGTGTTAGTCCTAAATAGGGATCATTAACTAGTACGTGACATTGCATGAAGGCTCGGGACCCCCGTTTAAACTCCCTTCCGAAGAATAGCATAACCAAGAATGTTTTGCTCCTTTTAAATATTGCCAGGGCCACCTGCCGGGTACGAACCCGCGATCTTGGGCATAGAAGATTGTTGCTCTAAGCGTTACACCACAGGTGACCAATGAAGCATTATGTTATGTATCATAAATTATACAAAAATATAAACTATCATTCTATACATTTAGTGTTACTTCTCGGAGTTTTTTTTCTGAAGTTATGTTGCACCAGCACTGAGTTGCCATGCCGAAAATCCTAGTTCAAATCCCGCTGCCGGTAATACTTTTATTCAGTCTATTAGCGCCCGGAGATGGATCACCCAGCCTCTATAAAGTGGGTACCCAAAATAAGGGTAGGAAATCTGGTGGTTGAGCGTGATTTAGGACAAATCACCTCCCTGCACAACCGTTGATCATGAAACAGTTCAGTCTCTACCAGGTATTGAACCCCAGACCGGTTCACGGGTTGTAGTGGTACAGGATATTAATATATTTAGTGAGTAAAAAATAACTAATATGTGTAAAAAGAGCATTGATTAAAAAACATTTTCAAATCATTAAACAAAGAAATTAAAGGTTTTAAATGTAAACAATTTTTTTTTTAATTTTCCATTTCTATAATATGCATATTATGACACTTTATTTGCTCATAAAAAAGTGGTCATTTCCTTTCAGTTCCGTCTAAAATAGCCATCGAAATATCTGAATCAATTGGTGTTAAATTAGAATAGGGTAGGTTATAAAATGAGCTTAATGCTGGAATGTAATCAGACGCTAGGAACATGTTTTGTGAATAGTAATGAGGGGCAGTGGTAACCTACGGTGTAATGCTTAGCATAACAACCTACTATACCCAACCTGGCAAGTGCTCTTAGATTTTTTTAAGGAAAGTGAAAAATCCTTGGTTACATAGTCCTTCGGAAGGGACGTGTGCTATGATTTAGGACTCTCTCTGTAGCATCGTCATAGCAACATTAAGGCGTTTAATGAATAAAAAAGCAATAATGAACCGTTGATGATATGTATCAAAGATTTTATGAAATACTAAAATATCATTCGATACATTTAGTGAGTAAAAATGTACAAAAATAATACTGATTAAGGAAATTTTTAACACTTTAAGAACAAAACTAAATGTTTCAATTTAAAAATTGCTTTCATTAAACTTTTATTAGTTCATATTAAAATGCAATCCAATCTTCCAGCTTTGATGTAAGAGGAAACATGGTGATGTCAGCCTAGTTATAAAGTTTTCTATTAAATATAAAAACCTGTACCGCTACAACCCATCTAAGGTCTAGGGTTCGGTACAAGGTAAATCGTAATATATTAGGGTTGTATATGTAAGGTGTACTGTTCCTAAAACAACAGTCGACCAGGTAGGTGACTTATCCTAGATAACACTTGATTGCCGGATTTTCCCTCAAGGTTATCCACTTTATTGAGGCTGGGTGAGCCCTAGGAGGGTCTAGTGATCCTACACGGTCCACATACAGCTTAAATCTTTAACAGATTAAATCTTTTTAATAACTGTCACAGCCGTTCTTGTACCCGAAAACCTTAGCAATTTAGCGCTCTACCATTGAGCTCCTACAGTTTTAGGATAGGAAATAAAAATGTTTGCACCTTTCGGTAGCTTTTGAGTGAAGGACATGTAGATTTTTGAACAAGTTACGGCCTTTACAATACTGATGTTCGATGTGCTGTTATATCTGTATATATATACTGCTATAGATACAAACAATCGTAAGGCGAAAAATTGGTTTTTGTCTTTTTATCACATGATACCGTCTTTAAGGATTTCATTAGCAGTAGCATTTTATCTCTATCTGTAAATAAATCCTTAGATATAGATTTGGCATGTGTTACTCAGTTTCGACCATTAACAATTTCCTAGTAGAGGATCAAATAAACGACCATTGTTAAACATATACTAATCCTAATTGAATATATTGAAGCCAAAACCACGTAAATTTAATTATTGTTATGCTTGGTGATAGAACTTAATTCATAATAAGCATAAAATAAGTTCCATAATGAACTAAATTTAGGAGGAAGTGAAGAATGGATAGGATACAAGGAACGAAACACGAAAATTCCCGAAGATAGCCTTGAACTTTTAGATTTTGTCGTTATTGGAATTTTTTCTTATTTTTCCCATGTTTATTTCTTTTTCTGATATCTTTTCGGCAATTAATTTGGTATCCGCGCATTTCAATAGTTCTACGAAAATACTTCTAAAATGTGTTAATAGAACAAAAATAGAAATAGAATACATTACCTTTAAGTTTTAGATCTTGTAGTTGAAATTAAAAATAATTAATACTCACAAAATCTCATTTCAATTTATTTTCATTTTAGTATATTAAAAAAAATAAGGAAATTTTCTTGATTATATGCCTTGCTGTGGCCGAAACGTTTTATCTTTTTATAATTTAAAATAAACATTATACATATAATAATTTTCTTTTCTTTGAAATGGTAAATCAGAAAAAATGTTGAAATTTACATACCTATTTCACTATAAAAGAATACACAGCACAGTGCACTGCTGAAAATTACTTTAATGAGTGCTTTATTGCCAATTGTAATTCAATACTGGAATAACTTAATCTTTAGTTGGTAGATGGTAGCTTTGGTATTTGGCATCTTTGGTATTGGTACTATACCATATCTTTGGAGATGGTAAGTGTTTATAATATTTTATTGTATATTGTATAAGTCCAAGCTAGGGAAAGTCCTTATAATAATCCTTATAATAATTCCTTGCTGTTATAAAATTCTATATAAAATTTGGGTGCCCTATCTGAACACAAGAGAAAAAAAATTGTTTTATTACTAATTCGAGTGTTGGGTGAAATATATTATTAGGTCTTTTAATTTATTATTATCCCTTCTAATGTTCTTAGTAAATGTATTTATTTTTGTACGTTATACAGATTTTATTGAGTATGAATATTTGTCTTGATGTGTGCTTAAAAAATAAAACATATATTGTACATACAACTAACAAAGGTAGTATTTTCTTTTATTATTTTAAATGACATCTTTTGTAATTGATCAAGACGGGAAATAATATGAGCGAGGTTACAGATAAATGAATATTAGCTAATATCTCTTCTAAATATGTTTATCGACTATGGTGAAAATTATAATAGTTAATAAATAAAGCTAAAATAATTTAATAAAAATTTTAAATTATAAAAAGATAAAACGTTTCTGCCACAGCAAGGCATACCATGTAGAAAATCTATTCATTAAATAGTGTAAAAAAATAATCATTAAAACATTGTTTATGAAATTTTATATTTTATTCATGTCCAAAAGGCATGTTTAGTGAATTATATTAGCTTGATTAATTAACTATCATCCATTCTTAAAGTCTTACTTAATTTAAATATTCTTTTGCGGTGTAAATGTTTTATGCAGTATACATGTTTATTTTAATATGAGTTTAAAAAATAAGGTATTATAAATACCACATACATTTTGTTTTTTAGTTTTTTTAACTAATCCCCTTGGAATGTAGATCTTTCTGCAATAGATTGAAAAGCTAATGTGATCATTTAAAAATTATGAGGAAGAAAATGGTCCGGGTGGAGGTCAGAAAAAAATCTATTTAATAAGGAGAACTATTTATTTTAAAGCCAGCGTTTCGTCCCACACTCCAGGTCATCTTCAGTGCTTATTTGGGATCAACAGTTGACTACAAAACAATGACATACAACCTTCTTCCTCATATATATTATATATGGTCAATAAATATTATTCAAGATTTTTTAAATTAATTTATTCATTGAAATTTAAAACTGTATTATAATAATACAAGTAAATGACAGGAATGATACATAATGGCTTGGATAAAGGCAAGTAGAGAAACTACCCAGTGGTAGTACTCAAATAATAAATTCAACTTAGAAGGTCACGAGGTCATCTTCTTTTGAGACGGCTCGGAGGATTATCAGAAATTAAAGAGGTTGCGAGGTTAGAAACTAGTGGGTTTGAGTGGAAATGAAGTTGGTCATGAAAAGATTGATATCGAATTCGGGCCAAATCAGCAACAAAAGGTCATTACGGATTACTTTGTTTGTAACAAAGTTAGGAGCATTGAGGATTTTACGGAGGATTTTGGATAGAATGGGTTGAATACGAGAGGAATTCGATAGCTTAGTGGGGTCCTAATGCTCTACTCCGTAGGTCCAGATGGCTCTAATGATTGTCATGTGTATGAGTCTTTTGTAATTAATTAAACACTAGAGTGTTTGTCTAGTAAATGTTGAAGTAGCCTGAAACGGCAAATATTCAAGATTTAAAAATTATATTTACAAATATACAGCTGTTTTACCCAACCGAGTGCATTTTAAGAGGGGATAGATTATATGAACTGGAAGGATGTCACGTGTACAAACTTGGCGTTTTCGTTTTTAATTTTCAACAATGAACCTGTAAAAAAAGAAACAATATGCGACAGAGGCTACAGATAAATAAATAAAATACTTGTTATATTTTTTACAGTTATATTATATTATATTACATATAATATTTTAAAACAGTGAAGTTATATTAGTATAGGATTAGTATAGCGGAATATTGGCGTAGAGGCATCTGGGAGGCGTATAACGGAACGTCTCTGGATCTACTCTTCCTCGCCTAGGGCAGCCCCCATCTCTCTCCCAGCCTTCTGTCTTCTGAAGAATATTTATTTTGTCTTTTTAATTATTAATAATAATTTAATAATTATACCTGAATAGGCTAAATTTATTACTCCCTCCGTAGCATCATCCAATTAGCCATAGCAGCATCAAGTGACATTAAATGAATCAGCAACCATTAATTGACTTATATGTGAATGAAATAAAATGATATTGACACTTATATGTTTCTTTATTCATTTTAAATTGCGGCGGCCAATATTTTTAGTACTTCATCATGTATTTCTTCTGGTTTCAATCGTGTCATCAAATTATAGAATTTGACGATATATATTCTAGAATAGAATTACTATTCTAAAATTTGACGAAACGGTCGAAACCAGAAGAAATGCGTGATGAATGGACTAAAAATATTGGCCGTGGCAGTTTAAAATGAACGAAATAAACAAACATATAAGTGTTAATATCTATATAGAGGTAAAGTCACAATTATTGTCTTAAAAATATTTACTACCAGTTATTAAATGATGGTTTTTAATAATGATGAATGAAATCAGCTTGCGTACTACGGGAATAAGGTATATTTTTATAGATTTCATATATACTATATTTTTACGGGTTTCTTAGGGGGGGGAGGGAGGGAGTGGCTCAGTGGTAAAGGACTGAGTTGCCATGCCGGAAATCCTGGTTCAAATCCCGCTGCAAGGCAGTACTTTTATTTAGTCTGTTTGCAGCCGGAGATGGATCATATATGATCTAGGACCCCACCTGGCGCTCACCCAGCCTGTATAAAATATTATAAAAATATGGTACCCAAAATAAGGGGGGGAAATCTGGCGGTTGAGCGTGTCTTAGGACAAGTCGCCTCCTTGCAGAACCGTTGCCCATGAAACAGTGCAGTTTGTAATTTGTACTGGACCCCAGACCCTTCACGGGTTGTAGTGGTACTCGTTTTTTTTTTGTTTTTTTTAAATGTTTTTGATTATCCCAAGGCCATAGCGTCTGGACATAATTAAGTAATTAATTATATAATTAATTCATTTATACCGGTAATATATAAATAAAGAATAATAATATATTAATGTTTATAGCGGTAGGGAGCGAGGTAGTTGAGTGGTAGAGTACTGAGTTGCCATGCCGGCAATACTGGTTCAAACCCCGCTGCAGGCAAGACTTTTATTTAAAATGTTTGCAGCCGGAGATGGATCGTATAGGATTAGGGACGCTGCTGGGGCTCACCCAGCCTCTATTAAATATTATAAAAATAGGGTACCCAAAATATGGGGGAAAATCTAGCGGTTGTCAATGAAACCTGTTCACCTATGTGATACCTGTTCAGAGGTTGTAGTGGTAGAGGAAAAAAAATACATATATATATAGCGGTAGAGATCCTAGTATAAAGTATGTTTTAAAACTTCCAAAAGTTGTTTAGGTATAGGCAAGATAATATACAATTATGATAATATACAAAATTATACTATACTTCAATTTTCGGAGTAGAAATAGTTTAAATCGGCTTCCGGCTTAAAGATAACGTCATGAAGATATTTTTTGTGCTTTACAATGAAAATAACTAAGATAACAATTTAACAAGGTCAATATCCGATGGAAAAAGAAATATAATATGTAAGTATTTTGATATATTTATATTACAGTATGTTTTTAAGATTGACTAAAGGCATGTAAACAATTTTGTAAGTACTAGGCATTACGTTTCCTAAAACATGAATCCTAAAGGAGTAGTAAACAAACACAAACATTCCCTACTACAACAAACACTCAATGAACGAGACACGGCTAGGGTAGTAATATATAGGAAACACGTACGGTATTCTGTGTCCAGCCGTCTCTGTAACTGCCTCTATTCTTATATATATATATATGTAGGACTAGTCAACTCCTGTTTACTATAAAACGTTTATATCTGTCAACCTAATTAAAATTAAATAATTGAATTATTTTTTAAACTTAAACAAAGTGTTAGTTATATAGAAATGGGTGAGCTTATATTTTCCTTTTTTAATTAGGAATGTTTCATATTTATTAAACCTAATGTATAGAAACACCATTCTGTGAATATGTAGTGTACAATAAAAAAAATAAAATAAAATTAATGACACGTTTACAAATATTTCATTTATTTATAATTTAATTTTCATTTGCACCTGCGCAATTGCGCATTCAGCAAATTTGATCCTAGTGTTTTTCACCTTGATTTTCTACTTGAACTTCTTTATGATGATGGAGTAAAAATATAAATATCAATAGGTGAGTAGGTCTCTTGGCCAATTTCTTTTTAATCTTTTCATATCCAGTCCAGGTAACAGGGAGTAGGAAAGCGGAAGAACGAGTGGGTTTGGATGATATTGTGTCGATGAGTGGAATGTCATGTATTTGTTATGAATATATGATGTTTACAATTATAAATATATATTTTGAATTCTGTTAAAATAAGCTAAATTTAAAGATACCTTAAGCTTCATGGAAAGAGTACTTAAGCTCTACAAGTACTAAAACAACATAGGTTTAAAAATTGAAATGTTTAACATGGTTATTTTTAAATCTTTTTAGGGTTTACAAAAAGGAGGTATGTTCAATGGTCTTTGATTGTAACCATTTTTTTTTTGCTTCTACAAACCAAAATATGTTTTTCGGGATACATTCCAATGAGTCATAAATACCATATTAAAATGGAAATGGTTAACTGAATAATTCAAAGAATCGTGTAAAATGGTCAGGGGATGCAGTAAATGAATAACACAAAATAAGAATGATTTATTTTATTTTGCCTATGTTTCGGCCTATGCCTTAAACCATCTTTAGGGATTAGAGAAAAGAAACAGAAACACTTTTTTCTCAGCCCTGAAGATGGCCTAATCCTTTGGCCGAAACGGAACTGCTCTTTTCACAAAATGATTGGATAAATAAAACTACTTTTGTTTATTATAATCTTTGTTATATTTATATATTATTATAAGAGGTTAACGAATGTATATAATATTGAAAGAACGGAGAGAGAAAGAGTGAGAGAGATAGTGTTGCACAAGAGGAGCCTTGGATCCCTACTCCTCTCTAGAAAGCCGATTTCACCTCGCTAGCCTCCTCGGGCTAAATAAAGTACAACTCCACTGTTATAACTCTGGCCCTCCACTTCTTGTATCAAAAGTTCGGATCCGGCTCCTGGCGATAAGGAAAGTGGTCCCCCATGGCTCGTTCGGCCTATCACTTTACAACAGCTACATCATCAAATAATCTTCTTTACGCAAATCCATTGCCCCTGTTTGTTTAACACTTGTACTGATTTATCAGGGCACAGCTGTTGCCAATGGTTTTTTTATTGTGTTTAAGATACAGGACTCACTATCATTTAATACGCATATTAGTCGATTAATGTTTGCTTATTCATTTAGTGTCACTTTATGATGCACTGGCTAATCAGGCGATGCTATAGTGGGAATCCTAAAATTTTAGGGTAGGGATCCCTTACGAGTATCAAGCACCGCACAGGATTGGGACCCCCATTTTACGTCCCTTCCGATAGACGGTATTTCTTAGGATTTTTTACTCGGTTTAAAGATCTAAGTTGCTACCCGGTGATCTTGGGCATAGTAAGTTAGAACATCATAAAATCATAAAAAATCCCAAATTTTACAGATTTTAATTCCTCCCAATACGATAATGTTAATATTTCAATAGTATTCCCATGATACACGTTAATATGTTACAGTTAAATTATGTCAAATAAAGAAACATATTTAATCATTAATTTGTAAGCAAAACTTATGCATTAATATTGTCTTTTAATTAGAGACTGGGTTAACTTAGCTACCTCAGCCCTAATTACTCAATAAAGTGGGTACCTTTAATTGGGGGACCCGGCAGTTGATCGTGATCTCGAATAAATCACCTTCTTGCATAACCGTTATCATAGAATCCCTTTATAAGGTGCATTGGCACTGACTTTTATATTTTCTTTGACTTTTAATGGCACAAGTGTTTATTTTATGTTCAAACCAGTCTGTGATTTAGTATAAAACAATAAAAGCCTAATTTAAAAATATATATTTATTATTATATATAGGATAAGCCTGACATAGACTTCAATTGGGTTTCCCAATTTAGAGCAATAGCCGAGCTAAATGCCTTTGCAGAAGAGCTTTCTGTTCACCATACAGACGGACTTCTTCGATACATAGACGACATACTGGAAAAAGCACATAACCAATATTTCTCACTCGACATTCAAAGAACTCTAAATTCAACTAACTACCCTATATATAGAATTCTATGCAGTTACAATGTTCCCAATCCCGAAACGTACCTCACATTCAAAGTTCATATGAAGAAATTGAAATGTGTCAGCCAATTAAGAGTTGCTAATCCAGAACATATCAGAATCTATGGGAAAAACACAACTTTTTTGTTCAAGTCACAAGAAACCTGTATATCGTGCAATCAATTTATCAACAATACTCTACATCACATTCTCCTTCACTGCCCAGCACACAATGAATATAGACAACAATTTCATCA